>ML213600.1:348372-359917 GCA_004379715.1 Crucibulum laeve
TAAAGCGCTTCAAGCTTTCTTTTGATGGCTTCAATACTAAACTCTCACTTATTTTCCGTTTAATGAATAATCGATTCATAGACGCTATTAGTATTCAAATTACAGTGTCTCTTCTACAATAGCGTAATTAATACAAATTACAGCGATCTTTGGCATTCTGGTGAATCCAGGATCTGGGGGTATCGTACGGGATCAAACTCAGTGAGCTCTTCTCTACCATAATAGTATAGCCAATCAGCAGACTGGCGGTTTCTTTTCTTTTTGTACCCTGTGCAATCAAATTAAATCCAAAATCCAGACGTCCCACTCTGAATCGCTCTCGGCGAGTCCTGCCCATATCCGATTGTTTCCAGCCAACTGAATCATTTTTATTTCCATTTCCACTTCCCTCCCCAGCGGACTACAACACTTCGGACATCCGTATATTTTATGGACTCTGTCTCGCAATGCTTGGTGGACGCCGGCGATAACATCCCATACAGTAACCGCAGTAACGAAAGATGAGTGAATAACAATTGGCCTTCCATTCCTACTACCTAGCCGAATGGTCAAGGAACTCGTGGGTGGATACGTGGCCGGCTCGCACATCCATGCTGAATTGATACGCCATGGATCGATACATATAGCAGTAGAAGGTGGTGTCGTGACATCGTACTGGAGTAGGATGTGGTAAGACTTAGCCAACAGTGAATTTAACCAGATCTCTTCTTGGGATATTCTTGGCAGAGGTATGCAAGTGGGAAGGGGTAGAGGCGGTGGTACAAGCGCCATCATATATTCTGAATGAGTATTCTGCTTTCTCGTACACGGCGACAGTAATGTGAGTGTACTAAAATCATATAAATAATTAACACCAATTGAAATTTCATACACTCACAGCCCCGGGTGTTTATTAATTAAAGAGCGTGGAAGAGTATGTGGAAGAACTCTCCGAACAGTTTATCAAGTACTGATCCACTCTTATAAACAGTTCAGCGTTAAAACAACCAATTCACAAGAACGACTGTGCCACGCTGCTATGCAATGTTTTGTGAGTCCAGCGCGTATTAGTCCAATGATCTTGAGGTAGAAGTGATGTCCCTTGATTGATACATGTGAATAGTGTTACCTCATTACCACCGCGTTGTTCTGAACGATCCCAAGAAACAGTAGAATAAACACGGCTAGTAGCGATCCATGTGGTGCGGGATAAAAATACCTCATTACTCATAGGGATTCGGAGCGCTTTCCTCTGCGTCGGAAGGTGCTCTTATTACCGCCTTCTTGTTATTATATGACGTGTAGGATAACCCAGTACTTTTGGAAGATACATTATTCATCAAGTATACTAATGAGTCAATGTCAATAATATCCCTCTGGATACCACTACGAATATTGCATACTAATATTAATCCGCTCAAGGAGCAATATGTAAAAAATATGAACCTAAAGAAAGTATTCTGTTGATGATCCACATACCAATCAGATAGCGCTTATGGCTGTTAGTATAAGTAGCCTTGCTCTGAGGGCTGCATCATGATACCCTTCTTGTGGTCTGAAGTTTACATATATGTACTGCGAAAATTTCATCATCATCGTTAATGAACGTGTGATCAAGAAAGACTGTAGCTAACCTAAAATATCTGGCTGACATGCTACTGTCAGTCTGACCGCAGACTAATACCTCCAACAGATCATCATTTGTAGTACATGTACAAGGAGTATTTTCGGGGTATTATAAACTCAAGAAAATTAATAAAAGCGATGTATTGTATCGGTCTTCGTAGACTCAGAATTATTCAGGATAAACGATAAGCAATGCCCCTGGGTAAATTTATTTAAAGAGTCGATTATAATTGCAGTAGCTTTCTTTCGCAAATGTTTCGATGTCAAGAGATCTAGTACAGTTTTTTCTGCTCTTATATCTATAAGAAGCGTCGAAAATTTATATTTTTTGTTTGGAGAGGAGGGAATAAATAGATAATAACTGAGTCATAGGCTTTCTAATCAATTTCGCTGATCATAAATCACAGACGCTAACATTTACAGAGGAGATAAGGAGGCGACTCATTGACAAGATGACAAACATGTCTGATTTGCGGGTGTGAGCTATGTGACTATAAGTGTGGATGTGTAGGAAGATCTAGAGTGGAGTGCGCAGTGATGTAAAATTTTCTAATCTAACGAAAAGGAGATGTTGATGTTGACTATACAGCGGATGTAACTACGAGTGTGCGCTAGCTCGACTTGATGTTGAGATTCATACCACATGGATATAAGGTGCATTCAAGATCGCTGTGGGTGCAAAGAGGCTCTTGAACTTGGAAATTGGTGCATGTGACTTAGTGGATCATGAAAGCGAGGATTAGAAGCACGTATGCAGAGATGGTATCATCATGACCTTTTCTTAACTACTTTGTCAAGAAATGGGAACCGGGTTTGAACGTGAATAAGACGTTATGGCGATGTTAAATAGCGCATGTTTAAGGGGTTTATGTGGCTAATATTAATTTTCTAGTTTGAAATTTAACGATCTATAAATAGCGTGGTTTGAACGTTGGTTAAAGAAATTATACTATACTTGAGATTTCAAATATTATGGCACATATAATGCCAAAAAAAAATAACACATATAAATACGGTCAGGCGAGATACACATTTTATAAAAAAAATCACAATATAGTTCATAGTACACCTTTTGACGATGATTTATTCCATAAAAGACGCACAAATGCTTAGCTGACATGTTTCTCTACGGTGCGACTTTTACCACCACTACTAGTCCAAGCCATATATTATTGATGGAGAGCTGGGCTCCAAAGAAGGGAAACTTAGGGAAGAGGCATGTTGAGAAGGCTTCATGTATTCGATGGTACAAGTTTAGGACTTAGAACTTTTGACGGCATCATAGATCATTGGAATCTAAGTAGGAAGTAAGTTGTTCCTAATTTGTCTCCGGCGGCGTGGAGGCAAGCATCATATGTGCTATAAGATGTTGATAATTATGTAAGGTTTAAACACCGCGAGCAGAAGAATTGATTGGATTTGATGAGGGGTAGGCTAAGTGTACGCTGTAAATAGTTTCTTGGTTGAAGGAGCGTTGACCATTGCGTCGACAAATCAATCAAAATTTTATCTCTATATTTTATGAATACCAATTTCAGAGAATCCTATAGGTGTTGTCAGTCAGGGATTTCGATGAGCACGTTAACGTAGAAGGCAGGGTGAAAGCGCCAAGTGATCGCAAAAACAAGGCACGGTCAATGATCGTATTTGTACTTGTTGAACAGCAACATCCAAGCCACCCACGAAGTGATGCGTTTCTGACCACTACAGCATCCACAATGCACATCACTATGTTCAGTTCTTGCTTCTAAATGCTTCTAAATTCTGAAGTGATGATAGTGTGAGCACTAACTTGTTATATCTACTATATTGCGGTATGTTAATCCCATGTATGTGTATAATAGTACATTTCCTTTACTTTTAAATGCCTTAGTTCAACAAAGAAGAAGCGTCCAAACGTCGCGCTCATCTGTACTCTCTATCAACCCCAACCACATAGGGTATCTAAAAGCGACCTCTAGGACTATCTCTTGTTGCACCTGTCTTGGAAGGTGCGTGAACTGTACATTTTGTTGGTACCAACCCCGCAACTGGGATGTTTGGTAGCGTTCGCCACCCTCTGCGACGACAGCGTCGTGTACGGCTTGGAGCACATCCCACACCATGACTACCGCATGTCTCTCATCAGAGGGATGCACGACAATCGGTCTCTCGACGATGCTGGTTCTGATAACCATGGACTGCGTGATAGGAAAGGTTGCAGGCTGCAACCACCATGGTCCAAATGTCGGAGCGATATTCCAGCAAATTGCTGTCATAGGCGATGTCGCGACGTTGTAACGAATCACACCTAGTAAGAGGTGGGGATTCAGCGCGACAGGTGCGTTGGTTAATGGAGGGAGAGGAGCGTTCGTATGTCGAGGAAGTGCTGGAGGTAAATCCCCGCTTTGCTCGGGGATGCTGACCACAGACGCTGTTTCTGTATTTCCAGATGGGGATTCCGAGGACGAAATGTGGTTATTGGTATATGCGAGATGCCAATTAAGTGGAAATAATAGCTCCTCGCCGCCTCGTCCCCCTAGGTGGATGGCGTTGGAAGACGTATTCGGAGCTTCGGAATATACATAGCCCCTGGATGAAGCACGGAACTGTTCGTCTCTTTGTGACGGGATCACTTGTATTGATCCACGGTGCGCTTGTCTGGATGATGAAGTTCTATCCGACGGTGATTGGGAGGACGACGCAACATTCTCTGACGCCCTCGTGGATAGTGTGTGTAGGGGGTGCTGGTCCATGGTTCCAGTCGAGGGGATAGTATTCCAAAGGGATAAAGTTGGAGCGTCGTCGTATCGGTACGATATCCAAGGTGTCGGAAATGTGGCTGATGATGCTCTCAATATCTACGAAACATTTTGTTGGTCGGGGCGCTCGTCGCCAACGGAACAGGTGACTTACGGTAGCTTCAATGCTTTGCAGCATGCAGAGGGTCGTTTGTGAGCGGACTCAGTAGCTAACTCGGTGATGTTCTTCTCTTGGGTTGGTGGAGGGGTGTTGGAAAGTGGGGGGGAAAGTAATAGCGAATCCGGGGATCCCATATAAACTTTCGTCGATACATACATCTATAATACAACTCGGCCCTTGGCGGGCTTCCTAGGGGGTCCGGTTCAGCTTACAATCTCTATTCCACAATACGAACCGCCATTTTGAGTGATTGGTTTGTTTCTTAATCACGAAACGAGATGTCTTGTGTCAAACATAAGCAGTCAGGACACGCATTCCTATGCGTGGGAGAAATGTACTGACATGGTTCGATAGACATTTCGCATACGCTTCTGAACCATTTTGATCTGCGCATGGCGCTTTTACAATGTTTTGTAAGTCCACCTCGCCAGGATCTGTGGGTCCATCGGCACGAGTCCCTTCGGTTACTCCTTGCGGCTTACCTTTTGAACTAGATCTACAACGATGTGATTCGCGGTATATCCCAGGTCTATCATCGAGGGAAACAAAAAGAAAAGTGCTGTTAACGTTGGCTCTTTGGGCTCTTCGTACCGCGTTCCGTATGCTGGGCTCCTACGTCCAGATACTGTAGCTAAGAAGGACTCTATTCTTAGCACTTCCGATTCGAGTGGCGCTGTTTCTCTCCTTCTATAGGTGCACAATGAGGCTCCAGGCCGATATAGTACGTATGGGTGACTGCCACACTCCTCTGATACTCAAAATACAAGTTCTTTTGTTTGTTTCTTCCTAATTAGTCGCGCTATCCACGTCCAGATTCCGCATGTTGTTCTTGACCCCGCCGCTTTGGTAATAGGGTTTACTGACGTGCATACAGGCGGCTTCCGAATCTTATTTTCAAGTCACCCGCGCATTTCTTTCGGCCTTGGAATGCTCTCATAGTGCTTGTACCGATATCATCTCTTAATCAGATAGCTGATCACCCTTGCTGATAATCAATATGGCGGAATGATGTTTTTAGAGTTGGCGTGCGACGGCATCAACCGCAACACATTACAGCTGTCATTGAATTTCTTTTGGAGGACTTACGAGAATCGGATGCGAGTTGGATATGGAGAATTTAAACGTTAATTTGAATGACAAAGAACCCCATTCATTCTGTCTTTCTGTATTTTGTCGCACCGTTTAGGTTAATTCGGATACCCGAGCCTTATCGCCAAAGTCACTCCAGTTTGTATGGTGCGTATTATTTATTATTTGTTAATAATTCATCGACGATGTAATGTCTTCCTAGGTATTACATACTTTTTTATGGGCTTCACCTGGACACTCAGGAAGCACTCTCAAGGTCCCGCTGTGTTAGACCTACTCAAGAAAACACAGCAAGTATTCCCCTACGGTATAGCCGCCATATTCGGATGTTGTTACCTGCTTGTCAATGGCGTCACTCGTTTACGGTCTGCGTGGTGCCGGGTGCAACATCCTCTTGAACAATCGTGAACCACACCACCGCTCGGACTCATCCACATTCTCGTGTTGGCTCAGAACGGAAAAGGTACTACTTTGATTCTATTCTTACTTTAGGCACATTTCTATGCACTATCTGCTGACTAACACAATCTGCATCATACAGAATCTGACTATCGTGCTGGAACAGCTGTCTCCGACCTGGCAACGACAGCGGATGATCATCTGGATCGATAAAGGAATCGTTCGCAAAATTCCAAGTGTCAGTGGAGACTGCCGCACGGACGGAGTCTCATACGGCGACGGATCCCCTACGTGAGGTCGAGTGGATATGAAAGATCAGGAACTAGGTAAGTTCGAAACTAGGCTTCTAAAGTTCAGCAAATTAAGATGTTAACGAGTCATTATCTGACGTGAAGGATCCACACATCAGGCTCGCTGCTGCTTGGCGAGAGACCTGCCCAATAACGGGAGCTACCGACGAAATCGTTCACCATCGCTCTGATGTCCTCGTCAGTAACCTGGGGATAAGGGTCGTGCTCCCTGTTATTGTGCGTTTGCCTATTCGAGCGTCTATGGCTCCGATGGGAATGCCTATGCCCTTCAATGACAGCACCACGAAGGGCATGATAGACTGCAGCAAGGATATCCCATACTGTGACTGCGTTGTGATTCACGCTCGATGCATGAACAATGATAGGCCTTTCCAATACCTCGGTCCTAATCGTTAACGACCGCATCTGGGGGAATGTGGCAGACTCGTACAACCATGGCCCGTGCGCGCGAATGGGATCCCGACATTCCGCAGTTGACGGAGGCATGGTAATGTCGTACCCCAATGTCGCGAACGTGGAGCTTAGTGCTGTGTTGAGCTCGATGGGGCCTCCCACCATGTGAGGGAGTGGAACGCGACCGTATGGAGACAGGCGGTGGATGAGGGGTGGTGGTGATTGCGCTCCGTCCCATAGACACTGGGAGGATTGCGCTGGAGTGTAGTGGGATGGCATCGCGGACGTGTCACTTCGAGATACTCCGCCATACGTGGCCGAGCTTCGGATTGGTGGTGCTGGCGGTGTATATGATCTGGGTGTTGCTTGGGTTGGATTCATCGGTGAGCCGCGCAGATGGAGAACTCTTGTGGCTCGGGGCGACGCGTAGGTTGTTGTGGTTGATTCCAAACGCATTCTCGGACAGACGTAGACGACGGCGATGGTGACTCTTCTGCACTACTAGTAAGTTCCCCGCTAAATGCAGCAAAGAAGCCTGGTGGATTCGTACCAACTCGACAAAAAGCTTGGCTTAGATGGCCCTATGTGTTGGGAAATGGGTGAGCTGTGAGATGGATAGTTGGCTGGCGTTCGAGGGCAGCAACGATAGAGCAAGTGGGGAGAGGGGGATGCGGTGCGTTCTATTCAGATAGGGGTTTCCTTTAATATTGCCTTACAACCTGGCTTTCGGAAGCGACAGACCCTCCACAACAGATGAAAACGTAAGTCACAGCGCCTGTAACCTGGTCACGGCCTGCACTTATTCCTAACACCGCCCAATTGCTCGTCCACTACTGAACGATCTCTCTGCGACTCCGGATTGGGGTTCTTCATGTTCGAGCGTTCCAAACTTACGAGCACTTGGAACACATTCCCGACTTGGATGTCACGCCCTCTTCTTACCGGCGTAATCTTATAGCGATCCTGTTATGGACGCTCGTCCGATACCTCGGCTCCAGCTCTTGCAGGAGAAGAGTTTTCTGTTGGAATGTTATTCTCATGATGTAATAGTCGAGGTGACCATATGCAAGTTCTTAATGAAAACACTTTTTATAGACATTGAGTCATCCTCGCGTCTGTTGTGTGCGCAGTCGACCACTAGTACTCACGTAACTTAGCTCTTTGCCCGCCCATATCATGTGGACCTTGTATACTCGTATGATCTCCAGGCCCCACACAGTCCACGTCCGTGATGAATGATTGATCGTCGTCCCATTGCCCAGAGATCCCCAGGTATTCGCTTTTGAAGTTGTCAGCTCTGGATGGAGAAACCGAGAAGGGCAAGTTGACGGTACCTGAATGGCGGCCCTGTGCCTGTCCAAAAATAGTCTCTCCGTTCGCGTGCTCTGTCGCGTGGGCCGGATCACAGCATACGTTGCGAGATTCAGGAATATCTCCGTCTCGTCAGCACATCAGGTAACGTCCTGTGCACTGGAGAAGGAAGGGGGCGTAAAGCCGACACCCTCTTCCTCCGCGATTCTCGTACTTCAACCGGACTTAGTACCCCATTTAAATTAACAAAAATGGGGTAGCTTTGCTGAAGTTCTGGACAGAAACGTATGTGGGGTGCTCGAGCTATGCCACGATGAACTCGGGTCTTGTGCATATCTTCTGACTTCGAACTATTTATTATTCGCTCTTCTAGGTTCCGGAAATCAAGCATCATGACACTCTTGGAACCGAATACGAGTTACTCACTACGGCTGTCCCCACCCTCTTATGTTTATATCAATTGATAGACATTACATCAATTATACATACGATATCAACGATAACAATGCCGGTTGGACTCATCAGGATTTAGAGGAGAAGATAAGATCTAGTGTGATGGATGATAGAGAGCGAACAAACCACTGGGTATGCTCAAGGACTAGCACCCGTGTTACGAGCGCCTCTGTCCGACTTGGCGCTGTGGAACTCTGTGCATAGCATTCGCGTACGGTCCCTGCCGTGCAGCGCGAGGAGGATTCATCATCAACAGTAAACTTGTCTCTCCCTTACATCATCTGGTCCTTTCGTGTACCCATATCATTGATGGGCATCTCGTTATTCCTTCTATCCACCTTGGTTATTTTGCAGGATGATACCGGAACGAATTCGATCACAAAATATCAATAAAGACCATCAAACATATTAGCATTCTGCACATAACCGCTATATGACATAACTATCCGCCAACGAACATAATACAAAAATCTGACACTCATTCCTTGTGACTCATTAGTGGGCTGAAAGCTTTCATAATTCTCTGATGCGCTGTGAATTGAATCCGTCAATCAACATCAGCAACGAAATTTGTTACAACGGGTGCGGTTGACCTCCTTGACCTCCATTGTCAAAACTTGCTGTTAGATATAAATTTCTTGTTTCATTATTAAATCTCTGTTTTTATACTCACTTACTACTGTCGGATTGATACCCTAAAATATACTACGAACGTGTTGCCATTACAGCAATTCCGACATGCTCTCTGACGGTGAGGCTCGATATCGTGTGAAGAAATGGACGATATTAGTCAAACGCATCTCAACTAGGCGAGAAGATAAAAAGTCTCATTGGATTTGCCGCGGCCAGACGTGACACCCATCGGAACCGCCATGGCAACCAGAAGCTGTCATCGGTGATAAGGGTTCATGTTCAAAACAGATACGAGTAAAAGTAGTCGAAGAAGTCCTGGAATTAGATTCAGTCAGGAAGGATCTCGTAGACTACTAATCCCATGGTCCGGCTATTAATTTACCACTATCATGGGCTCTCACGAACGCAATTAAATGACCTTCCTTTTAATGTTGAGCGAATTAGCACAGTTGAGAAGTTTTTTGGGGGTACGAAAGTGAAAGGTTGGCGTGTTGACAGCCTCACTGGTGACGGTCATGTAAGTAGACAAGATAATGGTATTCTTGTTGCGAGTAGTTAACGATGAAAGTCAACGAAGGTGCGATACACCTGTTATATACTATCCTTTCTTGCCAACTCCCATTTCTCGAGTGTACGCTCGCAATCCAAGGTACGCGTGCATGTAAGACCGGGCATCGAGCCTACAAAGAGGTAGACTTTCGAAAAATTCCCTGAATTTTATCACACATTGCTCCTCATCTTGCTCTCATTTTATCACTCGGAAGGATCCAGGACCAGCATTAGGTTGCCGATTGACTTGTGAGCGTACTTCCTAATTTGTACATGACACCATGGCGCGTTCTCTAGCCTACGTGGTCGTAATCTATAAAACATACAGAGCATCTGAATGAGAATTTCAAAGGTTTAATCTGAGTCTCGGAAACAGTGAACTACGCTGCGAGTTTCAACTTCAATATTAAAGCTATTCAGCACTAACAGCTATCCATTTGGAATAAGACGTATCGGTCATTTTAATGGGGTGCTCCTTATATGGTAAACACCGGCACTGCGGACTCACCGAATAATTTATATCAAGTAACCAACACCTCTTCAAGGCGCAACGTTTCATGGAACCATAGCAACAGCTTCCGCCTCCCCAGCTAGTCTTCTGCGGAAACATGAGGCGGATTTGTGACGCGACAATTCCTCGGGTTGGCCAAGATGAAAATATAGTGGAGAGATTGAGTTGATGCATTGGTGGCGTTGAAAGGCTGCTATTGGATATCGGGATTTGCCATTATTGAAATTCATTTTCGGAGAAACGTCTTTCGCGGGTTGGAAAGATGTCGATCGACAGTTACACCGCGAAGCACAGATTTTCAGGTGACCTGAAAATTTGTGCTTCGCGGTGGGAGTCTTAGCGCCACGACATTGCCGCCAGATCCAATGGAAATCTTATTGTTATACCCTTTCTCTATTTTGTGGCGGCAATCGTCATAACCGACAGCACATCAAAATGAGGCTTGTAAGGAGATGCCGATGCTGGCTATATAACGGATTTAACGACGAGATTGTGCTAGATCAACCTGATGTAAGCGCTCATACAGCGTGGATATAGTGTACATTCAGAACCGTCGTGGCCGCGCAGAAGCTCCTGAACCTAAGTAACGGTGCATGTGGATGGGTGGATCATGAAGGCGAGGACTAGAAACAGGTATGTAAGGATTGTTCACCACGACTTTTTTTTTATAGCTACCTGGTTACGAAAAAGAAGTCGAGTTTGAAATCGAATAAGATGTTATGGTGATGTTAACTGACGCATGTCTAAGAGGTTTATGCAGCTGATATTATTTTCCTTAGTTTGGAATTCGACGATCTATAGTGGGGTTAAAACATTCAATTGTTGAAGAAGAAATAGTACTATACTTGAGATTTAAATACTATGGCACATATAATGCTTAGAAAATAATGTATATAAATACAGTCAAATGAGATACATATTCTCTGAATCACAATACAACGCATAGAACACCTTTTGACCAAGTTTTATTCCACAAAGACGCACAGATATTTAGGCGACATGTTTCTCTACGGCGCAAATTTTACCACCACTAATCCAAACCATACCTCATTGATAGTGGTAGACATTCAAAGGGAGGAAACTTGAAGGCTCCATGTTTTCGACGGTACAAGCTGAGGACTGAGAACTTTTTACGGACCATTTCATTCAATTCGGCATCAATAGCCGTATTTGTACCTGTTGAACAGCAGCATGCAAGCCAGTCACGATGCGTTTTCTGACTACTACAACATCTACAATACACCATCACTATGGCTCGTTCTTACTTCTAAATGCTTCTAAAGTCTTGAAGCGATGATAATGTGAGTACTACATTGTTGTATCTACTGTATTGCGGTATGCTAATCCCATGTATGCGTATAATAGTACATTTCCTTTACTTTTAAATGCC
>ML213600.1:371341-393336 GCA_004379715.1 Crucibulum laeve
CTTGGAGACAGCCCCACCCAGTGACGGGAGCTACCGACGAAAGCATCCACCATCACTCTGATGTGCTCGTCGGTAATCTCAGCATGAGGGTCCTGCTGCCTATTGTCATGCGTGTGTCTATCCGAGCGTATCTGGTTCTCGTGAGAATGATGATACCTCTCAAAGGCCTCACCACGAAGAGCGTGATAGATCGCGACGAGGACATCCCACACCGTGACTGCGTTATAGTTCAAACTAGACGCATGAACGACGATAGGCTTCGCCAGTATTTCGCTTCTGATCGTTAATGACCGCATGTGGGGGTATGTGGCAGGCTCGTACAACCATGGCCCGTGCGCGCGAATGGGATCTCGACACTCCGCGGTTGACGGAGGCATGGTGATGTCGTAGCCCAACATCGCGAACGCAGAGCTCAACGTTGTGTTGAGCTCGATGGGACCTTCCACCATGCGAGGGAGTGAAATACATCCATATGGGGAGAGGTGGTGGATAAGGGGTGGTGGTGAGGACTGCGCTCCGTCCGGTAGACTCTGGTAGGGGGATTGCGCTGGAGTGTAGTGGGATGGCATCGCGAAAGTGTCACCTAGGGATACTCCGACATGTGTAGTCGAGCTTCGATGCGGCGGTGTCGGTGGTGAGTGTTGTCGAGGTGCTGCTTGTGGTGGAGTCCTTGGTGAGCCGCGCAGGTGTAGGACTCCGGTGGCTGGTGACGATACATAGGTTGTCGCAATTGATCTTAAGCGCATTCTTCGACAGTCGCGAATGATAGTAGTGGTAGTGGTTCTGCAAGTCTGGTGAGCACTTTACTAGATGCAGCGAGGAAGCCTGGCTGATTCGTACCGGTTGCAAGAGCTTGGGTAGTGCGGGATGTTGGAAGATGCACGAGCTGCGAGATAGATAGTCGGTGTGTGAATGTCGTGACGATAGCGTAGGTGGAGAGGAAGTACTCTGGTGCGTTTTGTTGAGATAGGTTTCCTTAAATACGAGCCTTACTCCCCACACTTTCGGAAGCGACGGTCCTCCACAACAGATGAAAACATAGGTCACACCGCCGGTTACCTTGTCACAGCCTGCGCGTATTCCAAACACAGCCCAATTGCCCATCCACTAATGAAACATTTCCTCCTGCGACCCGGGGTTGGCATTTCAGGTTCGAGACTTCCATACCTACGGCCATTTAAGTTATTTCGTAAATTGGATGTCGCGCTCTCCCCTTCCTGGCTGGATCTTACGGCGATCTCGTTCTGAATGCTCGTCGGAAATTTCGGCTGTAGCTCTTACAAGAGAAGATGTCTTGTTCGGGTGGTATTATGCTCCCATGTTCTAATAGTCGGCGTGACCACATGCAACCTCTTAATGAAAACTCATTATAGACATCAGATCATCCTTGCTTCTGTTCTACGCGCAGTACACCGTTGGTGCTCACGTAACTTGGCCCTTTGCCCGCTCATACCATATGGTCCTTGGATCTCCATGACCTTCATAAGATCTACAAGTCCCAGACTGCTCAGGTCCATCATGAATGACTAACTGATCGCCGCCTCAGTGCCTTAGAGGTCCTCAGATATTCGCTGTTCAAGCTCTTCAACTCCGAATGGAGAAACCGAGAACGGCAAGCTTGGTGGTGCCTGGTGTCCCAAAAATAATTGTTCCCGCTCGCGTGGCTCTCGCGTGGGGACGGATCACAGCATGACGTAGGGAGATTAAAAATATCTTTGTCCTGTGAGAATGTCAAGTGACTGTCCCGTACACGGCAGAAGAGGGCGCTCCTCCGTGATTCTCGTAGTCGATGGAGCCCCAGCACCCCATTTAACTCGACAAAAGAGGGTAGCTTTGTTAAAGTTATGTCTACAAAGTTATGTCTACAAATATATGCGGAGGTCCTCGAATCATGCCACCATGAACCCGAGTTAATAGATGTCCTTCGTCTGTGACCTACCCATCAAGAATTACATCATTCTCTCTACGAGTTGGACCGAGTACGTGCTATTTCATTATCGCTGCCCTCAACCTGTTATAACTACTTCAATTGATAGACTTCACATATAATATAACTCAGTAACAATGTTGGTTGGAGTATCAATGATACCGAGGAGATGATATGACCAAGGGTGATGGATTGAAACTAACGAGCGGAATACTGGGCTGCTCAAATGGCAGCATACGTGTTGCGAGCGTCTCTTTCTGCTCCGGCGCCTTGGACTCCACGCACAGCGCTCTCACTGTACCTGCCGCGCGAACGCGTTCGTTCGTTCCTTACAACGCAAACGGGGACCTCCATCAACGCCAACGTTGTCTCTTGAATCATCAGTCATATCATGTACCGTCATCATTGATGGGCTCTTGGTGGTTTTTCTTTCAACCTTGTACTTCTTTCAAGCGAATGTTGGAACAAACTTAACACCCGAAGCCCAGACCATCAAATATATCGCCGCACCGTACCTTTATACTCGTAACCGCTGTAACCGTAAACTCTGCATGACATAGAATCCTCTGATAAACGTAGTGCAAAATCTGACACTCATACTTTGTGAGTGAGTCGTTACTGGGTTGAACGCTTTCGTAATTCTCCGATGCACCGGGAATTAAACCTGTCGATCAAATCTGCAACTAAACTTATTTCAATGTGCGTGGTGGGCACCCATGGCCTTCATACTCGACACGTGTAACTACAAGATCCTTTTTTCATTAAATCACCATTCCCTTATTCCAGACTTATCACCGTCAGTTTTATATACCCTAAAATTTTGTTACGAACGTTTGGCCGATTAAAAGAATTCAGATACGCTCTCTGACAGCCGAGGTGCCATTGGGAAGAACCTTGCTCGATACTGTGTGAAGAAGCGGATAATATCTGTCAAGCGTATGTCAACTAGGCGAAGATACAAAGCCTCGTCGGATTTGCCGCGGCCAGGCGGGACGCCCACCGGAACCGCCATGGTAACCAGATGTTGCTATCTATGACAGCGGTTCATATTCAAGGAAAGATACGAATAAACGTGGTCGAAGACACCTTATTGAAATTAGGTTCAATCAGAAAGGGATCTCGTATGCTATTAAACCCATGTTTCGGCTGTTCATTTACTGGTTCTCATGGACCCAATGAAATGGTCTCCCTTTCGATATCGAGCGAATTAGCACTGTGAGAATTTTTTAAGTATATACGCCACATAGCTGGGGATGGAAGAAGGCAGAGTTTCGGAATAATCCTGAATCTTATCACGTCTCGCTTTTCATATCGCTCTTATTTTAAACATGGGAAGGATCTAGGACCTGCATTAGATTGCCGATCTACCCATTGTGAGCGTTCTTCCCACTGCGTCCATGTCACCATGACGTATTCTCGAACTTGTATAACCAGAGCACTCGAACGCAACAGTACAATCGAATTTCAGAATGCTGGCCATGTCTTGAGCCTGCTCCATCTCAAAGTTACTCAGGGCTAACAGCTAGTTATCCGGAATAGGACGTTTCGGCCATTATGCTTAATTACCCGGTAACCCGGTACCGTCAACTCGCCGAATAATTTACGCCAAGCAACAAATACTTCGTTAAGTCCCGTCGTTTCATGGAACTCTAACGACCGTCCTCTTCCTCCTTAGCCAGCCTTCTGCGGAAACATGAGGCAGACCAGTGACGGAACTATTCTTCGGATGGGCGTAGATAAAAATGTAGTGGAAACATGGGTTGATGATGCACTGGTGGCGTTGAAAAGTTGTTGTTAGTTATCGGGATCTGCCATAATTGAGATTCCCTTTTGGGAGGTGGGAAGGTGTCGATCGATAATCTGAGCGATAGGACATTGTCACTAGATCCGATGGAAATCTTATTGTTTATACTCTCTCTATTTTGTGGCAGCAATTGTCATAACCAATGGCAGCACAGTTAGATCCAGGCTGGTAGAACAAATGACTTGAATATATTATTCTGGAGCATTCGAGTGGATACTCCCATTAAATCTAAGCTATGATATAACTTCTTCGAAAATTTCTGGTTATATTTTGGTTCGCAGGTAAGCACACAGCATCTCATTGCTGTAAAAACATGTCTAAGCGGTGTAGGTGCTCGGATTAGCGACGTGAAGGACCCAGTCGTCCGAATGATATATAGGATGAAGACCCCATATGTGGATGTTGCCTAGGAGTAGGTCCCTCCCCGTGGGACTATGGGGATGTTGGTCTCCTTCCAGGAAACGCGACCACAGCTGATCCCCAACATTTTGAGAAGCTGACGATACCCTCCTTTTAAAAATAGACTCCACCTGTATCTTTATATCGTCAGGAAGTTGATTGTATCTCTCCGGCTTTAGACTTTCTTCGGCTAATTTTTTGAGATATTGAAAGACTGTGAGGGCGGTGTATTCGTTCTCTTCAGCGATGATTTCGCCGATGTGATCACTCGGTGAGTGAACGTGTATCACATTTGCTGAGATGGTACAAGATGATAACGCCGTGCTGATGTTTGTCGCCAGCTGAGTAGTGAAATCGATGGGGAAATATGATATGTCTGGCCTTGCAGCCGTTGTGTCGTTGGATGTCGGAAGTGGCATGCATCGTGTACGGTGCAGATGTGGAGGCTGAGGGCAAACTTCCCCTGTCAGAGAACTCAGATAGCAAATTAAATTTTAAGACATACCGAATGCTTGAGGAAACGCAGAAAATTCAATGCAAAAGGCGGGAGAGAAAACTCGAAGGACTCACAACGGAATGTGTGGTTTGTGTACCCGGCGTCTAGAATTGCTCACTTAATATACACTCTTCGACAACGCATGCAAAAGACTGACATCTACGAAAGCCCTAGTAATCTGCATGTTCAGCCGATAAGTAAGTATACAGCTCAAGTTTGAGGGTCAAAGTACTTACCGGACAAGGGAAATTCACAAGGGGCGCCTGCGTCGACAAGTTCTGTCAGTTCCGTGGCACCGAGTTACGAGAGGGAAAAGAACTTAACATGTCGGGGATTATAGCGCCAAGGCATGGTTGCCGCCGACTACGAATCACGAATGACAAGGGAGGTGGTTGATGTGAGTGCAGAGTTCAGAGAGAGAGAGGAACATGTAGGGGATATAAACAGGTAGTCGGAAGGTAAGGCCACACCTAAATAAACCAGAAAGCCGACTGTTGAGTTTCAGCCGGTTGACCGTGTCGACAGCCAGTCAAAGAATTGCAGGGATAGGAATTAAACCCTCGATATCGAGAATGGAGATAGATCTTAGATCCCGCCGCCGTTCATGGTTCTTTCCCCTTCTATGCCATCGATCAGTGTCTGTCGGGAACTTATTGATGATCCCCAAAGTCATTGTCACGGGGCGAATAATATTACTCACCAGTGACCAATAACAGTCATTGATACCCCTGCGAATGGCATCTATGAGGCATTAAACACGGGAGAACACCACACCCTGGGTGGTGAGAGTCGCCATACAAACTGAATACAAAGCATGTCCAGTTAATGGTTGTGCCTGATGTATGTGGATATACACCATAATGGTACCACACCCTCCTGGCACAACACTGCCACATGTCATAAAAACCACACCAAAATAAAAATACAAAGCTGTACTTTCACCTTGACGCCGTCTGCTATAACGTTGGCGGCAGAGTTCCACAGACCTGCACGATGAGCTGATGGCGGGCTGAAGGAGTCGCGACTGAATACTAGGTAAAACGCCTTAGGCATATCCACTTATGGGTCATGTATACAACGGTACTGCTCCTAATTGGCCACTATATGTCTGATCATGGTCGCGTGAAGCTCAGCGGTCAGAGAGTCCACATCAGTTAGAGGGCCCGAATTTCGGATGTTGGAAATAGAGCAGCAGTGAGCTTCAAAACGTTAACTAATGGACTATGATTGCATGCCAGTGATAATAAGTCTTTCATTTATCAGATTCATCTAGAATAGGTGAACGGCGGAGCGATCTCCGAGATGAAGTGAGCAGAATCAATCATTTAACGACACAGTGAAGGAGGACCATGTGGATGATCCAAAGGTACCATCTTAAATCCTTTAAATCGCGAACAACCGCGGAGTTAGGACTCTGTTTGCTTGTCAGTACAGCTAGAAGTAAATATTACAAACGCCTGTTTTCTTTGTGCTTACCATTGTTGAATTGTCACTGGTCCCCTCGTGCGTCGTTGGCCTTGGACACCCGGCACCCCACCACCACTTAGCATTGAGGTCTATTCAAGAACCATTCATATATGACATGTAAGAAATCAATACAATCACGTTGGGACGACTCAAAGCAGTACTGGATCACCGGTTGCGCATCGCCTTTAACGGACAGGCTATCTTCAGATCTCCTGGCAGCGAGGTCAAGTGTCTGGTCAAGCAAGTAAGAACCCAACATTAGAAGAACTCCTGCTCTCGGGAGATTCACCCGGGATCTCTGGAAAATGTTAAAGGTGCGTTTCTAAAAATAACGGATGTGATGATGATAGAGTTTATATATGTGGTATGATTACAATATGCAATAATGATACAAGATGCTGATGGGTATTATGCTAACAGGGTATAAGCTTCACCGAAGACGGGGTATATGGTATGAGATCTCCTTCATGCTAGGTGAAGCTCCATCACATCGGGCCCCGCCTTCGTCCCCGAAAGACCCATGAATACATTCCTCTTCTCGAGAAAATCCACCCTCTTTAAGCCCTTCTGACGCTCGATTTCGCGTAAGCTCGGGTCAGGGATTCGCTCATACCGCCTTTGGTACGCTTTACTGACTCCCCTCTGGGAGTCGGGAGACAGTTTCGAGAACTCGTTCTCTGTGACGCTTTGTCGTAATGTCTGGTATATGCATTCCAGAACATCGTTGACGGTGATGAATCCCGTTCTGGTCTGTGGGGTGACTTCGACTGAACAGAGGAGATATGGGGATGAGAGTGTCAGATGCGAAACTGGGGGATGGGTTGCTGGCTGCATCAGAACGTCGTATGGTTGGGATGGGTGTCGTTGCACGTTGACAACAGGATATGACACGTTGTATGCGAGCAGTGGTTGGCCCGAATGCAGGAGTGCGGGATTGATTTGGCATGGCACTGCGGGTAATGGCGTGGTCCCATATGGTGACCCGAAATAGCCAAGTGAGGATGGCGTCGAGGAGCCAGCAGACGATGGGAGCGACGCATACGAATAGGAGGGTGTAGGTGTCGAGATGTAGTCGCTGGGCGCGAAGTGGACGTGCTTTCCCGGCATTATGTCGCTGCTTTACGTTGACTTGATAGTATGTGTCGGTGTTTATGAAACGCGAGGATAGAGGCGGGTGATTTGTGGGGTGTGATGCGGGGAAGTAGATCACCTGTAGTTGACGATAAATAACGACGATAGCGACAGTTATAAGTATCCGTCGCTCGTGCATTGCCAAACGAGGCTCCGCGGTTCGCGAACTTCCATGTGAGTCAAGAAGCGTATATCCACGTCGTCATTTTTACAGGACTGTACCGCCCTCGCAGCCGCAGCCCCTTTATTGACTCGCACAGCATCTTCGGCAAGGTACGCAGTGGGTCACCAGACAATTTGGGCGTCTTCTAGGCGCTTTATTGGGCGTTATCAAGCGCCTTGATATTTGGGCCTGTTTGCAACAGGCGCGTCTCACTATATATACAAATACCTCTCACACCGCCGCGTTAACGTTGTTAGCGCGACGCGCAGCCTCTGCCTATTTTCCAATCATGCCGCACAGCATATGATAAAATCAAATTTTCGGCTGTCCTTTGTTCTCGCTCTTTTATTCAATCAAGCTAAGTTTGACTGTCATTAGATCTGCATGTCAGTAATCGAGACGCTGAAAATACATATCGTCTGTTAGTAACTAATATCGATGGGTTCTTCGTATAGGACTACGAATAGAAGTTAACATCGATGCTCGCACGATAAACAGCAGTCGCTTATAACTGACGTGAAATCAGTGATCGGAATTCTCGGTGAAGTTTTGTTGCATATGTACTGACATAAAACTGATACTCGAACAGTCACCTTCCGTCTTCCTTACTCCTCTTCAAAATTCCCTTCCTCAAAGCTAGGTTTGTCTTCGGTACTTCTCACATGGGAGCGCGGAGGACTCGCCCTTACTGCGATCAGTTGCGCCAGTGGCTCAACTCGACAGAGTAATTACTATTTGGTCATCTGTCCAAGGTACCCGTGCAACATTCTATTCAATCCATTCTTTTGATTCTTCTTGGAGAGGCTTGCTCGCTAATAGATTGTCTCTGTGTAACAAATGCTGCGTCTTTGAATGATTGGAATAATTGCTTTTTACCGGCAGAATCTTATAACTTCCATGTCATCGCGTATGTTCACATCCTCGCAGATGCCGAGTCAATGTAATAATTCATACTTCCCTAACATCATTGAAAACATTCAGTTTAAGCCAGAGAAACACATGGATAACGGCTCCACCCGTCGGATAATTCCAGTTCCCGAAGTGATTATCCCCGAGTCGTGTACTTGGAAGAAAAACTTGCCAATAGCTTCTCCCATACCTGAGCAGACATGACAGCATGTCTCAATTGGGCTCTTCTAGAACACTCGTTCGTCTCCGAAGAGCTTGTACTCTCCACTTCAAACCGACTGAAATCTAGGCTGTCGAATATAATTGGTTAATGTTTCTGTCGAGTTAGCATCCATTTCGGACTATGGCACGTACGCTATACACTCCGTTGGTATTTTTATCACTAAAATCATTTTTAATTTTCTAGTTAATTTATTGCACCCTATTAGTTCTGATGTTGGACTAGCAAATGCTTGACGTTTTATGACAAGGACTGCGTGAGGTTCACCTAATGCGTGCTATTCTCGTATACGGAAAGGTAGATGGTGCAGCTTTCCACTTTCCAGTCATCGATCAATTGTATATCAGTCATTCCAGCACTGTCCAGACCCATTGCATCGCCGCCGTTGTTGGGTACATATAATTCCGCCCGAGGAAGACTTGTTGCTTTTGAAGCACTGCTTGCCGCTTGCTTCTTGCTTCTTTCCGAGGTGGTACTTCCGATGCTCCTGGCGCCCCAAGTGCTGAGTAGCGCTAAGAAAAGACGCTCAAACGCCCGAGTATGGAAGCATCTGATGCCCCAAGCGATTCTCTCACTGTGAGCCTGACATCGCCGACGTGGTCGGGATATCTAATTAAATAGCAAGATAGGAGGCAGGGCTCTACGAAAAGACTACAAATCCGTTTTACACCAGTTAGTAGATAGTGCGCATGCGATTCGCTACCCGCAGTTCGCGGCCGACGGAAAGCTCTAGTAATACTACTATGTGCACATCTGCGGCACATCGAAGTGTAATTAAGTCGTCGCGTGAGTTTTGTTTGATAATTTGATCACTAAGAGTCAATGACAGATTGATCGCAGGACATTTGCAATATGACGATTGTCAAATGTACGCTGAGAGATGTAAGCTACTTAGAGAACAAGCACAAGGCGATGATCTACCCCCGAATGGTTATAGGGCGGAGGCAATCAAGTAGTGATGGCGCGTACGTTGCTGCGGGGCAGTACACGTTTAACGATGAGCGCTTCTGTTTGCTCTTCGTTTGGCGCCCCAAGGCGCCCTTGGCACCATGTGAGCTCTTTCTCTCCGCAACACTGCCTTTGAATCCAGATTTTTCATAGGTTTCTGCGTCAGTATTGGCCGCATGTCAGGCAGTATATTGCTACTAGACGTACACTACTCGGCTTCAAGTGGAGCTTGGGTCCTAGTAACATTCAATCCTTAGCACATCCCCAGACTTATAGCCCGTTGCGTAGTCGGCGTTCGCAGCCCACAAGGAACCAAGCGGAATATCGAGACCAACCAAATATGGAAGGCCGTCACACTGTTATGGCCCACGAATAACCTACAGAAGCGGGGTGACAGGCGCAGGTGATTGATATGGTCACTTTGACTCATTAGTATTCTAATACCTAGTTGGTGTATTTGGATTTTGGAGTTCAGACTGAATTCAATTCCCCCAATGTCCCCTATTCTGTGCGGACTTATAACGTCCTCCCGACGTGGTATGTGATCCTCATTCCACGACATCACCACCCACAATTTACTTCTCCCTTCACCCTCATCCGCAGGTTACAATCCCTGCTTTCTTTTCAAGGCTTTAGGTCTTTTCGCAACTCCTTTATAGGTTGCGTTTCATCGGTCGTCTTCAGTGATTGACTGAATCCTTCAAACGTCCCACCCATTATTACCTCCGGACACCATGCCTGTCTCCACCCGCAAGGAGGTTCGCTTCGCCACTAGCGACGAGTTCGCTCCGTCGCGGTGCAGCACTCCCTCCCCTTCCCCTTCAAATTCGACACTTTCTTCTGACGGACATTCGAGTCCTCTGCGACACCCTACGTCCCCTTTACGTACTCCTTTTCAACGTACCATCCCGTTGACGCAGGAATATGTCGACGGATATCTCGCTATCACTCCCGTCCTTGGTTGGACGGCCGCTGGACCTAACTTTGTTTTCAACATGTTAGATGCTCCAACGCTCAGCGGACTCCGTCTCACTAGATCTGTATACGAAAGTTCTGCCACTGTTCCCCCTCTCTTGAGCCTCACCATCCGATGCAAGTACATGCCATGGAAGCTCATTATCAAACCTTCCTCGGGGAATCGCTATGTTACAGTCGAGGATGTTCTTGTCAAACTGCACGAGCTCCTTGACCGCCCCGTTACAGAGGCGGAGTATAACCGCGAGCCCAAGGATCGCCAACGAGATATAGCGGCGCAGTACTTCCAACGTTGCGCACGATCTGGAGACGAAATCATCATCACGAAAGAGGAGGCGAAGGGCGTCAAGCGCATTGATTTTTTGCAGGGCCGCCATCGATTTGCTGGGCTAGACAACACCCAAGAAGGTCCTCACATCTGGCGTTTGCATGTCATGGCTTGAGCGCCCCATTTCATCTACTCAACTCATCTTTTTCTTTTCGCCGTCGCTTTTATTTCATTTATCCTATTTCATCTCGACTCCCTTCCATCCGTCCGCTAGCGGCACAACTATTCACGAATCTACTTATGATCATGCGGACTATCTATCATTATCTCTGTCATCACTACCACGCATTTGTACTACGCACTAGCATCGCATTTTCATCACCTCCTACCAACTTTCATTGTACCACTAGATTGTCGTATCATACAAATACCTTGCTAGGCCCCGATATTTGTTTCTTACGATTACAATCCCTACTCATTCAACTCCCTCCCTTTTCTTATGTCTCGAGACCTACTGCTCACCATATATGTTAAAGACATTGTAGCATTAGATGGATATTGTATATTAGAGATATGAATATGCTAAATATGATGATTTGATGGGTTCGCTCATGCTTTGATCATTGTAGATCATAAACAGGGAGTTAAACGATCGCCGCGGCTGCCTAAAGCTCAACACTCGTCTGAGGTGATAGCGGAGGGACCATCGAAATGGAAGGCTTCCCCATAGTGGCGGTGCATACATGTATATCCACTTGACGCTTCCATCGGAGTTGACGATTTATACAAATCAGTTAGTTGTAAGAAATATGCTCGGATTACTGGGTGCATGAGGCTTCTAAAAGCGTAGGATCAGAAATCCGACTATCATGATACGACATGAGGGGCGATGGTCAGTATAATAAATATTTCTCTCGGCGGACCTCATGTAACCTCCAAAATTTATATTTCTAGATCCTGGTTGAAGATAAGGTTGTAATTTTCTAAGTATGGCCACATTCCTGGAGCAAGGAGTCGTGTGCTCTGAATCAGATTGAGAATTACCTCTCGGTAGCCGGTTGCCGGGATCATCACCAGCGATGCTTTAATTCTATAATTAGCTTAATATCACGAGGTTCCTACGTATAAATAGGAGCAGAGAGCATGTCTCATGCGATCTCGATTCGCTAAGAGCTATTCTGAACGTATGGTTAGAAACCAGCGTCTCCCGCATCGAAATTTAATGAACATGTTGGGGTCAAATGATGAATAGATGCCATTTGCTCTCAGATGTAAGCTAAAAGTTTAACATGTCTATCTAAGAGGGTCTTGATAGATATAGATCAAATACTTATGGCCGTTAGTCGTAGGACTTGGTAGAAGGATTTATTAGTGCTGTAAACTGTTATTAATAGCCGGGAGTCTCGGAACGTAGGGACCGACTATTTATACCTATTGATTTTTAATGATTTTGACGCGTCATTTTGTTTGTGTAGCGTCCTTGCTCGCAACCAACTCGGACTCGTACTGACAGTGATGCGATAATAATTTCTGAAGCTACGCAATCAGAACCCCCAAACAGCTACACGAGGCATACTTCTTACTAGCTTATCTTTTGCATCCTATACTTAGGTGAGAATGATACCAAAGCCCCCTGACCATTCAGCAATGTTCAGTGTTAAGTTTCGTCATGCTTCTCTTTAAAATCAAGCTGATGCTGGCGATTCATTACAGAGCTGCAATGATTTCCGAATCCACCGGTTAGGTTTGAGAATTTAACTATAACTGAAGATTACACCGGGAAACCCGGAAAGCACTAGTGGCTCTAAATACCCACCCATAGCGTCTATCGCACGGTGAATCTATTTACGGACGCGCATCAACCTCTGGCAGCGGTTTCCCCTCCGCAGATCACTAAATTACACTATTTACAGCGACGGCACGAACAATTCCCGCCTCCATGTTGAGCTCTCAGCGCCTCCTACCCCGGATCTCTGCGTCTTGTCAGAAATAGGTGTTGATTGGCGTCGGATGCCAGTGCTCAAGGCACTTGCCGTGTTTGTTATCGAAGCCGTATCTCCTCCTCATTATTTCGAGGTGCCTTCTTTAGTACATGGATGCGTTCATCTTCACCGCTTTGGCACTACTATGAGAGACAGATGACAGCTCCGTTCATTTAACACCGATGATGGTGAGCCTCTCCTCTTTCAGGCTTATTACGCATCTCTGATCTATCCATATTCATTTATCATGGTATTGACATCCACCATCTAGCGCTTCCGAATGGTAATGACTTGGCCGTCAAGTTAATTCTACCCAAGTCGGGATTTACTTCTTGAACAATGGCCATGAAGTACGTTATTCTGCTCCCTTGGGCATGTAATCTCTAAAGATACCCAATTTGCCAAGCAAGTTCACGGCATGTATTCTCTCCGAGACACGTATGCGAGGATATTTTGATGAGGTTGTTCGCCATAGACTATGTGATATCCGCAATCAGTGCGTTGGTACAGATATATTTTGAACGGGAAATTTATGCGGATCTTATCTATAGCTATGCCCCGTTACATGAGCAGGAGCATCTTAAATGCGGACAGGATCTCTTCGGAAACCGTTTCGTTGCGCATATAGGCCAATAGGTTTAATTAAGATCGTTGAATCCGATTGTTATGCCCCACACTGGGGCATCTCGGGGGCTAGGCGCAGCGAACGCGCAGACATCCTCAGTAGGCCAGTGCTGTATCTTTGAAGACAGTGTAAATTACTTCTTCGGAAGACTCTCTAGAGAAATAATTAATCTATCACTATTTGATGAAACTTGGGATACCTATTTATTGATTTCTTACCCCGGAACTATCGTAGAGTACATCACTTTTGTTGATGATCCTCATGGATCCAGCACGAACGTCGACTCAGCTTCAATGACCAGCTTAGTGTATATATCAAGTTACGGCATCTAACGCAACCCAAGTATCATGCTACTGCAGCAGGCCGGGGCGGATCACAGGTCTTGGTATCAAGTGCTACCAGAGCTCTACGTGGAAATTTTGTACTGGACCGGCCAAAATTTCTTGAAGATCCATCCGGCTGTCTTTCAGTAAGGTCGGCCTCCGCAGCTAGCGATTACGTCTTTGTTACTACCCCATGGTGTACATTAGGCACTATCACGACAGATGAGGTCAATATTTTTAACGCGACTAATGACAATCACGTGAATCTAGTCGCGTCTCACGTGGTGCAAGTTCAACCACGCCCTGCAATGCAACCGCCTCGAGGCTACCTTTCTTCAACGCTCATCACCCTTCATCATGATTCTCCTTGAATTTTACTATCACCATCTGCAACATCCGAGCTCCCAGACCTCGAGTTTTCGCCGATCGAGAACGCGTGCGATGAGCCTTTTCGCTTCGGATGCCATCGCGTCGTTGTGAAGGCCCTATTATTATCGACACTCCAGATACGTATCTCGATTTACCACCCTTGCCACCCAGGTGTATCTTCAGGAGGGCCGTTGGAGGAATGCGATGATAACCTGGCTAGCTGGTCATTGGTACGTGGCACGTTGCTTGATCTTCCGTGACCGTCCGCCCCCTTCCAAGGTACTAGACATCAGCATCTGGCTGGCAATTACCCAACCATCCCCCCAATCGTACACCTCATCACATCTGAGACGGGATCTCCACATTTTTTGACCCTCATCTTGCTCCGTTGTCGTTTCGCTCAACTCATGGCTATTGATTACCCAGATGACCATACCTCGGCCCCAACACGACTGAATGAATATTCGTACACCAGGCGTAATCCGGAGAGGCGATACTCAATACGGAATCGCATATCTCAACTCTGTGCATTCTCGGCGGGCGCGATCACCCAGGTATATCCCGGTTGATATGCCAACTTGTTTATGCTTTGCTTTCGGGGATGTGCAGAAGCAGCGCAGCGCAGCGCGGTGTTGAGTCTATTTCCACTTCGGTATAGGCCTTGATTTTCGTTTTTCGAGTTCAACATTTGGCTACTTTCTTTTTTTATTCAGCCAGTCTCGGAGACGGTTCGACGAGTG
This sequence comes from Crucibulum laeve, assembly GCA_004379715.1. Classification (NCBI taxonomy): domain Eukaryota; kingdom Fungi; phylum Basidiomycota; class Agaricomycetes; order Agaricales; family Nidulariaceae; genus Crucibulum; species Crucibulum laeve. Next base: position 386,088 of record ML213600.1, read on the forward strand.
GATATGTTTGCCAGGCACAATGAAGACAAACCTGGGCGGCTCCTGCAGGGGGCGGTGCGGGACAAAGTGTTATAAGGGGTGCGTGTGACGCCATCAGCATGGAAAGCTGGCATCTATTGCTCCATTTGGTATCCGCCGATGGCTGCGCGTGAGCGTTCAGTCATCTGGGCACCGATTGCCATATATACTGCCAGTTCACTTTACTCTGAACCAATCTACACATCCTTCACATCTACCACCATGGACAGACGCGTACACTTCGCATCCACAAGCCTTGCCTACTCGCCGATCCCAGCGACGCCCTCGCCCACTCTCTCTAACTCGTCGCTTCCATCCACGTCTGAGTCAGAGCTCTCCACACCACCACCGCAAATCAATTATCACCCGTCACCCTACCCACGATCCCAGCTGCTTATACGAGCTGATAGTCCATCCAATGTTGAGCCCAAGGATATGCATATTCATGCACACCTCGCATACCATCCAGACTTCCCGCCTCAGCTCGCATACGACGTCTCACTGCACCCAACTACCTGTTATGGCCAAATGCCACCGCAGGCTCTCGACGAAGCTGCCACAGAACCTGTACTCTCCAGTCTAATCATCACTTCCCCCTGCCTTCCTCCCGGCAGCGAGATCTTTGTAAACCGCACAACTCTGCCCTATGTCACCGTTCGCGACGTCCTTCATTCGCTTTACCGAGGCTTGCGCCCTTCCGTCCCAGCTGAAGAGTACAACGGCCTTCCAGCTCCACAGCGCCGGGACATCAGCGACGCTTTCTATACCAGAATTGGAAAGTTTACCAACCCAGATGAACACAGAGAGGAATTGTCGAAAGGGCTGAAGGTAGTGGACTATCTGGGGCGCTCAACTCGATTCATGGGCCTCTCAGGGACTGTGAGAGGGCCAGACATTTGGGAGCTGAATGTGTCGTGAGGATCACGAGGACTTACGGCTCCGCTCGGAACCATCCAAAACCATCAAGACGCCACCTTCGCCCGCGCGCGGGGAACGACCCCATACCGCATATTGCCGCTCAGCTTCGACTCAGCTTCGTCGTTCTTGACCGCCCATCCTCCCACTCCCCTTCGTGTTCTTCGAGAACCCCGCGAAGAAGGGGAATGCAAACGACTTCCGCGTACATTATTGCCTATATTATTGGTGTTCTTGGAGATTTCGTTTCTCTGCTTGGCTTTTTGAAAGCTTCTCCTCACACATACCGTAGAGACTTCCGACGTGGATACCATAGGAATCCCGTCTTCGAACTTGCTTCGACCTCCCGTCCATATTAGTCTACTTATTAGCCCATAGCCCTACGGATTCTTACCGGCTGTAGTACGGGCATATCAAAAGTAACTACTTCAGTACACGCGGTCCGGTGGTTCCGCTAATAACCACCAAAATCGTAATACATCTTGTTGGAAATTTAATCTTGCAATTGTTGCAATCCCATTCTTATCGGCCATTCATCATGTTCATGTCTGCTCATCCTGGCTTAATGACTACGCCAACACTCAGAACATTTATCAAGTCTGACCCTGGTCTGATCTAAATTGCTAAGTGGCATGTCGCCCATTCACATGTAACTCTTAAAGGCTCCGGTGCCGTGAAACCTTGGCAATTTAATTTTAGTCAGGTACTCTGAATCCTAGAACCTCCAAAAACGTCATCCAGACCGTGCGTTCTCGGCGAACGACGATTGGGACTTATTTCCCATTCTTATCTGGATCATAGAGTTGTACCGATGAGACTATTATCGCTTTATAAGAATAATTTAGCGATATCCATCCAACCATCCCTCCTCGGCCGTGATTGTGAATCAAGAAGGCTGAGGATCAGCTCCCAGCACTCTGGTATGGGAGATGAAGCCCCCTGGCTGATGCAGCAACCCAGCAAACGGACGTAACCTCCATTTTTTGTTGTTTCGATCTTACTTCTTGTAAAGAATTTTTTATTTATTACCCTAATGCCAACTTACCTGTAATCCTCCTTATTGTTGTACATTCTATGCAGACTTTTAGCTGTAATTCCAAAAGGATATTTCTCTCTGTTGTTATGCACACAGTTCGGACACGATGCACCCTCCGTTCTCGTCTATCATATAACTTTACAGCATCTTTTCCCCATAGAATTTAGTCTTTAGCCGATGATGCAACGTGGCTTCGAAATCGGTCACTGCCTCCCACCGCCTACGACGCGTCATGGATCTCCAACATTTCAACACACACACACACGTTTCCCCTCAGTATCTATGCTAAATAGATGCTGCCAAATCTAACTATCACTGTGGGTACATCGATGGCCTGTCCTTTGTGATCATCAGTTATGGCAACTTTTATCCGATTTTCGCGCTAGCGCTATTGCGGAGAAGTATATACTCGGGACACAGGAGGTAAAACGACTGTGCGATGCCTACTATGTCATCTACGGATCCCTCTACATTCATAATACGCAGAAGGTACCAGCCGTACGAATATCAGCTTTGGTTACAAGCAACGTGTCTCGACGAAACTAGTATACAAGTACTATTCAAGTTCAGACTGCGCATCCCAACTCGTCGACGGACGCAGAGCTCCGTCCTTTGTCTATTGCCTCGAGGCGGCGCTCTCTTTCTGCAATCTCCGTCCGAGGAAATCGCTCCCAGATACTGCGAGGCACATTGCGGACTCCGTTTTTTTTTACAGGCTCCGTGTCGAGGACTTTTTGCGAGCCTCGAGGCAAGACATGAGGCTACCAACTTTAGCTTGGGATACGTGGAACACACCTAACTTTGCCCGGGGTATGCGCAAAACAAGCGTTAGGATATAGCGCTTGTTCGTTGAGCACGGGGAGGCTGTCCTATCTTGTATTCCACTTGCCATCTTACGCTTTCAGCCACATCCTGTAACGCTTACTCATCAAGTCATCAAGCTGGTGCTCCATCAAGCTGGTACTGGGTCATAACGACCGAAAAAGGAACCCCGGCTCTGTTTTGGTATCAGCATCAGTGACGGATTAGTACTGCTGTTAAAACCCCCCCTCATGGCACTACACATGCTTGGAGCCCAACACGTGCGCAGACGATGTCACTTATTCCTTCAGCGGCGAGGGCATTCCATCTGAAGTATTGTAAGCCCTGATGCGCCGACTTTCCAGTGCATTGATGATGCATTCCTGTGCGCCTATCCCTGCGTATTCCGTAAGTTTTCCGAGCCCACTTATCGTATTCGAACCTATCACAGTCTATCCTGTGTACCACCAACACAAAGTTTTTCATCGCGGTTCCGCTCTGACGATAGCTTCGTGGATTGACGAACGTCTTCATTTTGCATAGCCCACAGCCCGCCGGAATGCTACTTTCGGAATTTATGGCTTCGGCAGGTCAACCGATTCGGTCGTCTTAGTCCATTTGCGAACCACTTGCGTGTCCTCGTATTTCTCAGCCTGTGATGTCCAAAGGCGGTACCAAGAGTCATTCATGGATTGGAGGTGGAATATAAAATGGGTACGCCCCCTCTCCAGAACGCCATACATTCTACAACTTCCAACCCCCACCAATTACCCCCTACTCCCCCACTAACCTCACAATGCCAGGAAAACACGTCCGATTCTCCCGTGATACGCGTTTCCAGTCTCCCCCTACACCTGCTCTTTCCTTCTCCTCCATCTCTCCTGCCTCTTCCTACGCGCCCCTCACTCCCCCGGTGATCACAAACCACTATCTTCCGGGTCCCTCCCCATACACCATCGGTTATGCACCCGTCCCAAAGCCACCAACCATCCGTGTTCATCCCGTCCTCGAGTACTCCTCGCACCAGAATGTCGATTTCGACATCCTCAACCACCCGTCTAGCATCACCAAGAACCGCCGACTCCTGTCCTCGCTCGTCCTTTCCGAGCCTGCGACGAGCACTCCACTCCGGAGCATAGTCATCACTTGTCCCCACCTTCCGTGGACCATCACAGTCTACCCCCAGAGCGGTTCCCATATCACAGTTTATGATGTCTTGCATGAGATATACCGGTCGCTTCATAAGAGCATTACCTCGTCTGATTTCGCGTCTCTTCCCAGCGACAGTGCTCGACGAGCATCCACACGGGCATATGAAAAGCGCTATAGCAGACATCGCAGTTCCAGGCATGGTGATGAGGAGAAGCGCAATGGGATGTTGCGCGTCGACTTTTTGATGGGGATGACTAGATTCGCTGGTCTGTCGCCCACTGGGCGAGGTCCAGACGTCTGGCAATTAAACATCAGATGATAAAGGCATCATCACCGATCTTGCAACTACTACACCGATTGCTTCTCATGTGACGCCTCGATTGTGAATGAGCCCAGCTGCTCTATTATGCGCCTCCGACTCTCAATATGTCTGGAATGGTTTCTATTCTTCCTGTCTATAAGCAGGAGGATGTGCTTTTAAGATGTGTCCTGCTTCACACCATCTCTAAATCCCTCTACGACTCCCTTGTTGTTTCTGCTCTCGCCAAACCACTAGTTTGGCGACATGCCCGGATATACCCTTTCTACTTAACCCTTACTGTGGATCTTGAACTTAACGGTTTAACGCCTGGGGTTTGACGAAGTCTTCTTTCTTGATACTTCATCTATTCTTATCCTCCTGATGATCATATACTATAATTTATTTACGGCTACAACGATACCCGCGTTAATGTTTTACGCACTTTATGCCACTTATGTCTTACGGTTCTGTAATTACAACGAAATCTCCACGGTAGCTTGTATGTATCTGCTGAAAATGATGTTGTATTAACTATAAAGACTCATCGTCCTCACGATTCCCCGCGAGGCCTTCGTATATAAACGATAACGGTACCACAACTGATTGAATGTAGGCGGAGTTCACAAAGTATAGGAACTCCCCGGCTGGTATTGTGAGATCTTTTTACTGTCCTTGTGATGAGTTCAAGCTCTAAAATTCAAATAGCTAGGCTACTTACGATTCAGTGGTGATTGCGAAACTAAACACGATGAGGATCCACGAGCTTTGCAAGTTTCTCATGTACACACTTGCAACGTAAGTTATCAGTTCGATAAGTAGCTTCAAACCTTCACCGCAGTGATAGTAGCATTCGAAACGACATTCAACCGCTTTTCTTATTTTAGTAGCTTCAGCCACTCGTCAGTCAGCACATGCACATGTACAACCCTACTTTCCAAGCCTCTCAAGGCTCGAATCGGGTTCTTGGACGACGTAATCTCCGAAAAACAGACCTAGCGGGAATGCAGAAGTTGCTGTTGAGCGGGGCGGGCGCCATCCACCGTTGCTGTGGTGTTGTGACAGCGTGACAGTGGCGATTCCAGGCCGCCATCAACCGCCCATGGGGGGTAGTCTCGATATCAGACTCTAGTTATACTTTTTTTTTTGAGATGACAATCGATCTCAATGTATAATAGAGTCTGGAGTTTGATGGGGGGGTCCAGTGAGAGACGCTTCGTGGGAATGCCAAGATCATGATGCCGGTCGGCAATCTGGTCTTGAAGTTGATCGACGCGTGCAATGGACAAGTTCGCGATTGCTCCTCTGCGTTCGAACTTCAGTGTCTGCCTCTCTCTGGCCAATATGGATAGTGCCGATCCCGACATCTTTATGTCTGACAGTACCACTGACCCCTTCTCGGAATGCGATGAATCTTCATCAGCCGCAACATCAAGTTCTCGAGCTGAGGCCAACCATTCAGATTCACGGTTGTTAAATCCACCTGCGGCACCACATCTTCAGCAACACCCCCAGCACTTCTACTACCTCCAAACACCTGATTTCCCAGCTCCATTTGCCTACTACCCTCTACCACATGTACTGGGAACGCCCACACCAAGTGCAAATGCTCACCCTCCACCCACTATGACGCCTCAGGCTCAGCTGCTACCATCTACTACAGTCACTCCTCCCATGTACCCTACACACACACGCTGGATGCACAGTCCAGTTAATCACACTCCCAATGACATGTTTGGTTTTACACCCGCTCACACCAGTACGAGCTCATTGTTTTCAACAAACAACCTAACTCATCACACCATGACGATGGAGCAACTCAAACTCAACTTTGTGTCAGGGCTTTTCGATGGGATTAGAATTAAGCCAGGATTAGAGAGTAGTACAGTACCACAGAAGGTGTTTGAATGGGAGGGTTTTGAGAAAGTCACGACAGAGGACCGACTGCTTGTTGTGATACGGTCAATGCGGCAGGCTGGGTTTGCGTTGCTTGGCTTGCTCTTAGCTGCTCTTTTTGACAGACGAGCAAATTACAATAAGCACACTACAGTCTATATGTCGATCAGCAAGTTCTTGCAGTGTCAGAGCATCGAGCTAAGTACACATCCACTGGCAATTGTGGACATGATCTACCACCACAAATACTCCCAGAACTTCATAGACAGGCGACCGGAGCATCCACACTTCACACTTCCCCGTTATGCCCAGCCACCATCCCTTCGCTTGCGACGCATACTTTCCCCACCGTACAAAAATACGACACACAATGCACTCCTCAATTGGTCTCTGCTTCGCATGATCGATCATGTCGACAAAGAGGCATCACTTTTGGTGGACCCACAATTGAGTTTGGTACTATTACCATCCACAAAGCTTGTCTGGGATATGCTTCTGAAGTGGAGTGCAACAGAGAGTCAAGAGAAGATTGCGACAGAAGTGCCCGCACTGTTTGCACTCTTGTCAACCATTGCTGTGAACAAGAGAACTTGCCAGAGGCTTGAGACAGCTGCAACAGGATCTGAGTCAGCTCCCCATTCCCCAGACCTGGAGGGCATAGATGTTGCAGCAGAGGACAGTGACAGTGACATGGAGGTGCCCACTGAGAACCAGGAATTTGCAGACACATTGAGTGGTATTTGCCATGATCCCTGGCTTGTAAGTCAAAGCTTTCCTCTCACTTTTAATCATTATTAGCATTAGCTAATATATTTCTCAGGGCGTTACTATCACTGTTTTAGTCTTACTCTTCTTCCAATATCGGTTTGCCATCGTTTTTGCCACGTTAATGGGAGTCTTCCTGTTCACCTGCAATGCAAACCGTGACATCATCTCAGTCTTTGGGCGGTTGGGATTCTCAATATCACACAAAACAATTCTTGCCATACTGCATGTCTTAGCAGTAGATTCGGATCGACACCTTCGCTTCTGGGGTGCAGCCACGCAATCAGGTGAACTGTCAGGCACGTCAACACAATCTACTAAGAGAGTGCCGAGGTCGATACGCAAACTATCAACTTAAGAGAAAAGAG
>ML213600.1:393572-527423 GCA_004379715.1 Crucibulum laeve
GAAATGAAATAAGTACTACTACTGTGTGTTATCCTCATGTCGTAACATGAGCTGTCTTGTTTGTCTTTGTCGTCAAAATTATAGAAACTGTTCTAGTAATTAGAAAAGAAAAGGAAAAGAATATTTTAAAATAAACGATTCATGACATGAACCTGCTTTTCTTCTTTTGTTTGACAACGTCATCAAAATGCAGTGCACCTGGCGGCAAGTCCTTGGACGCAAGGATGAGGTTCAAAGTGGGACAGCAGCCACCCTCATTGGCCTTGAAGATGTGCCTGCCGGTGCAATGCGATCTGCACCGCTTTTGGAGAGCATTCGTCAAAAGAAGTGAAAAGATCTGTCAGTTCAGATGCTTCTTGACAACATTGAATGGGACCATATCCAAGGTGTTGGAATGGGGACAGTCTTACGCATTTGGGTGAAACATGTACCTGCTCTTGCATATCATCGGGATAATGTGGAGTCTCTTTTCACCGAGAAACACCAAAAGCATGCTCTTCGGCTTTGTAAGAGCAAAATCTTTCCCATGCGACCAACTAATATAGACGAAGCAACAACAGCAGGAGCAGCAAGTGTCCTAAAAAACTTGGTACTTGGACAGCTCCATATAATGCCTACATGGATGGTTAACTGGATCATTCTCATTTGTGGTGACCAGCTCAGTGTAGATCGTGTTCGAAAGCTGAAGTGTTACACAGCAAAGACAAATACTCCATACGACAGGCATGACTGGGCACTCCCTCTTATTCAGCTTTGGCACATGAAATGGAACTGGCAGAAGGCAATATTCCGCCTTCATTGGTGGCCAGAAGTACAGAAGGGTCTCTTCGGACTTCATCATGATTGTGAGATCCTCGAACGTGAGAAGTTTAATGCAGTGAAGTGTGACTTCTATCCAGCTCATCATATTCTTGAGGATCGCTTCGAAGCATTGGTCCTCCATGCCCTTCGGTACGTACACACCACAAGCAAATTTAAACTCCTGATATAGATACCTGAGTATAATTTAAAGGCTTATTTGCGAGGAGAAGACAGGTGTAGTCAAACCACCAACATTGCGACTCCTTGAGAGCCTAGAGATGTACTTTACATCTGGAGGACCACTTGCTGATTGCACCTTCATCGACCTTTCAGCATTTGCAGCAACTGTATATCAAAGATACATGTGCTCAGCTGCTTATGATGATGCACTGGGGCACACCTCACGTAGCGAAGAAATCTATGGACCATCAAAGGTTGCATTGCCAATCAATCAGGAACCTATGCCTGGCCCTTCTACTCAAGGTGCATCCACTGTGCCACTAAAGTTGGCGAAATGAGTGAAGAAGGCAGCAGCAGCTCCAACACGGAACTACTCACAAGGGGATCAATCATTGTTAACGACCATAAACTTTATGCGCATGACGTTCTGGTACTTGGAGATGTGTGCCGCTACTGCTGAAGGAGACATTGGTCGGGTTTTTGAGGTTGTGAAGGTCTGTTGTCTTTTGTTCTGCAATGTGCCTAGCTCAAATACAAAATAGCTGCTCCGGTTCTCGTTTTGGGGGGCGGGATCCACAAACTATGGAAATGAACTATTGGAGCTAGCATGCAACTTCCTGTATGAGTTTTCAGATGATCTGTGCACAGCTGTGCTGAACAATTACCTTGTCAACCCCTCTGGACGTACAGGCCATTGGTTTGAGCTCGATCTCCTTCAAGAGCATTTTAACTTTTGACTAAAGCGATTGTTTAACTCCAAAAGTCACGATTTTGATAGCAAACATCTTTCAGAAGCCATTGGTCTCAATATCCGTGGGTTCAGTGCACTACGAGAGGTCTTTCCTTCATTTTTTGGGTTGAAACACAATAGCCACCATCACACAAAGGCAAAGACAATGAATGACATTGACTCGCTTGCTGCACATTACCGAGCTGATCACATTCTGACATTTGTCGCTGGCCGTGACCAAGCATATCAGGTCAAAGATGAATTTGCGGAGGGGTATAATGTTCTGATAGCTGGACAATTGGAAATCTTCAAGGATCGCACATTGCGAGATGGACCAGGAATGGAGGAGGCAAGTCCGGAGTCCAGAGAACCTGACAGTGACTTCAATTACATGCCAACGACGCCAATTACAATATCCCAAGGGGTTACGGATGCACCAGAGTTCATTAGCGGGGAGTAATTACATCAATATAATACATCAATATAGAGTATCATGTGCATAAAACGAGGTGTCAAAAGTGCGACGCCGCTGAATGATAAAACGCTCAGCTTCATCATCAGGTGTAAGTTGGTTCTCCTTATCACTGCTGTCCTCTCGTAAACGCTTCTTTTGGACAGGCCGAGGTTGAAAATGCTTTGGAGGTGTTGACTGGGTTGACTGGTTTGTGAGTGTGGCAATTGGCGGAAGTTTGTTTGCTATCTTTGCAGTTGTGGCAGCCACCAGCTGCTCACGGATTTGCGAGATCTCTACAGATGTGGGAAGAGGGGTTTTGGTTCTATACATGTATTTGAATCATTGTGCACTGTTCAGAAGACAAAACATACATTGCAAAGTGGTTTTGGACACGTAGAAGTAACTCTGGCTTTTTTCCTGTCTTCAGGAGCCTGTACTTGCCGCAGAGATAATGAAGAACATCCCTGTTGAGTTCACTCCTAGAGTAGATGGACCATTCAACATAAGAGAGCAAGTAGACATGCTTTATCACTCACAAATCGATCTGATCACATGTTGGATGTGACTGTGACACGCGGAGAACAAGCCTTCGTCCCCTTTCATCAACGTTTGAAAGAGGATTCAGCGAGATGAGTGGATCAACAGCCACAGGATTGTTACCAGCCTCCGAGCCTTCCCTTGCATTGAAAACCTCTGTAAAACCATCCATAATTGTTTTCAGATATTGAAGAAGTTCATCTTCGTAGTCCGCTATATGGTCCCATCCATCTGCCACAACACGCAGCCTCTCAAGAGTTGTACAAAGATGTGCCTTCTCAACGACATGAAGCATGATATGTCGCGGCATGAATACATCCGATGGCAGCCCAATCCGTGACCCTCGAATGGCTGTCCATTTCCTGTTACGCCATTGGCTGAGCATTTCCAGAAGTGAGTCCTTCATGTGCGTTTCCAAGGCCTGGTATGTACCATCTGAGCGCAAGCCAGTTGTCCTGACTGGTTTGGTAGTCCTTTCCTTCCAACGCTCCACCATAGCAAGGTCTTCATCAACGGCTTGTGGATCGTGGATGTGGCAACATCCAGGCCGAAGTACAAACTCTTCTTCGTAGTAGAGGAGATCTGCAGCACGGGGACAGAGCTCTTTTGTCGGGTTGAATTGCTGAAGAAGAACCTTCGGAAGCCCATCCCGTCGTTTGGCATCCTCCTTTGCTTGCTTGCTGGTTATCTCGGCTGCAGGAACCTCCCGAACCCAAGATGGTACGTATGACATAGCAATGGCTGACAGACCATCACGTCCGGCTCGTCCTTCCCTCTGCTTCTTGATTTCGGGTGACTTGGGTATGTCGCTGCCAAACTGAATGACCAAGCGAAGATTCTGGATATCCAAACCATAGGTACATGTGTCGGTTACGATACCAATTCGCAATGGCCGATCATCTGATTCCATGTCACGACGGAAGTCGTTACGGTAGTCTTGAGGCATAAGGGAGTTATACATCTTGACAATTTCGAGCCGGTCTGGAAAGTTGGCAGGTATCAACAAGTCGAGATACTGCATGAGTCGATATCCGGTGTCAAATTCGGTCCGAAAGACGAGTGTTGGGGCGATTTGTTTGAAAGAGACGAGATCGATAGGAATAAGAAAGCTCAAGTCAAGGAACTCCATACCGGATATGGGATGCTGGATATACCGAGTTATGTATTTGATGTTTGGACGATCAACGGAGTATCGAGCGTTAACATAATGGTCAGGCTGAAACCCTAGTTTTTTTGCAATAGCCAGGGCACGCGATGGCGTTGCAGTCCCACTCACAGCAGCCCAGACAGTGTGGGACGAGAGCAAGGCTCTCATGGTAACAATAGCGCGATAGGCAACGAGGAAGGTCCCACTGGTCTCGTCAACTAGATGTGCTTCATCAATCAACATCCATCGAATCGCGTCCTTAATGCCTGGATTTCTGATGAGTTTCCGAAGGCGGGGGCTGAGCAACATCTGTGGACTCATGATCCCTACAGAGACACCTTGTCCTCCAATCAGCTCGTTGAAGAGATCACGTCCTTCAAGATGGGCTTCGCGCACTGTGTCCTCGTGTATTGCAAGTGCCCGTAGTCCATTTCGCGATGCAACTTCAGCCTAAGTTGTGGTATTTCTCAGTTCATAAACAAGGCCCCGTAGTTCACAAACACGCACCTGCTGTTCTACGAGTACTTTGGTCGGTACAACAAGTAACCCTATTCCTTTCTCATTCCGAGCCTGGGCAGCTTGAAGAGGTGCATGAAGAACGGCTGTTTTGCCCATGCCTGTTGCGATCACGAGAAAAACATCCCGACCCTCGTTCAGATCCATTGCGTGTTCCAACTGATGAGGCCGTAGAGATGTAACACGGTTTTTGTCGCATAGGAGGTTGTCCATCCATTTGCGTGAATTGACAGCAGGTCCTGGCGTTTCCAGGCTTTCCAATGGGGTAGAATCCATTTAAACGAGAATGATAAGATTAATATGTTATAAAAGTATGATTATCGCCGACATGGCGCGTGTACTGAGGCTCAAAGGACGTGGAGAACAGGAAGTGCAAGACGCATCCACAAGTGCTGTGCCCTTGGCTTGACCTTGCCGCCACCAGTCGCTTGAGCCGTTCTGCCGCCATCAAGAATTTCATAGTCCGAAACGACTCCCACTGGACCCCCGCATCAACCCCTAGACTACATGGGGGGTTGGATTCATTCGCTTGGGCGTCAACCTATTTAGTTAGATATCCCGAACACGTCGGCGATGTCAGACTCACAGTGGGAGAATCGCTTGGAATACCAGGCGCTTCCGGGCTTGGGCGTTTGAAGACGTCTTCTCTTCGCACTACTTGGTGCTTGGGGCTCCAGGAGGTATCGGAAACATCGCCTCAGAAAGAACTCAGTGCTTCATAAAAACATAAAATTGTTACTCAGGCGGCATTATGCGTACTCAATAGCGGCGGCAATGCAATGGGCTTGGACGGGGCTGGAATGACTGGTATGTAAGTGATCGATGACGGGAAAGCTGCGCAATTTGCCCCCTGATACACCGACGCACCAATGAAGATTCTTAGATTCATTTTCCGTTGCTGATACTAGCACTGGAGATGTTCTACCATAACTTAACATTGTGCGTCATATTCTTCAACTATGCATCATCACTGTTCTCAACCATAACGGTAGGTTGTTGTAGACAGATGCAATAGACGATTGAGGCGATATCGTTGGGCATGTAACGAAGGACTGTGACTACCGCCTGCGATCTCAGCGAGGAACTGGGGCCTTATTGAAGTGGAAGAAAAGGAAAAACTACGTGGAAATACACTGGGTAAATTCCATGAGATCCTGAGCGAGTTGGTTGGATCATGCGCTAGATATTGCAAACGTCATTGGCCGAACGTACGCTCCTGCCTCTCCCACTTATTGGTCCATTCTCAACCTTCTTCTCCAGTTATGCTTCCCTGAACAAGAACCTTTCAACACGGATCTCCTGCACATTAACGCCACTTAGCATTTTGGTGAAGCAACCTCGCAAACCAGCACTCTATGGTGTTATCAACATCTATTATCGCCTCCCCCATCCTACTCAATACTGATCAACAACCATTCAACATCGACGCCTGACGCGTGCTGTCAAGAGCAGCGATCATATCAGCTTCCAGTCTGTGACTCGGAAGATGCTAACCAACTTGCACTTTTCGGTTCATATGTAGTTAGCTCATATCCATCCACTCGCGTCAGAACCTCGATTATCTTTTCTACCCATCTCATCCTATCATTCTCTGCTCCCAGCTACGTCAGTGTCCGCCATCGACACTCTCAGCAAACTCGTCCTCAGCACGCTGGAATGGTTTTCAGGCTCCCATTCGCGCAGATGATGGCCTGAGCGTCTTCATCATCACAAATAGCATATTGACCACGCCAATTGCGACTTCATCATAAGCTGTCACCTGCGTCCATCCGCTGTCTGCGTGGATATCAGCTGCCAGCGTTGCCCTCTAAACTCATTCCCATCATCTCAGGCTCAACTGGTCGTCCTGCCTGGCACTTTGAGCTGGTGCTTACATGATCTCTCTAATCATTGATAGGTTCATACACATGTGTATACGTGGCCTTCTGGCAAGCAGAGAAGGGCATAGGCCATGCCATCCCTCCGATCCCGCTCAATGGTCCTACTCACGACATGCCATCTTTTGTGCATGTCGTCTTCAGTGTGTCACAAACTCGATCTAGTTAGTGGCGTCTTCACAACAACATAAAGCTCTAGCAAGTTGGTGCTCTCATCGCCCAGCCTATGAGTGTACGCGATGTACGGAGATCGAACGATGTAAAAGGTATACAGTAAGACCCAGTTCATTCATAAACCTGTTAGTCTCCCATACATCTTTGAAGTTCTCGCAGCTCATGCTCATATACAGCTCTTACCAGCGAATTTCATCCCCACATTGGTCGATATGCTGCGTCGTTGGACAACATGCGCCTTATACAGTGACTTCGTTCCTCTCCTGTAACAGCGTGAATGGATACTGGGAGCTCTGATCAGTCGGAGGTTTATGCTTCCAGCAGTCGTTCGTGCTTGCGAATAGCCATCTATATCTTTCTATACTATCCACTACGCAAAGGGACGGCTATTTCATTCTAGCCTACCAGGTACGTCCTGGAACATATCATTCTCGAGACTCGTGCACACTTTCTTCCCCAACCCAGGCATCGTTATGGACTGCAGCCACCGAACACTAGGTCCAAGTTCAACAGAACTGATATGGAAAAAGTCGCTGCCAGACAAGAATGTCAGTAGACTTTCATTTACTTTTCTCTTCTCTCAATCATGAAGAAGAGAATAAGGATATCTGCCTGTTCCTGCGCATAACTTTATGTCGATTATATTTTGCTGGGATTATTCCCGTGTTATCGGATGCAGAACACTGAGAACGATGGCCAGCTTTCGTTGTTTCGGTCGCGGGATGTAGCGTTCCGTGGTTGCTTGGGGGTGTCGTTGCGTGTCGCGGCAGGGGTGTTGAGGCTTTCGTTCTTTCCCCTGACCGCTTCGATAAATGATGTGTAGGCAGTTTACCGAGGGTCCTAACATCTAAAATAGTTTGACAAGGGTGTGAACTAAGTAAAGCCTGTTATGTCCGACCTAGTGTGCTGCTTTTGCTCGTGGCTATTACAGAGCGCAGGTCGTTCAAGGAGAGGGCGAGCTGATGTAGAGTTGATGGTGGAACCATTGCGTGAGAGACTTCTCAAGCCGTTGGGAGCTTTTAAGTTATGGAACAATACGATGCATTGTCAAAAGGTTCGTAAAGAAGAATGTGGATTAAGGAACAGCCACACAGCAGCATCATCATGGATTATAGTTCATCACGAACTTGAAGGTAAGCTCTGATAGTGAGATTGAATACGGTGTTAAAGACGTGTTTCACGCATAAGAAGTATCGCGAACATAAGCCAGATGAAAGTGTTGTGTCGAGTAGAGGGCTGGGGGTCGTCAGAAAGGGAAGCGCTTGCACGTGAGTGGGCGAACAGTGCTTGAAGCGTTGTCCATAGCTCCTCGTACTTCATCTCGCTGAACGCACACCTAAACGAACAACATGCCGTCGAACGAGAACAACGGCCGCCGGGAAAGCTACAGACACGAAGCGCACAATGAGCAGCCGAACGGTGAGAACGCTTTCTTAGAGTAGTGGATGAATAGTTGTTGACGAGCGCGAATTTACTCTTGCATCCATCCATCACATATTCATTGAATCAATCCAATCCAAACGAATGTAAACCACGCAGAAGCGATGCACGAACTTGCGGAGCTCGACTTGACGTCTGATAATGGAAGGATTGGGCTGGTCAACTTGTGAGTAACGAGGTTGAAGTAGAAGTGAACAACGAGCTCACGTATTCCCTCCTATCCTCAACATCAAGCCACGAGGACGCTACTCGCGTCGACAACCAAAATGATGCGTACTACTACCCGCCTACGCCTCACGGCCTCGCACCCAACAGCCTCCCGCCCGACCACCGCCTTCCAGCCTTGAACCGAGTACTGGCTGGGGAAGTACTATACCGTCTCTTCGCCGCTACACTGTCCCAGCAGAACAATGTCCCTATCACCATCGAGCAGTTCAGGATCCCAGTATTCATCTTCGTCATCCGCCTCTCAGGCCACACAGGAGACATTAAGATGGTGACGCTGTCAAACGAGGGAGCGGCGGTATCGGTGAACGATGTGCTCCAGGCGGTACGGGTTGCAATTGCGGGGCGGCAGCCTGCGTTCGCTCCGGCGTCGGCGATGGCGCAGATGGGGGCGATGAGGCTCGATGAGAGGGGGAGATTGGTTTGGTCGGGGTTTAGGGAGGGGAGCGAGGGTGTGTGGGAGTTAAGTTTGGTTTGAGCATTGAGCATTTGCGGGTCTAACGAACAAGTCAGTAAGTGGCTATTCTAAACGAAACAAATACGAACTTACGTTGTTGGTGACCGTCAGTATACCTGGTACCAGATACCATTGATCGGCCAATAAATAACCTCTTCGCCTATGGATCCTCGTTTCTTTTCTGTTGCTTTGCCATTGTCTATTGTTATGCTTTCTCCTTTGCTATCGGCTCCTAT
This sequence comes from Crucibulum laeve, assembly GCA_004379715.1. NCBI lineage: Eukaryota > Fungi > Basidiomycota > Agaricomycetes > Agaricales > Nidulariaceae > Crucibulum > Crucibulum laeve. Next base: position 402,347 of record ML213600.1, read on the forward strand.
CTGACCTGCTTCTTCCTCCATGCACCTGTTCACTTTCTCCTTCGTTGACCCATGTTATGTTCTCCAGCCGTTCGTCCATCCGCTTGTCTGTACATTATATAATATTATATGCGGTTGGGTCTCCTAGCAGACTGAGTAGGCACAGCAAATCTGACATCGCAAGGTACTGGAGGCGGGAAGAGATGACAGTGGCGATGGCCGACAGCGGATATCTCATGAAGAGGAGGGTAGAGTAGCGAGAGTGCTATCAAATAAGACCCCATATATTGACGACGGCGCCTACCAATGGAAGTGAGAAAGGTCGTGGCCATCACGATTAGAGGATGTTCGTGATGACGATGGGAGCCTAGTGGGGGTGAAGGCCGCAAATGCAGCCTGAATGGACAGGCAATCCCGGTGGAAAAGTGTTGATGCTGGGCAAGGGAGGGACGTACGCGGGTAAGCACCTGGTGGTCAACCACCTTAGTGGGGTTGATAATATGTCAGGTTAGGAGTCCTCAAAGCGAGCTGGGTAGCATATAGGGTGCAGGATACACCATACAGGAGGAGGAAGTCGAGCATCGAGTTATACCCAATGCGCTGAAGAGAACATGTCTGACGATACTTAGCGACTCTGGGGGCTCTTGCAGGTGCATAGAAACGAGTCAACGGGTTCTTATAGTGGCAAATACAAATCAACAAAATAGCGGGAAACGAAATTGGATCTTAAAAGCAAACAGACCCTACTCCTACCGCATTTTTACGGTGTGGCAGAACGTCATGCCAAACATGCTGTGAATGAGGAAGGGAGAGAGACGTGGCAGAATCATTTTGAATAAAACTAGTCAGAGACGAAGAGATAAAACCCTAGAGTGAGGAATTGAATAATTCTCGATCGGGAGTGTGTGAACAGCGGATGCTACAAGGCAACTACGCCAAATAGTGGTGGAACCCAACACGTCTACGGAGAGGTCCAGTAGCCCATCAGAGTCTGAAGTTGGTTTTGTTAACGCCGAACCGGACCGTAACCAATGCTGACCCACCCACCATTATAAAGGACAGTCGCATTACTAAACCCCAAAATCACAATCCGCAGCGGCGGTTGAGCACTACCTAGTACTCAGATAATTTACAGAGGGCCAGTACAATGCAGACTCCAAACTAGATTTCATTCTCTGTGAGCGCTCATCCCTTCCGACATACGCCCTACCTCCCAGATCCACTAGATCGTCTCGCCCGAAATGGGTCGACTTTTCTTGGTCAAATCGAGATATAGATAATACTGTGTGAATTGACAGGCATGGATACTATCCAACGCTGTAGTTAACCAAATTTTGTACACATTTTCTAATTCTTAGACAATGAGATGCATCCTCAAGTTTTCCCGTTCGAAATTACCAAGGCAGATAGGAAAACCAAAGGTTTTAGGGAGACACGGTAGGATTTGATGGCATCTTTTTCCTTTTTTGCTCAGATTCTGAGGGGGTGACTTACCGAGCACAGACTCGGACTGGCAGGCATCCAGAACAAATTAGGCGGGTAACTGGTGCTTTGCTCAAGAATTGCCACCTTCGTCTCCATCCAAAATACCTGGTAAGCGCCGAGATCATTATCTCTCAAAGTTTGAAAGGTCAAAAGTTAGAGTAGACAAAGTAGTTGTAGACGTGGTGTAGGATTCATGTCATGGATCCGTGGGAAAAGAAGCGTCTTGATTAGGTATTTGGTGAGGGACGGCGTCTTTGACCGCAACTACCATTATCGGTATCATTAGAAGAAATATGGTTATAGTCCCTTACTTTACATCAAGAAGCAAGTACCTTTCTGCATTCAACTCGAGTACTTAGTAATATGTAGAGCTCGAGCTTTTTATCCAAACCAACTTTACAGCTGTTTAGAAAACATTAGACCCAAATCAACTATTATTTACTTTTGGAGCGATCCAAATTTAGTGTTGCCGCGACTCCGCTCACGTGACAGGTCCGGCTTGGACACGGCTTGGGCTCCTGTACTTTCCACAGAAGAGAAATAGCTTTAATTTCACCTCAGGTAAGTAGAAGGATACCAAAGTCGCAATATTTTATATTTTTCAGATATTTATCTTGGGTAGTACACGCTACATGAATAAAACAATGTCATCGGCTTCATTTAAGTCGATGTGACACCAAGCCGATAACATTTTCATACCATTCTCAATTTTAAAGGACTCATTTCGATGATGCTCTCAAACAACCAGAAATTATTGCTCTTAATGACTTCTCCTTCATATATAGTTACTTACATTTTATTCAGCATGGATTGTCCGCAGTGGAGGGTGGAAATATTAGTGTGTGACAGGTGTGACGGACTCGAGCGGGCGGCCAACGCTCTGTTGATTTCGGCTCCCAAAGTACAAATAACACAGCGGGAATTGGCTTGGCGCAGAAAGTATGCTGGTGGGCGATAGCAGCTGCTATCGTGACATAAGCACATTTGATTGGTTACTGCTATCGTGACTAAGCGCATTTGATTGGCTACTGCTATCATTACATAATGATAGCAGCAGGCGCTTCTCTCATGCTTACTCAAAACCGCTTACATAGTTAGAATTATTAATTAGGAAATATTATTCCCACGCTCTGAAAAACCTCGTTCTGGCTGCTCAAACACCTTTGTCCATTCATTTCTTCCACAACCTTCTATACTTATAACTCTATGTTGAGATAAATAGTGAGATAAATTCCATATCTCTCCCCTCTATCTTAAAAAAGGCTATACTATGGTTAGATCCAAGGGGGACCCATTTAAACATATTGGGACAGTGAGTTAGTCTGGCCATCAAGCCATTAAAAATTTTTCCATACTGTATAATTTTGCATGATGTCATATGAATTCATACCAGTTTGTGAAACATTTTGTGTGATTTTTGGAATCAAGTCAGTTCTGGATTAACTTCTAATTAATTCTCAAGCACTCATTCAACTGAGTTGACATACCAACTTCACAAAACACCAAGTCAGAGTCCAATACTTCACACAGCCAAAGAGCTTGATACTGAGACTGTGATTGACTTAAAATACTGGTGGTTGGAGCATGACTTATTTTAGCAATCTCCTCATGATGTGCAACAATACCAAAAATCTCTTTGCCAAGCCCAAAGTTTAGTATTTATATATACAGTATTGTAGACCTCCAGCATGTGCTGCAGGCCAGAGAAAAAAATGCCTTTTCCCCATATGTAAATTTTGAATTCAGCATACTGTACTAATACAACCAACTCTTCACAGTCATTGGAGTGCAACACATTTTGGGTATCTCTTCATCTCTTCAAACTTGACTGTGATGTGTAACCTACCAAACATCTCTTTGCTAAGCTGAAATTTAGTATTCATATATACAGTATTGTAGACCTCCAGAATGTGCCACAGGCCCAAAAAAAAAAGCTTTTTACTGCCCTTGTTTTCCAAATGAAAATCTCTTCAAAATATTTTGTAGCAGTGACAACATGAAATATCTCTTCTCTTTGGATAGCCCTGTGACACATGGCTGAATTGTTGGTTGTATTAGTACAGTAGTAGTCTGACAAACTGAGATAATAAGATTTAAAATCTAATATTTGATTGTTATTTGACCAAGCATGAACTAGTGAACAATTAGGTCAAATAAAAGGCTTATTAAGTGAGCAATGAGAAAAGAACATGTGTCAGGTATCATAGACTTCTAGAATGCGCCGCAGGCTTGAAAAAAATAATTAATGTCTAATATATTTTCCTTTTCCTCTTCTTTTTCTTTTCTTTTTATTTTATTTTATTTTATTTTTATTTTTATTTATTTCTCAGCGCCCACAAACATGATTACCCTACCATTGGCTTATATATCCCATAGATATATTTAAAATATAATCTCTATATTTTCCATTATATAGTTTGAATATATTCTGTGGATATACTTAAAATATGTTCTATATTATACCAAAATATTGTTTATTATATCTTCTATATATATCCGATCGATAATATTTTGAAGACAATCAAAATTTTTACACAGTTTATATTTTGATGGTATTCAAAATATTCTCAAATTATCCCCGGGAGGAGCCATCAGTATTATTCAAAATATCTTCAAATTATCCCCAAGAGGATAAGCGATCACCTCGAGCGGTATAGAGTTGACGTGTTGACAAAGGAGCAAGTTTTATTTATAATATCTTCGATATATCCCCGAGAGGAGTTGACCTGTCCTGTCAAGTCGATGATATCTTATCCTCTTGGGGATAATTTGAAGATATTTTGAATAATACTGATGGCTCCTCCCGGGGATAATTTGAGAATATTTTGAATACCATCAAAATATAAACTGCATAAAAATTTTGATTGTCTTCAAAATATTATTGATCGGATATATATAGAAGATATAATAAACAATATTTTGATATAATATAGAACATATTTTAAATATATCCACAGAATATATTCAGACTATATAATGGAAAATATAGAGATTATATTTTAAATATATCTATGGGATATATAAGTCAATTCCCGCTGTGTAAACAGTTAAAGTTCTTGAGATGACGCGAGAGGGGCTGCTGCTTTTTTGATCGGTGATCTCGGGCATCCATATATAGCTTTGTTTTCACATCACCTATGAGTGATGCAAGCATGTCATGACATATGAGTTCTAATGTTAGAATATATTCTACAATTGACATCGTTTCCTGGCGAATTATTGACTATAAAATACAACTCTCTGTACTTCCCGTATCTCATATGCAGCCGTACTTATTTCTGATAGCTTTTTGCCGTTTCTGTGATACTGAAGTTTGTAATTTGACTTTCAGTAAGCTCCTGAGCGTTAATGTGAAATCCGCTAGACTTTTCGGAGAGCAAGTGCAACTGGCCTGCATATTCATTCTCAGCAGTATAAAGCACCCATTCACGCACTTTCTCCTTGGTGGACTGCCATGAAAGACAGGTATTAAGAAGTATTGTGATATCTTCTTTGATTGTGGCCACAGCGGGATGGGTTCGGTAGGCTGGAGTCGATATAATGCATCGAAAAAAATCAGTAACAGATATGCCGTTCTCGTCGAATGGTTTCAAGAGCGTTTTCGTGGTTGCAGTGGCAATCTTATCGACTGGCACAATGAAATGTATTATCATTTAATCGATCTAGACATATAACTCATATGTCTATGGCATGCTTGCGTCACTCATAGGTGGTGTGAAAAAAAGCTGTATATGGATGCCCGAGATCACCGATCAGAAAAGTGGCAGCCCCTCTCTCGCTTCGTCTCAAGCACTTTAACTGCTTATTTGTACTTTGATCTTTTGATCCCATCCTCGGATTCTTCCTGCGTACATAAGCATACATATTCTCGCAGAGCGAAGCCGAGAGGGCTGTTTCTAGGAGCCTGCACCAGAAGTGTTTAAAACACATGTTGAACTTTTTTGTAAAAATAAAAATAAAAATAAAAATAAAACTCGTTTGAGCAATATCTCTTTCAAAAATTATTGTTTTTCAAATTTGAAACCTGAGAATGGTAGATACAATAGTAAGCTAATGTCCTTAGATTCAAATTTGTGATTAGTGAACAGTCACCAATATTATTGATGACGTCGAAGACAGCAGATTCTAATTACGTAAAGGAGTGCTGGATCTGGATGGCCCCTCCGGGCCCTCCCTCATCATTAGGCTCCTACGCACTAATTTCCTTTTTAGGATGATGCCAGTCCTCACGAAACGTGATTGCCATCATTTCTAGGAAGGCTGGGGAAGCGCTGGAAGGCACATTTGTGGGAGTTGCCAGTAGCCAGTCAATCGACGGGTTAACGCTTAGAATTGTCAATGGTTTTGACCAAATAGCTGACCATAACCATTGACTTTTGTCACAGACCACCCAAAGCTGTATGATGGTTTTTATCAGAATATTTCAGCGATATCCATTAAATCATCGCCTCGTTGACCATGACGCCGAATCAAGAAGGCCGAAGATTAACTCTTGACATTTCTAGCCAGTGGGGCCTGCGAGTCTCTTTGGCTGGCGCAGCATTCCAGCAAACAGACGTAAGTCTCATTTTTCATCGTTTCGCCCTTACTTGTGAACCGAACGTTTTTATCCTGATACCAACATACTCGTAATCTCTCCATCGTCGGAGATTTTATGCGGAGTCTTAACTACAGTTTCCACCCGAAAGGATTTTTCTTTCCATTATTCCTCGCACATCTCTGGTTCAAAAGTTGTATTTTATGAGAAATGCAAACAACTAGCTAAGTATGGCCTGCCACCATGTTCACTACATTCTCGTCTATCATATGACTTGAACAGCATCTTTTCCCTATAAAATTTAGTCTTTAGCCGATGACGACGAAACGCGGCGATCTTGTTTGAGATTGCTTTCCCCCAAATTCATTCACCAAGTTGTCATGGAAAACTCACTGCATCCCATTGTTCACAACGCGTCATGAATCTCCACCATTTCAAACACACACGTTCCCGTTCATCTATACTAAGCAGATGCTGCCAAATCTAACTATCATTGTGTGTACACCGATAGCCTGTCCTTTGCGATCGTCAGTTGTGGAACCCATTTCCGATTGTCACGCTAGCACGATTGCGGAGACGTATATATTCTGGACACAGGAGGTAAAATGACTGTGCGATGCCTATTTTGTCATTGACAGATCCCTCTACGCTCATAGTTCGCAAAACCAGTCATACGAATGTCAACTTTGCATACAAGCAACGTGCTCCGATGAAACCAGCATGGAAGTGTATTTCAAGCTCATGCTGCGCATCCCAATTCATCTACGGACGTAGAGCTCCGTCCTTTGTCTATTGCCTCGAGGCTGCGCTCTCTCTTGTCGATCTCCATCCGAAGATATCGCAACCAGATACCGGGATGACGAGTTAGATACTGCGAGGCACGTTGCAGGCTCCGTTTTTACAGACTCCGTGTCGAGGACTTTTTGCGAGCCTCGAGGCAAGACATGAGGCTACCAACTTTAGCTTGGGATACGTGGAACACACCTAACTTTGCCCGGGGTATGCGCAAAACAAGCGTTAGGATATAGCGCTTGTTCGTTGAGCACGGGGAGGCTGTCCTATCTTGTATTCCACTTGCCATCTTACGCTTTCAGCCACATCCTGTAACGCTTACTCATCAAGTCATCAAGCTGGTGCTCCATCAAGCTGGTACTGGGTCATAACGACCGAAAAAGGAACCCCGGCTCTGTTTTGGTATCAGCATCAGTGACGGATTAGTACTGCTGTTAAAACCCCCCCTCATGGCACTACACATGCTTGGAGCCCAACACGTGCGCAGACGATGTCACTTATTCCTTCAGCGGCGAGGGCATTCCATCTGAAGTATTGTAAGCCCTGATGCGCCGACTTTCCAGTGCATTGATGATGCATTCCTGTGCGCCTATCCCTGCGTATTCCGTAAGTTTTCCGAGCCCACTTATCGTATTCGAACCTATCACAGTCTATCCTGTGTACCACCAACACAAAGTTTTTCATCGCGGTTCCGCTCTGACGATAGCTTCGTGGATTGACGAACGTCTTCATTTTGCATAGCCCACAGCCCGCCGGAATGCTACTTTCGGAATTTATGGCTTCGGCAGGTCAACCGATTCGGTCGTCTTAGTCCATTTGCGAACCACTTGCGTGTCCTCGTATTTCTCAGCCTGTGATGTCCAAAGGCGGTACCAAGAGTCATTCATGGATTGGAGGTGGAATATAAAATGGGTACGCCCCCTCTCCAGAACGCCATACATTCTACAACTTCCAACCCCCACCAATTACCCCCTACTCCCCCACTAACCTCACAATGCCAGGAAAACACGTCCGATTCTCCCGTAATACGCATTTCCAGTCTCCTCCAACACCTGCTCTTTCCTTCTCCTCCATCTCTCCCGCCTCTTCCTACGCGCCTCTCACCCCCCCGGTGATCCCAAACAATTACCTTCCGGGTCCTTCCCCATACACCATTGGTTATGCACCCATCCCAAAGGCACCAACCATCCGTGTTCATCCCGTCCTCGAGTACTCCTCACACCAGAATGTCGATTTCGACATCCTCAACCACCCATCTAGCATCACCAAGAACCGCCGACTCCTGTCCTCACTTGTCCTTTCGGAGCCTGCGACGAGCACTCCACTCCGGAGCATGGTTATTACTTGCCCCCACCTTCCATGGATCATCACAGTATACCCCCAGAGTGGCTCTCACATCACAGTTTATGATGTCTTTTACGAGATATATCGGTCCCTCCATAAGAGCATTACTTCCTCCGACTTCGCGTCTCTCCCCAGCGATAGTGCTCGACGAGCATCTACACGGGCGTATGAGCAACGCTATAGCAGACATCGCAGCTCCAGGCATCGTGATGAGGAGAAGCGCAGTGGAATGTTGCGCATCGACTTTTTAATGGGCATGACTAGATTCGCTGGTCTGTCGCCCACTGGGCGAGGTCCAGACGTCTGGCAGTTAAATATTAGATGATAAAGCTATCATCGCCGGTCTTCCAACAACTACTACTCCGATCGCTTGTATCTGACGCCTCGATTGTGAATGAGCCTTGCTGCTCTACTACGCCCCTCCGACTCTCTTACCGTGTCTGGAATGGTTTCTGATCTTCCTGCTTATAAGCAGGAGGATGTGCTTTTAGGATGTGTCCTGCTTCACGCCATCTCTAAATTCCTCTACAGCCTCGTTGTTTCTATTTCTGCTAAATCTCTAGTTTGGCGATATACCCCTTCTATATACCCCTTGGTTGTGATCTTGAAACTCAACGCTTTAAAGCCTGAGGCTTGACAAAGCTTTTCTTCTTGATACATCTTCATTTATTCTGATCCTCTCGATGCCCTCATACTATAACCTATTTACGACTACAACGATACCTACATTAATGTTTTACGCACTTTATGCCTTACGATTCTATACTCAATAGTAAACATCCATTGTAGCTCCACCTCCTGAAATACAATTTAAATAGACGAACGCGCCGTATGGTTGGGCTGCAATCATGATATGAGAAACAAATTCTAGCTGGCGGCTGATTGTCAGTGTTGGAAGTCCATTTGGCCAATTGACTATATTAGTAAACGTGTGTGCATATGACACTTACAAAGCCCACAGATCCTCATCATACCAACTTCGTACCATCATCGCCGAATAGTGGGTACGCTGCTAGTAGTCCGCCTATTGAGGTTTAGAACTTCAACTGATAAAGGGTATGTGAAGAAAGATCTTGCTACACTCTACTTACTAAGGAACATTAATCATGGACTCCGGCTACGTTCACAATCAATTTGGTTACCGTGATCTTTAAGATATGAAGTCTTGCAACTATAAGGCTACCAGAGAACAACAGGCCTTTATAGTTAATGCGACAACAGCAGCTCTCTGCACCAAGTCGCATACAAGGTAGCGGCTATAATAGCACGCAAACGGTTTTAGAAGATGCAAGAGTTTAGAAGCCTGCTACAATTGTGTATACATGGAGTATCCCGCATGACACTTTCAACAGCTTTTCTTATTTTAGTTTCGGCCGGTCGTCCGTCGGTTAACACATGAATCGCTGTATTCTGGGAAGCGCAATCTCCGAAGAGGAAGATAGATCCGGCTATGATGCAGGAACTGCTGTTGAGAAGCTATCCGCTGTCAATTTTTTTGATTACTACAGCAGTTGCTGTAGAAAGGCAGCGAATGGAATTAGACTGCTGTGTTGCTGTGCAGGATGATCCGAATTAGCCGCTCAAGCGCTCATCACCGCCACGGCGCCTATGGCTTCTGGGCTGCGGCCCTTGTACAAGTACAGCTTCTTTCATCCCAAAAATTGCTACTGGATAGCATTTAGGCCACTTATAGGTGAAGAGTGGCTGTCTTTTCTTTTCGCTTGCTCATCTTTTCCTCATTCATCGCACCCCACTTTGAATCGTGTGCACTCAAGAACTTCTTAGTTATTATTCTAAATGACGCTGCCACCGTAAGCACTAGCCCTTTCTTTCGCTAACAAGTAATTCATGTGCGTTTCAACAGAAGGAAACCAGTGAGACGAGGAGGCATCTACTATGGCACCTATGCGAAAAACTCGAATAACAAGACATATGACTACTCGGAGAATTCTCACAACACAACTACATCAATCGATAAAAGTACACGTAGGTTCTTCTTGTGTGTGGAGTACGGATCCAGGATAATTGACCAGAATTTAGACACCAATACGACGCATAATAATGGAACAATGAACACTACAAATAATCCTGTTACAAACCATTACAGCAAAGTCGATGAACTTGCGAGAGCTCACCAAAAAGAGTACCAGAGCGCGCGGGAGAAGGAAGTTCAGTCGAAAAATCCTTGTGAGTCGATTTTTTTTTGTTTCGACAAAGAGCTTTATTCTAAGGCTTTGATGACTTATAGTCCTCCAAAATCAACCCGAAACCCCAATATCCAATCCTTGTGAGAAGCCCCTGTTCGTAGTATGAAAGATTTCGTCTCATCTATGATCTCACATAGTCTATCCACAAAGCACAAGACCTATGACATGGCGGGATTGTGAGTTATGGTTTTGGGGGAATATGATTGTGACTGGACTAACAACAAACCTTAACAGTTAAGCAACCTCTCCCGAGTCCTCAGCCCTCTCGCCAATGGTACATGGAACCGGTTACAGGTACGAATATTTCCAATGTCCGATAGTCGAAATCATGTTGACGATTACCCTGTAGAGAGTCCCGAGCCATACTACCAATCAGTAACGCAGTTGCAGAGTCGTGAGTAAAATCCGTCTTCAATGCGATAGTGCAGAAATTAAACTAGTATGAATAGACGTCCCGCTTCCTCCTAGCAGCGATTACGAGCCAGACATTTTCAGATACCATCCCGATTACAGTGAGTCAACTACCCAGCGCCACAGTAAAATAAAATTGACATTCAATTTGATAGATATGTCCGAAGAGACACTATCATACCCAACTCTGAAAGATTATCCTGCTGGCATTTCAGCCCGATCTCCATCGTATCGAGGAAGCAAACCATTCATTCAGTATACACGTTATGATGTTAACCAAGACCGTTATGTTCCGGAAACACCGAAGACGGGTTCCGCATTTCTTTCACCTTTAATTCTTCCGCAATGTTAGTTACAATTGGTATCTCGTTGGATTATACCCCATAAGTAGCATCGTGATTCACTGCAAGGTACATAGAATCGGACTATTCAGCATAGAGCATGTATATTCCTGCTTGTTCATTTATCTGAGAGCCTCCAGATTGTCACTATATAGCATAACATTAATCTCAAATTGATAAATATTTTCAGATATGTTGAGCGACGAAGACATTGAATCAAGCTGAAGCAAATGAAGCAAGACGAAAGATGAGTTGAGCATACGATTTTGAGGGCTATCCAGTACGACAACGGTGTGTATTTTCTCCCAATATATCAAGTAATCACGAATCATCTGAAGCGGACATCGAGCGCATGATCCTTTCAAAGCTCTGTTGTTAATGCGACAGTATGTTCCCAAAGCTTAAACTGCGCGTCCTCAGCAGAAGGAAAGTTCGACATTCCAATGTCGTCGCCAGTCTGATTTCGTCTGAACATTCCCTTCTCTCCATTAAAGAGTGCAAATAGCATAGATTCAGCACAGTCCTTGACCGGGGTAGCCAAGAACCATAGGAACGGAAACAAGATAGGGTATATAACCCAGAAGATCCAGTGCCCCGTTTTATATATCCCAGGAGTCTTGACAAAACCAGGGTAGATATGCGTGAACGCGATGTCTGGCTCGCGTTTCGCGTATTCCTGTCAAAAAAGTCAGTGAAACGAAGAGGTGAACCGATGACGAGGCATACAGCGACCATCAGCTCGTTATAAGCACAAGTTTGCATCAAAGCCTTCCATGGAGTAAAGTTCTTCTTTAATCCCAAGTCGTCGATGTCCAACTTGGAGTACTGTCCAGCAGCAAGAATTGACATGACCTTCGCGTCCTGCCCAAGCTCCCTTGCCTTTCTAAGTCCCGGAAGGAGATCATTGATGAGCACCCATCTGGAGTAGTATTGCAATGCGAGTCTGATATCGATTCCTTCTGAGGACTCTTGCTTGGGTCCTAGTGTAGGCACGTTTTGCCTGAAGACGAGGAAGTTGATCGTCGATACACGTTCTAGTAGGGTTTTTGTCAGAGTACGCACATTCTTCATCATGCGTAGGTCGCAGCCGATGAACTCGTGCTGAAATTGCGAGTTGGGACCTTGTGGCTTCGGAAAAGATGCTATGATCTTCTGTGCAGCTGGGCGGTTCCGTCCTACGATGAAGATATGCGCTTTCCCGTTGGTATAACGAGCAAAAGCTTCGGCTGTCGCCTGACAGATTCCAGAGGTTCCACCTACGAAGACTGCAACCGGTATATAAGATGGGCGAAATTTGGCATTGGAGCTGTGAGCTGCTGATACTGAAGGCATGAGAGAAGCTGTTGCCGCAAGTTGAAGTACAAAAGCAATTTGAGATGTAGCCTGGTGGTGGGTTAGATAGTGAAGTGTGTGCTGGATATCAGCATAATTTCCTAATTAAAGCGCATAAATTTCGCCCCTTGGAAGGATTAGAAGAACTTGCAATAATATCATACCTTGACTCTAGAGTGAATCAAGAAACGTAGTACGGTATCATTGTAAGAGATTCCGACGAGAAGGAACGGGAATTCCCGAGAATTGGTAGCTACCTCGAAGGCAAACAACGGACGTTCTCTCTTTCCGTTCAACTATCACCATTCGATTGACCGAGGTTGAAAATCTCCTATGCGGCCTCTATCAACTTTGACTATCGCTCGCTATCTTTACATACGTCTCCTCAACTATGGATACTCGATTGAACGTATCAATACATGCCGTTCGATTACGCGTCGGCACTGCGGCTGATCAACTTTAGCGGAAACAAGGGGAGGATCAACATTATATGTATGCTTCCTAGTATACCTTTGTGGGAAGTAGTGAAGTTGACAGTAATCTGCATCAAAGGCGTGTTCTAATGTATACAGGCTCATCATGACCTTCGCCGTCGAACCCATTGCAGCAACCACTAGACTACAAGAAAACAACTACGCGTATATATCTCAGAAACAGTTCCCGCTATGCCGTCAGTCGCAGCAGCTCGCAACGCCAATGCCAAATTTCACCCTTCCTACTCCCCCGTCGCGGTCTTCGTAGGAGGAACCTCTGGGATCGGTCAGGCTATGGCCGAAGCTTTTGCCCGTTACACCAACGGTAAAGCCTCCATATTCATCTTGGGGCGAAACCGCACAGCTGGAGAGGCGATCATAGCGACGTTCCCGAAGCCTCAGGACGCCGAATCACAGTGGCATCACGAATTCCTCGAGTGCGATGTATGGCTCATGAAGAATGTCCATGCTTTGACGAAGACCCTGTTAGAACGCGTATCGACAATCAACTTCCTCGTCTTCACGCAAAGCGTTCCTACGCTTGGACCTAAGCAAGAGTCCGCCGAAGGGCTCGACATTAGATTAGCGTTACGCTACTACTCGAGATGGGTGTTAATCGATGATCTGCTTCCGGGGCTGAGGAAGGCGAGGGAGCTGGGGCAGGACGCAAAAGTCATGTCCATTTTAGCTGCCGGACAATACTCCAAGCTGGACATCAACGACTTGGGGCTGAAGAAGAAGTTCACCCCTTACAAGGCCATGTTGCAGACTGCCTCGTATAATGACCTGATGGTCGCTGTAAGTCTTTATCACCCTCTTTTTTTCCTTTCTTTTCCGTCTGACTCACTTATTTTACAGGAATACGCAAAACGCGAGCTAGATATCGCATTCACGCACATCTATCCTGGTTATGTGAAGACCCCGTGGATATACAAGATAGACGATTGGGTCTTCAGGGCAATGTACCCGATCATGTTTCCACTCTATTTGGTTTTCACCACTCCGGTCAAGGACTGCGCCGAGTACATGCTCTTTGCGCTGTTTGATGGCGAGAAGGGCATGTTCAGACGGGGTCCGACCGGCGACAACATTGGTATGTCAAAGTTCCCTTCTGTAGAAGATGCACAGTCGAAGCTCTGGGAGCATACAGTCGACTTGGTGAAAACGATTTGAAGGACGCGTCGGCAATATTTCTTTTAGTAAGTCTTCGCACTTGATGTAAGTACGAGGAGTCGTTCCTGACCTTTTTCGTTCGGAATAGCTCTCTTATGTCACCAAACTCTTATAATGTTTTATCCTACTCACCAACACGTACTCTCAGCTCATGCTTCCTTCTCTCTGTTTCGAGCTGTCGCAATAGTAACAATCATATTGCATTCATATTCATTTTGCACCCCGAATGTTTTCTGTACTTTCGTACGCCACTATGTGCCTCGTAACAGGGAACGAAAGCTTCTTCAACGGTATGAGCTGGTACGACTGCAAACCTCGATTCTTGTCAATGAACTCTCATGATGAGTTTCACGACTGATCATCTATTTATATATCCACGCATTTCAAATGGGCAATTTGTGCAAGCGAGCGCCGAGAACATCGCATTCGTATGGTTACACACTTGATTTTCAGGGCAGTACACCAGGCACGTCGATCGCGGCATTTCTTGGTACTTATTTCTCAGGCAGTGCATCTCTCTCGGTGCGCACTTGCTATAAGTGTGCTACTTACCCTACCTCGGTCCTTACTTTCTAGCGTCTAATACCTCCGATAAGGTTCATCTCATCGCTCTATTTATCCTTCAAGCTTAACGCCTATTCAATTGGCTGGTCACCAGCGCTTGGACTAACGCCCGTCAATCAGCTTATCCTGATGGTTCACAATCAGCCTAGCCTAGCAGTGTTGTTTGTAGACGCTCAAGCGCCATGATCGGGATGAAACGTACTCCGTCGCCGCTCACATCAAGATCAACGATTTGCTTATTCATCGCTGCCTCCCCTTTCCACCTCTCGTCGGCGACGCCTTCTATGCTCGATTCCTATCTCTCATTTCTGACGCCGGTGTTCAAGCCACTGCTCGTAACCTGAGAATTAAGCCCCAGACGTAACATCCACCACCTCGTGCCGATTAGAACACCACATTTACATAGGGAGAAGACGTACGTCGAAACGATTGTAGCGCCCACCCCGCATTTATCGTACTAATGTCGAATCTACAGTGTACTTCCCAGTCAGGCGACTCGCACAGCATGAAAGTCATCCGACACAGGCCTCAACCTCGCAGACCGTTTGTGACACCGCTCCGAATACCCGACGAACCAACAACGCCAACACTCCCCAAGAAAAGGGCGCTTTTAATTGGTATTCAGTACGATAAGGAGGATGTTCAGCCTAAGGAAGAGGACAAGAAGAAGAGGAGAAAGAAGAAGAAGAAGATCGCTTCGCGAGGCTTGAAGAACGGGGAAAACAAGGAGAACGTGGAGGCCGTGGATGGGAGTACAGAGTTGAGTGATGATGAGACTAGCGGGAGCGAGGATGAAGATGCAACCGTAGGCGAGTCCTCCGCGCAGGAACCTTTCCTTGAGCCAGGAAAGAATGAGTTTGGAGCAGAGAATGGGAAACAGAGAGGGGGAGAGGGTTCTCTGAAAGGTCCTCATCGTGATGTACACACGATGAAGGAACTACTGATTGGTATGCTGCAGTTTCTAGATCATAGAACTTATTGGCTGAATACATTACTAGATCACTACGGTTACAAAGAGGAGGATATCATGACGCTTGTAGATGTCGACGAACCTGGACAAGTCCAACCTACTCGGGAAAACATTGTAAGTCTCTTTCGCCTCATTCCGTGTATCTCGCTGCTCATGCGCTTCCCACAGATCCTCCATATACAAAAGCTCATCGAAGGTGCAAGAGCGGGGGATAGGTTCTTCTTCCATTGTGAATACAGACAGTTAGTCCCAAGGCGTTCGTATACTGATGCTCCGACGCAGACGCAGGTCACTCATTTCAAATGGAGAGTGACAACCCCGCGGAGGAAGAGGACGGACAGGACGAATGTCAGTTGACACTTTCACCACTGCCCATGCTTTTCTGAACAACTCCAACTTGGTAGATCTATCCACTGTGGATGGACTGCATATCAAAGACGATGTAAATCTGACCTGCTTCCCATTCTGCTCGTCAAATAGCTTGGTTAACTGTGATTTAGGAACTTCGGCAACTTTTAGTGGATTGTCTTCCTGTTGGAAGCACGCTTTGCGTATGTCTGCGTAATGCTCCTGCGAACACATTCGTACTCATAGATTATCCATTTCTTAGGCTGTCTTTGATTCATGTCATTCGGCTTCTTTACTCGACCTCGACCACTTCCGATGCAATCGTGTCTTCGTCCCCTGGATTTCAAAAGGCCAGCGTAGAACCAAAACGAAGTGGCTGCAAACCTGTATGTGTTTCCTGCTATGAAGAAAAGGGCCTAACCCAATCTATTGTGAATCTTAGCCCGAAAACCAGCAGCAGGTAAGAGCCTTCTACTCTCTTAAGTTCTTACTTGCTGAAATGATTCCAAAGATGTGTCCTTGTCAGTTAGACGCGTCTATCAAACGAAGCGGTTCAGCCCCGTGTCCGTCAGCTGGAGGCAGACATCCATTGACCAAATGCTGAACTCTCCATCGGACTACCGACGGATGTCCATCTCGTCAAGGTCGAAGAAAAAGTCTTTGTCTGTAATTACTAATGTCGATGATTGTGGCTTAAGTAACGCAATGTCCTTCTCCCCAACTCGCCAGTGCGATTCTCCAGTTGCTATGTTCTGTACAGGGTGGTGTGATCATTCTCCAGTTGGTTTTGGTGGCCAGGCAGACGTGGTGCGTTTTCAGGTACCTCCTCCTGGCGCATCGCCGTTCCTAATGGTCTATTTAAAAGATTGCTCTATCAGCTTCTAAGGACGACCAACAATCATGGGAGGATATCAATGGAGACTCTATGACTCAGGTAAGCCGGATCAGTCATGTATAACGACCACTCTTACGAACGTTTCGCTAGGCGTTAATCCGAGTCCTAAGTATGTTGACCTTCATCCGCATTTGGTACGACTCTCTCATCTGACTTCTTTTTCAGAGAAGGATCCTCATCCCAGCCTTCGGGACATGTTGACATCCGTTAGGTTCGTCGACTATCTGCGATTCCCGTTTTTTCCACTCACTCTTCTGCTTGTACTTAGCCATGACCTCCACCGCTTCTACCTCAAGATGCATGGCGAAGCCCGAAGTCTTCGAAAGAAAGCTCGGGAGAAGGGCCGCACAGCTGACCATGCACCTGAGATGAATAACTTCCAGGATCCTCAGGTGCGATTTGCAGGCGTCTCTTTGAAACCTTCTTATTGACCCAAGTAATTTTAACAGATATCAAGTCAATTACCATTGGTGGGTTCTCTGTGTTCAATTACCATCAGTAGATTGTGTCTTAAGATTTCGTGCAGGATAGAAACCGCCGCTGGGACCCATGACACAGCGTTCCATGGTTCCTGTCTTCTTTCATTATATTGGTCCAATTTCGTCATTAGGTTCTCAGCGCTTTTCGAAGACATTTCTTCCCATCTTCCGTTCCATAAATATACACGTGCCTTATTGAACAATCTACTGTCCCGCTCTGTACAATTCGTTGCGTTCCCTGTACCATTAAGATCTACACCTTGTATTCCTTGACATTTCTGCAACGTGCGTTTTATGCACATACCTCACTGCTGCGTATACATCACGCGTGTTTCTGATGCGTAAGTACATGCCGATTATCATTAATCTTGATCTTCAGTACTGCTATCGTGGATGTTGAACGGATTTACAGGATCCTCGCTTTCTCGGCAGTGAACACCGCATCATGCCGTTCAGCGCTAGTGAAAAGATGCGAACTTGAAATCACAACTATTTTGGCCATGGCGCTTAGGATCGCAACTTATAAAGTTCCCAAGGCGTATCGCTATCTCTCATTCCCTTCAGACGAATCCCAGGCGGCTTTTTTATTATTTTCTTTCGGTCCTCTTTAATTTACTTTTCGACTTCTTATAATGTCTTTGTCTCCATCGATTTTGAGTTCGGCCGCCTCCCGTTCTTCTTACTCCTTTCTTTCCCTCCGTCATCTGGATGAAGGACCTTCGTCTGCGGTATGTTTTTATTTAAAGAATGGGTTGTGCATATCATCTAAAACTTTTCTTTCTAGGACTCGAGCGTGGAATCCGGCTATTTCGAGTCTCCTCAGCCTCGAACGAAAAGAGCACTTCTTATTGGAATCAATTACAAATCCCACTTAAAAGGGCCACACAAGGATGTAAATGATATGAAGGCTCTTTTACAAGGCTCGTCGGTCTTCTCAATAGCACTTATATTAATTAATCATAGCTCTATTAGCCGAGTACGGATATGCAGAGGATAATATTGTGTTGATGTCTGACCACCGCTCCGTAAAATCTGAACTTCAGCCAACCCATGATAATATTGTGAGTTTGCAATGTCGGTTTCATTTTTTTTATATCGACTGATCATTCGATGGTGTTTCAGATGAGAGAGTTGAAGATATTTTCCTCTCGAGTGCTTCCTTGTGAAGACCGCTTTTTTCTGTGTATGTAATTGAATTATATCCCGTCTTTCCCCTCTAATGCTGACAACACAGACTGTGGCCATTCGTCTCAGACAGAGAAAATTGAGGGAAAGCCGAAGGTTGACAATGAGGAAGAAGACGGGCAAGACGAATGTTCGTAATTACGCCTATTCCTTCGCATACATATGGCTCATTGAGAGATAGATATTATCCCTTCCGATGGAAAGGCGGGGTTGAAGCCATGGGACATCCCGGAGAAAGTCATTCTTGACGATGTAATGGTCCTATCTCCTGTGTGACCATTATCTGTTCTAATACATATGTTATAGGTTCTAAAAAAACATCTCGTTGATACATTGGTTCCAGGAAGTCGTCTTGTGGTATTTGTCAATTAATCCTTCAGAATTCTTTTTTATTCATGATACTCATATGTAGGCTATGTTTGATTCATGCCATTCAGCAACACTACTCGGTAAATTCTATTTCTTAATTTATATGCGTGAAGTAGCTTATTTAGCCTATTCTTATGTTAAGATTTATCGCATCACAGATGCAACCGCGTCGTATCCTTAACCAGCTGCTGTGAGCTTAATTGATTACTAGAATTACTGGTTAATTAACGCAATCATAGTCCGCCGGATAGTTCGTCGGAGTGAGTGCTCATGACATTTATCTGCTATCCACTCGATATTCAACGTTTCCTCTTCTTTATAGTCTGGGAACCCGTCCATGATGTTTTGACCACTGAAAAATATTTATCACGCGAAACGCTCCAGCGGCTTCTAGGAAAAAATCTTTCGAAGAAGTTAATTAATCCTATCGGCTGTAACGGCTTTTGCCCCAGGTCTCGCTCAAAGTTCTCCAATTCTTCATCCGTCGTAATTCTCTCTTAATCTCCTTTTCTTGGGTCCTTTTCTCAGTATCCTCCTTTTCTGTAGATTTGTATCTCTGCATGCAAAGACTCGCAAACCAGTTTGGAGTCACCAAATGGTTATTCAATGACTCAAGTAAGCATTTAGTTGTCCAAAGGTTTTAATTCTGAATGTGAATTGCTTGCACAGATGGTCATAAAGCTACTGAGTGTGTATCCCTCTTTCGATATGAGCCCTTGGTGTCTAGAAGTGTGATGATTATGTTACAGAAGATAACCCTAATCCTTCCATCAAAGAACTGTTGAGATTTACAAGGCAGGATATGTTGCCTTGACATGCTCACTTCATGGACTAATTATTCGTTTAGCGACGATTTCGATAGGATGAAAGACGAGGCTCGGAGTCAGGCATCAGGACGTGGAACGCCTTGCGATGAATCTATTTTTCGAGGACAGGCTCCCCAGGTGAGTGGTTGATGGGGTATCAATCTCTCGTTTCGGGGCCGTTCAGTTGATTCCTATATTTAAGGTGTCGAGTCCACAGCCTTTGGTAAGCAATGAACAGTTCCTATGCCTACCGCCATTCTCACACGTTCCTTAGAATATGGATGACTTCTTTTCATTGTAATCTTATGCCGAACCATGCAGACCGTTTTCTTGTGTGGTGTCCTGTTGCGTATGTTACTTCCATTATTAATTGTTACTTATTAGGGGATGTATGTATAAGGGGAGTATGTATTAGGGGAGTATGTATTAAAGGGTATATGCGTTCAGTTACTTTACTGCTACTGTCCTATTTCTACCAAGCATTCAAACCAATAGTATGAAGGGATGCGTAACAATGTTCGTGTTTACAAATTAGAGACTGATGAGTAGCAACTATCACCAATGACACGTCACAACGCGAATGTGCTGCGAGCCTCTACATTGGGGCTAGCATCTACCGCCACCATATAGCAAGTAATCCAGGAGAATTTAGATATTGCTTTTAAATGGAGCACATCCCAGGAGTTGTAATGCAACAACGCGTTTGAGCGTGGGTGACTCAAATCTGAAGGAGACAAATAAATGAAACTGCATCTCCAGAGCTGAAGAGAAGTGTGGTTGATTTTAGTTTTGGCCTACATTCTTGAGGTTTATTATGGTCAAAATAAAAGGACCTAATAACAGGCTTTTTATTTTCTTAACCTTATAACTAGTACTCTTTACGAGAAGCGGTGACTTTGACAAAGTTACAGGTTTTAATTCCATAGCAGTCTTCCATGTTCTATACTTTTGATCCTAATTTTCACCTCAATTGCATAACTGCATGACTTTCGCTGACTCAATACCCTATTATAGAAAGCTGTAGAGGGATTGCCGGGCTTGTTGCTTCACCGCTCATCCGGGGCTGTGTGCGAGCCGACCCTGATGCTGAACATCCAGACTATATAAGGTGGACGTAAATGGTGATCCTGACATGCACATCGGGAGTCCTTCCTAACTTCTAAACGACAAGGCCAGTGTGGATCACTGAGTCATACTTATTCGTTCCAATCACATACTTTTCACATACTACTTATTATTTTTAAGCCTTCAGCTTGTGATCATGTCTTTAGGAAAGAGGACTGGTCGTTTTCTGGAACAGAGTGCATATTTTTCGTACGTCTTCAGTCCCAAGAAATCTGCAGTCCTTGACGCTTGTTTGTAGAACACTCGGGGCCGCACTCGTCAAAGCCCCCAGAAGAAAGGCTCTTCTAATAGGTATAAATTATTCGGACCTCAAGGTGCCACAAGTCGACGTAATTCAGATGCGACTGGTTTTAATATGTACGCATTCTGATTACTAGCTCCTCATAAGCTCCTTTAATGAATGTTTGATTTCGAAGTTTTTTTTCACTATCGTGCGGAAGATATCGTACTCATGTCAGACGATCCCTCTACACCGGCTTATCTACAACCTACACAGAATAATATTGTATGTAAATTTCAAGCTTTGACGTTCATGAATATATGCTTAGTCATTACTTAGCTACGAGAGCTCAAAGCCTTCGTCCGTCATGCCAGGCCCAATGATCATTACTTCTTCCTCTGTACGTTGTTCTTCATAGGCTTCATACTTTGGCTCGTCGTTGATACCTGTATAATTAAGATGCCGGGCACTCTAGCCAGAGGAAAGAAGAAGTGAAGTGTGTGGACAAGAAAGACCTTGGTGAACAAGATGGCCTAGATGAGTGTATGAGATTTGTATTGTGCCAAGTCACTTTCAATGTTGACTGATAACGCCTCTAACAGTTGTCATGCCATTGGATTCCGTGGTCATAGTCTATAACGAAGCTGAGAAAAGATTTGATCATCAAATAATCCATGACAAGGTCATTCTTGATGATGTCAGTATATCATGCTCCACTATATGACGACATTTATGGACATAAAGATCTTTAGCTTCTTCATGACTATCTTGTTAAACCTCTCGTACCAGGAAGTCAGCTTACTGTTTGTTCATTCAATCATTTACCGTTGATTTATTTCCTGATCGGATATATATATAGGCGATTTTTGACACATGCCATTCAGGAACTTTATTGGGTGCGTAGCCTGGACTTTCCTACTTTACAGCACCTAATCCAGATTTGTCCAGATTTGAACCATTACAGGTGTAATCGAGTCTGTGAATGGACCAGCTCAGGTGATTCTCATTCATGCTGCTGTCATCTCCAGGTCGATGACAATATTTCTATCGCAGTTCGCCGTGCACAGCGTAAAGGTAGGTCTCACTGATAACATAACCTCCGATTTGGTGCTTACTCGAATTAATCTGTTAGTGTTAGTAGAGGGTGTGCTTGAACCTTTATATGAAAGATTCAACAGACCGAATACCTGGACTCAGCTCGCCATCAAGTTCATCCGAGGGGCTGACATGTTGTCCGTACCAAAATTCTGCTCTGGCTATTGTGCACGTAAAGATGATGACAATAATTATCCATACGTGGTGTGTTTCACAGAAATGATTTGAGTATATTGGAATTAATTATACTATAGATTTGTATCTCTGCATGCAAGGATTCACAACTTATATACGAAGTCGGAAATCGCTCCATGACCGCAGTGCGTATATTTAAGTGATCGACCGTTCAATATGATTCTGATGTACAGCGGTAATTTGAAGATGATAATCAAATTCATGTGTCAGTTTATTGGGCCTCAAATTTGGATTAATCTGATATAAATACTGTACAAAGTGACAAATAAACGCAGCCAGCGGAGTCTCAAGGAATTAATGCGTAGTACAAAGTGTGTTCTGTTTGACCATGCTGGCCCGTTTCTGAGTAGTATCATTTCAAGCATTCATCTGCGGTCCAACAGGCCTCCTGGATCCAGAAGACAGTACCCGGAGGTAAGCTATAATCCAATAGATAACACTGCTATTTGTGACATTATATGTAATAGATTTCAAGCCTTCAACCGCTGGTTCGTATCTACTCTACATGCCTTCCAGCCTTTCCAATTGATACCTTTCCTTTCTCCTAGCGGATGACGTCTCTTTTCGATCCGTGAACGACCCTGTGACGTATATAATGCGCCATTCAACGACTTTATACCATTGACGATTGCGATACCACCTACGTGCCCCTATTCCCTAATCTCATGGAAGCCATATGTCAGATTATACCCAGGGCAATGATTTCGATGCTTATTCTTTGAGTAGCGATACTTTTATTTTGTTTTTCGAATTTTATTACTTTATTGTACAACCTATATCACCATCGGCATAGTTTAACTTTCTCGGATGATCGTTAGGGAAATAGGTAGTAAGTATTACTAGTGGACGGTTCATTTTATAATGTCAGTGTATTTTTAGCCTATACTATTTGTTTTAAAAATAAAATTTCCCGCGTTTCTCCTGGTTAGAACTGCGTTCCAATAGCATGTACCAGCTGTGAACATTCATGATTTAAATGTGCAAAATGGCAGAAATGATAAGTTTTGCGAGCTGCTCGTGGGAAACTCGTACTACCCGGCACCGAATGCTTGCCACCCAGGCACATTTATGATTTCGCCCGTCATTCAGCACTGCCGCTGCCCATGAACCTATACGGTCGACCGCCCACATTTAAATGGCGGCTTACAGTAACATACCGCTCATTGCTACTTCTCTTCTCTTCCTCTCAAGTGATCCTCGCGAGAGTGTTATAAACGGTTGACCATCTCGGTAACCATGTCGAATTTCCCGTTTATGAATCGCTTCAACACTCGGCATTCACCTGGAATTCGACGTTCACCACCAGTGGTGCTTGCCAATGGCTCGCTACGAGTGTTGACATCGTTCCAAGGGGGACCTTCCTCGGCATCCAAGCATATCGGAGAGGTCGCTATAACTCGAAAAAAAGCCCTACTGATCGGCATCGGCTACCCCGCAACTCATGGCAAGAACCTGGAGAAGTCATGGGCCTTGCCTGGAACATACGGGGATGTTAGAGCGATGAAAACATGGCTCACACGTGGGTTTAGATACATGAATAGCTGGAAGATTGTATTTACAAGCAGTTAATTTCCATAGAGAACTGTGGATATCTGGACCAAGATATCGTGGTCCTCTCCGACGACACCAGCTATCCCGGTCATTCAAACCTTGCACCAACTAAGGATAACATCGTGAGTGATCGAAATGAGCTAGTCCCCGCTTATAGTAATGCATAATCCCTGTGATCGATCAAGATGAAGGAACTTGCAACCTTTACTGCCGAGTCCAGGGACGGGGACCATTACTTCTTCCTCTGTCCGTCTTCAACCCTTTTGGTACCGTTGTCGCTAATACGATGATCTTAAAGACTCAGGGCATTCAGGACAGCGACCCGTTGATAAAAATGCTGTTCAGGAAAAGGGAGATATAAAGGAGGAAGATGAT
This sequence comes from Crucibulum laeve, assembly GCA_004379715.1. Lineage (NCBI taxonomy): Eukaryota > Fungi > Basidiomycota > Agaricomycetes > Agaricales > Nidulariaceae > Crucibulum > Crucibulum laeve. Next base: position 426,598 of record ML213600.1, read on the forward strand.
AAGGATGAGTGTGAGCACCTCTCTTTCAACTTTGCAAAAGTACACTTGTGAGTTCCTCACACATATTACAAAGACATCGTACCTTCAGATGCAGTCGCTATCGTACAAGAAGTGGTCGATGGTACAATGAGGAATAGGGTGGAGATCGATCCTAACAAGGTAATCTTGGATAATGTACGTAGTTCACGTCACATTCATATGCCGTCACTATGCTAAACTTTACCCTTTGCAGCAACTGAAGAAGTTCCTTGTCAAACCTTTGGCTGCCAAATCCCAACTTGTGGTGGGTACCCTTTCTATGTGCACCGGCCCTTGCTTAATCCGTCTACAGGCCGTATTTGATAGTTGTCATTCGGGAACACTTCTTGGTATATCCTGTGGCTTACTTCTTATTATATGGATGATTAATATGCTTTACAGACCTTGAGCACCATCGCTGCAATCGCGTTAACTCCTTGTACAGTCTAGGTATGTTTCAAGCCCATATGTCTTACACGTGCCTACTAACCTCCTTCAAAAGTGCGCCGCCTTCTACGATCCAGTAAGTACAGCCCCAAGCTGTACGGTTATCTAGCATCTGACATCATCTCTCCAGCATGCGAAGTGTTCCTAAGAGAGAACCAGGAGGAATTAGTGGATTCAACAAATGACCCAATGGCAAAAGGAATTCTTGCAAAAACTAGCAAGAAGCTTCTTCAGAAGCTGAACTCGATGTGTACGGGACTGTGTCCACGGATAACCGCTGAGGGGGCACTGGTGGTGAGCGCTACTTTTCCATCTCCATTTCATAGCTGATTGCATATTGGCATCTTAGGTTTGCATTTCAGCGTGCAAGGACGCTGAGATGACATTTGAGGCCCATGGTTCTAGCATGACCCAGGTTCGACTTCCTACACTTCCCTACGATAATTTTATTTATTTATGCCATTTATAATAGATTATGATCAAGGTCTTAAGTAAGTTTGAGTCGATATCGATTTTTCTTCCATATCTAATGCGCACATTGCTCAGACTCTCAATATCGTATATCCTACAAGCAAGTAATGCGAGGAATCAAGTGAGCACACTCTCCCGATGTATGCATTTAGATATGCTCACCTGTGTTTGTAGAGCAGAGCTAAAGCTTATGGAGAAACAAGCGACTATCAGGCTCCCAAAGCAGAATCCTCAGGTAATTCCATCTCTTATACTAGTCATATCCTGAGGACACTGATCTCAAATGGTCGCTGCAGTTATCTAGTGCGTTGCCCTTGGTAAGTACCTTCGCAGATACTCTTAGTCTACCAACTCATCGTCCCTTTAACAGACAATGCGAAGAACCTTCGTGCATATATAACTCTTTACTCTATTGTGATCCCCTGGACTGCGACTCTGGCTCATACCCAACGTCAATGCACCTACCTGGCAAACACTCCCCGACTAAGAAGGAAGAGCATAATGCTCCACTTCCGGGATTCTTATCGGTGATTCTGTACATGTCGATAACTTTCATTGAAAGAGACTGCTTCGAAGATTTAACTAGATTTCACTTCCTCGCGCCATCCGTTCAATACGGCTATTAGGAGCCCTTCTCCCATGCTACCACTGACTGTCCTACCGCTTTCTCTACCTTTCGGTTTCTAGGAACTTTGCTTAGTTTATGAAGTATTCGCGTTTGACATGACTACTTATACAGCAGACTACTACTTAGTTAGTACCTTCCATCTCCGATCCATTTTATGACGCCTCTCCCTACTTTGGCATGCTCACCTTTCTATGTTTCTATTGTCACTTCTACCTGCCTACCTTGACCAATATACGTCATTTTAATCTATTTATCGACAGTTATGAATGGTTTCAACGTCAGTATCGCTCTCATGTTTGCGCTGACAGTAAATAACCAGTCAGCTAGAAAATAACGAACGCGTTAGCCGCGACCGCTTACGGGCCGCAAATTCAATGCCGCTCTACACCCTGTCAACCAAGAGGGGACTTACCGCCTGCCTTCATGCACCGCCCGACTCAGAGTCACCGATGGAGTTGGCCGCCCTTCTTGACATTTAAATTCCAGCACGTCCACACAGTATGGCGCCCTCCTTCTTTCCTCGCTCTCCTGCAACAAGGGCGACCACTAGCCTAGTCGAGCGTGACGATGTCGAGCTATAGCCCATGGCTGGACCGCTTCATACACCGACATTCACCTAAAGTTCGACGCCCCCCTCCAGAAGTGCTTGCCGATGGCTCGCTGCGGATACTGTCGCCTTTCCAACATGGACCCTCTCTATCAAATTACATCGGCAAATTCATTACACGTCGGAAAAAGGCCCTGCTTGTTGGTGTGGGTTACCGGGCCACTTACGGCGTTCAAGATGTTCGGTGGGCATTGCCTGGAGCGCACACAGATGTTAGAGTAGTGAAGGACTGGTTGACGCGTGAGTACCATCCGTATCCTCAAAGAAGAGGTCTATATACTTATACTCGTCCAAATGGTTATAGAGAAACGCGGATATCGTGAACAAGATATCGTTGTCCTTTCTGAAGATATGAGCGATCCGCTTCTTCATCCGACCAAAGATAACATTGTGAGCGATCTACACAACGTGCTTATAATCTTATAGCTAATCCTTTCAACCAATCAAGATAAGAGAATTGGAGGCCTTTACCGCCGGATCGAGGCCCGGTGATCATTACTTCTTCTTATGTGTGTTTTGGCTAAAACCCTTGCTGTGCCTATGATCGTGATGTTGACAAGATAATCTAGACACGGGGCACTCGGGGCAACGTGAGGTAAGGTCCGACTCTATCAAAGATGACGGCGCAAAGAAGGAAGAAGATAACATGGATGAATGTAAGCGTAATATTTCTCTAATTCTTTGCTTTCTGACGGAGGTCATCCATACAGATATCATACCATGCGATGCTGTTGCAATCGAGTCTATTGTGGACGACGATGGCAAGAAAAAGAAGATGGTGAAGATACGGGAAGATATGACAATTCTCGATGATGTACGGACTATCAAATCTCTACTCGCCAGCTGAAGCTAATCTTTTGAATTACCTTTAGGACTTGAATCGATTACTTGTCGAACGTCTTGCCGACACATCTCAGTTAGTGGTATGTGCAGTCTTTCTACCCAAACCAGATAGCTGTTAATCCCAATATTTAGGCCGTATTCGATAACTGTCATTCTGGCACTCTTTTGGGTACATTCACCCACACACAGCACTGGGTAGTACACTGACAACATCTATCTTTTAGATCTGGAGCACCACCGTTGTAATCGGGTGACTTCTGGGTACAGCCGAGGTATGTCGTGAAGCCCATATGTTTTACACCTGTCCATTGACATGTTTCAAGGACGTCGCTTTTTGCGCTCCAGTAAGCACTGCCACTGAGCTGTATTTCGAATAGGACAGCTGACATCATACCTTACAGCATTCGAGGCCTTAACTGAACAACATGAGGACGAGGCAGATACTGTTTTCAACCAGCTCCTCACAAAGATCAGCACTAGAATGGTGAAGAAGCTCAACCCGATGTCCCGATTTTGCACCGGGCTGTGTCCGCGTATACGCGCTGGCGACGGGGCACTAGTGGTAAGCGACGAACTTTCTATGTGGTAACTACGTGCTCATTATACACCAGATCTGTATTTCAGCTTGCAAGGATGCTGAAAACACTTATGAGACGCCTGATGGGTCCAGTCTGACCCGGGTACGATCACTTTCCATTTGCCCCTCCATCGCTTGCTGAATGTATCCTGAACAGATCATGATAGATATCTTGGGTACGTTTTACAAGCATATCGCCCATCCCTGCCCTTTCTAATTCGTTACTTTTGCAGACTCTCACGAACGTACTTCTTATAAGCAGTTCATGCGAAGAGTCGTGTAAGTGCTATAACTGACAGTGATACTCATATAAGCTGATGCCTTTCTCAGAGCTGAGCTAAACAGGTTGGAAAGGCAAGCGAAGGGGAAGATGGGGAAGCAAAACCCTCAGGTACGTCCTTTTTTTGCTTAGCTAAGAATAACCACGTTAACTCATGTCGTTGTCCTGTAGATATCCAGTAAATTCCCTTTGGTAAATTTAACTGAAGCAATGTCCTAGATATCATACTGATCCTTGCATTAAACAGTTAATGGCGGCCACTTTTATCTGGATATAACGCTCACGATCGTCTGTGTACCTATATATCATCCAACTTCTTCGGGGACTCGCTTGCTCGGAGAAAAGTGCAGTACCCACTTCTTGGGGCCCCCGGCCGTTACTATCAGCGTCTCGACAACCATTACAAGAGGCCGTCTTGGAAGAGTCTTCGACGTGGTCCACTTTTATGCGTTGGCCTGGATAGGAGCTATGCTCTTGTGATACCCCTATCTCCCATCCTTCACTACACATTCTAGTGATTCCTCCCCCATCCCTTTAGGTTTCCAGATTCATGAATCATCTGCTAGTTTACAACCTACAATACTGTGTTTTTTTTTTTTTTCCTTTGTTGTTCAGTACCCGTCCGTCGTCGTGTAGCATACCGTCCATATATCCCAGAATCGTACTGTAGTTGTTTCGATAACCTTCGTTCTACTGACATCCCGTTTCCCTCAGTCTATATCAAATTACCTACTTTTATTAATATATATACTCCTGTTTCTGTTGTAGTCATCGAAATTTCTGAGTGGTGCTCGAGTTAGCATGGCTAACAAATCTGCACTGGCAGTACGTAGGGAGTGGGTGATACATTAACTTTTGTCGCTGACGGGGTCGGCGGGGGTTGCGCCATGGCTCCAAACTTCGATGAGTCACACACGTCGGTAAGCATATCCTGGTGGACTTTTATCGAGAGCTTGATCCAGATCATCACAAACATCGACGAACTGGCAGTGAGATGCCAAGGAACTGCGACGAGGCGTCCATAGACGATAGGTAGAGTGGAGAAGTGATTCCAGCATCCTACGAACTGTGCTGCCTTTGAAAAGCAGAGAATACGACATCTTATGCCTGATTTGACAACAAACATCTGGTTAGAGTACCTCTCAATCTGTCTTACCGAGAGTTCACAAGCTGTTCTTACGATACCGAATAGCAGACTAGGGGAAGCTATAGATACAGACGTGGAAGATACAGGTTAAGGTCGATTACCCCGCCCATCCTTTTGGCTAGAAAAAAAGATTCGTTAGCGTTGTAGTCGACAAGTGAGGGGAGTGAAAGGTAACAGAGAGAAGAATGTACAAGTCATAGGCCCTAAGTCCATAGAGAAGGAGATCGAACCATGCTACACGAAGTAGACCAGACAATGGAGGGGTATATCCCTTAACGAGTCTACCTGATCGCAAAACGGCGACATCTCACAGGTAGGCAGTTGCATCTGATCAATGACAAAAGATCTACGCAATCTGCGGAAGAGCGTCGAGAACGAGTCCAATAGTGGCCACCTATTGAAGCCAATCTCCCTGCGCTAGACTGATACGAAAGAGCGCGACCGACTACCATACCAACGCGAGGCTGCTTAACGAGTCAGAGATGTCATCTAGAACCCCCAAGAGCCCACTCTCGGCCTTTTCTATAGTGAAAGGATGAGAGCCCCAAATTGGCTTGAAAATCATGCGGGGCTCCAACACCCGACTTAACGAACCAAAGGGCAAGATGCTGCATGGAACAAATCTAAAACCACACGAATAACTGCTGCAAGTATCGTTCAAATGGAAATGTGTGCATGTGTGCAATCGTCAAGGTAGCTCGAAAGCCCCTTCAAGACGCAGCCATAGCTTCCAACTCGTCGAAACTCAGAATCCACAAACAAAGAATAGAAGACCCCGCAAAGAATGCAAGAAACAAATTAGGAACCAGAGCTGAGAGTAAACGCTTACCTTAATTTCATCTCCCAACTTCCTCACCAGCACTGCCGGGCTCTGTGCCGTCTTGAGCCCAGCCTCACCCTCATCCCACGTATAGCTCGCACCAACAGCGAGCTTCGTACCATCACAGTTGAATGCGATCGCGGCCACAGGTGCGGAGAACTTAGGGTATTGACGCAGTCGTTTCTTGACTTTGTGATCCCAGATGGATACGGTACCATCGGAGCCTGCGGAAGCGAAGGTGTTGAATCTATGGGATGACAGTAAGAGTGTGTTGTGGGGAGGTAAGAGGGGACGGACATTGGGTGGAAGGCCAGTGCGTTAACGGGCCATACATGGTCCACGTCGTCGATTGTCTGTCTGTGGCACTTGAACGCGTATTTCTTCTCTTGGGCTGCTGGTGACGGGTCGAAGTACTCCACTGCTATTCTTCCCTCCACCGATGCAGTTGCATAACCTATATCAATATGGCGTTAGACTGTCATCTCTACGCAGAAGCTCCAACTCACCCTGCCCATCCGGCATGCACGCCAACGAACGCGTCATATACTTCAAGCTGCTTTCCCTCTGTTGCGCAGGCTGATCCATCTTGCGGATATCGTAGATGTTGAAGAGTCGGCTAGCCATGGCCACAACAAGCGTGTTGTTGACCAGGTCGAGGGAGTATATGCGTTCTGGGGTGTCATGTGAGGATTGTTGGTGGCTTTGGGCGCGAGGATCCCAGAAGCGGAGGGTGCGGTCCCAGGAGCCGGTTATCAGGCAGTCTATATGTTTTCTTTAGCGGAAGTAGAGGATGTGAGGGAAGGAAACGCACTAGATTCTCGCGACCAGGCCATCGTCGAGATGCTGTCCGAGTGAGACCCGAGGTTGGCGATCCTCTCCGTTGAGAGGTCAAGCCTATGGTTCACGCGTTAGAATACCCAAACTTTGCGCATAAAGAATCATAAAAACGCACTCTCTTACGGACGTATCTAGTCCACCGCTGTACGCATGTGCTGCATCCGAGAAACAGCACGACAGCACAGCAGCCCGGTGGTCAAACTTCGCTTTTGCCTCACTCTCCTTCACACCCTTCTCTCCGACTTCATAAAATCGAACTGTCTGCACAATATTAAGTCAGAATACGCGTTAGATGAGCTGAAATACGCACTGTATCCCATGAAGATACGAGAAGCTGGTCTGGGTTCGTTGGTGAATATTTCACCGCAGAGATACTGTCAAAAGGTGGTGATGGTACTGCTGTGGTGCTAGAGTCGTCTATTTTAAGTTAGAAGAGCTCCGTATAGCCATATAGCAGGACTTACCAGCCATTTGAGCGGAAAAGACGAGGGGTAGATTTGGTTGAGGTTTAGGATAGAAGAAGAGAGGGGTTAGGGTTAGAACTGTGTGGCGATGTTATACCAATGGTGAGGCCTATACCAAACGTATGCTTAAATTCAACCTCGCTCAATGAACTCGAGTTCAACTTGTTTTCAATGATCACGACAGACCACCCGACCCCATACTACCATCCTGAATTCCTAGCTAAAGTCTTACAGCACATCCCGCTCAAATTGACGCGTTTTAGATTGCGTATCAGCACGCAAAATAACATATCAATTGCTCAACCCTCGGGTCGGGCGAAAGTGATAAAAATAGCTCAACATGTGCTTTGTACTCGGTCAGAAAACTCCACTAGAAGCGCTATGGTGCTTCGGTAATCCTATATAAATCCGTCGACAGCGGTACTCGGGCACCGCATTACTTCCCCCTTATCATGACGTTATTCAGTCGATGGGTTGGGAGAGGAAAATCACAGCTTGAGCCCACTACCACAGAGACTACCTATCGAACGCCAGAAGATGTCTCTATGAACAATGAAAAAGCGGAAGATTCAGGGAAAGCTACAACTCCGGTAGAAGATGCCTCGAGCACATATTCAAGGGAGGCTGCAACGGCGAAAGATCCAACGCTGAATCCTGGGGTGTTGACTTTCGAAGAAGGTACGCCATTGTTTTCCTTAACAAATAATAGCCTCGTTCTTATAACCTTATGATAGATGTTGCCGGAGGAATGGGACGCCATCTTGGGGTGTTCAGTTGTACGATGCTTATGTATGATATTTCCTATCAATCTTACACTCAACATTTAACCAACGCGTTTTGACCTTACACAGAGTCGGTCGCATCATTGGAACGGGCATATTCTCCACTCCTTCGTCCATCCTATCTTCTGTCGGCTCCGTTGGAGCCTCCCTCATGCTCTGGGTACTAGGATTCGTGCTTTCATTTTGTGGACTTTTTGTATGGCTCGAATATGGAACCATGTTTCCTCGTTCAGGTGGAGAAAAGGTGTATCTCGAAGCTGTATATAAGAAGCCTAAGTTTCTTGCGACGGTTATCTTCGCTATGAACGCGATTCTCTTGGGATTTACGGCTTCAGGCTGCATTGTTCGTCTTTTCATTGGCTTTCTGCTGTTAACGTTATCTCAAAGAGTTCATCTTTTTCAGGTATTTGCAAATAAGTGCGCATTCTCTTCTTTTCTGCGTTAATGTAGGCTAGACTCAGCTTCTTCGTAGTATTTTGATATCAGCTGGACATGCTGCGGATCGATGGGTCGTTCGTGGTATCGCATTAGGAGGTTTGCCTTCCTGATCTTTCATATCTCACTTCTAATGATCATATAGTAATCTTCTTCGTCACGCTCCTTCACGGCCTAACTCCAAGATTGGGAGTTGCTGTCATGAATGTATGTTATTTTTCATTTGCTTCGAGGATTTACCTTCTGATTGTAAACAGGGCTTGAGCGTCTTCAAAATCGTCATCCTCCTCGTTATCGTTATAACCGGTATGGATTCCTTCGCTCCAGTATTTTTATTTCGCCTGATATCATTGCGTTAGGATGGGTGGTTTTATCCGGTAAAACTCATATTCAAAACCCACACGCCAACTTTCACAATGCTTTCGCGGGGAGCTCGCATAGCAGCAATGATGTAATTCCATTTTTCTTTTGCTCGCCGTCATATACTAAAAATTGCTTCATTTAGTATGCAACGGCCACTTTCAAAGTCCTCAACGCCTACGCCGGGTGGTCGAACGTCAATTACGTGCTCAACGACGTCAAAAACCCTGTACGGACGCTAAAGATCGCTGGTCCGCTTGGACTTGGGATATGCGCAGTTTTATATCTGCTGGCTAATGTTGCCTATTTTGCGTAAGTTTGGTCAGAAAATCGATTTTGGTTGCGCTTAACATGTAAGATAGTGCTGCTACAAAGGATCAAATCAAGAAATCTGGTGTCACCGTTGCTTCCCTATTCTTTGGAAATGTGTTTGGAACCAAGGCACAGAAGGCATTGTCGGTTTTCGTGGCTCTTAGGTATGGTGCTCCTCGCATTCGCGGTTATTTGACTGAGTAGCGTGGTTTGTAGTGCTTTGGGGTGAGTCGATAAACATTAGTTATTGAATTATATTAATGACCTTATAATCAATCTTTCATTGCAAAAGGGTATGTCGTTCCTGTTGATGTAGATATTTATAACATTACTAACCCTCCTTCGATGCAGAACGTGATCACTGTGGTAGGTGTTTTCCCAGCTCAAACAAAATATACTATATAAACCTTCTACCAGACATTTGCTGCATCCCGAGTGAACCAAGGTTCGTATTTCCTACCTTCCGGTTCTTCGGCCAATCATGATCGCCATTAGAACTTGCAAAGGAAGGTGTCCCGCTGCCATTTGGCAACAAGTTCTGGGCATCAAACTGGCCAACTGGGAAATCCCCGCTACCTGGACTGATCATTCATCTTATTCCATCGGTTAGTGACATGGTTTACCGTGGCTTGAAATATAGTAAATACTCTTTTGGCAGGTTATCGTCATAATCGCACCCCCACCTTCTATAGTCTATCCCTTTATTCTTGACGTAGAAGGGTATCCGCAGCAAATCATCAACTTCTTTATCATTCTCGTAAGTCTTCACCCTTTTATCCAACGTTGCCAGGTCTTGATTTCCATGATAATAGGGCTTATTTTGGTTAAGATGGAAGAAACCGAACGCTATTAGACCTTTCAAAGGTATGATGGAGCATGCTTTCGTAGCTGTTAGTCTAATCGCTTTCCACTACAGTGTGGTGGCCTCTTGCAATCTTTTTCTTGGCTGCTGCAGTGTTCTGTACGTCCTCTCCAACATGTAGTGCTTTATTGAAGGCTTTAATCGCGCTATTCATTCAGTGATGATTGCCCCATTCCTCCGCCCTGCGAATGGTGTCGGAGATACTCCCCCTCTACCATACTACCTGTATGTTCATCTAAATCCTAAGTGTTTGTCATAATATTTATCAAAACGGCTAGATATTGCCTGGTGGGTATAGGCATCATGCTTCTCGGAATTGTATATTGGGGAGTTTGGCGGATCGTGCTTCCAAAGATATTTGGTTATGAACTCATTCCGAGAAAGGAAGTTCTTCAAGATGGGACTGTGGTTACTATGGTAAGCTATCTACTCAACTATCCAGATCAAACGTAGCAAGCTAATTTGATTTACCTAGTTCTCTCGCTCCAAAGTTGTTTGAAAAGTTGTCTAGAGGCATATATTTGTATAGTCGACTAAGAATATGTTCGTCTTACTTTCGGCACGAGAAATTGAAACAGCTGCAAAAGTCTGGGACGCCTAAATCTCAGGTCTTGAGAAGGGCTCTTGTTGTGATTGGAAATATATCTTGGATAAAGACCGAGATCTGCTTTTCAGATATGGGAATGAAGGAGGGTGTGGATGTGTTAGCTGCGGAAGTATAAAAAGGAAGTGAGAAAAGATATAACCTGTACAGACGCTTTGAAGAAGGCTCACGGGATCTTTTTCTGCCGCTAGGAACATCTATCTAAGACTTGCGAAGGTTTGCATTTGTATTCTGTATTTGAAGTCAGCATTTTTTTAATTTAGAATTTGAGGTTGTTCCCGTTGGAATATGGACGTTAAGATTACGAGCGAGCGCGATCCGGACTCCGCCCGCAGTCGTACTTACATTCTTGTGGCTGCTTAATCATTTTGATATATATCTAAATATGTAGAGTACATTCGAGCATGTACACTATTTGCCTCACGAGCTCACTGAGGCTAAACGCTTTCTTCACTTATTTTAATAGTTCCCCCCTTCACAGAAAACCATGCTGTCGAAGAGGCTATGAGTGAGTCAATGCAAAAGATTTGTAAGAGATCGGGTAGATCATCTGACATTGTGTGGCACATAAAGTAGCCTTTATCTTCTGTCGCCTCACGACGCTTCTTGTTGTTCTATTAATAGAATAGTATTGTTCTGCTGTTGCAGTGCTCCAGTCAAAAACAACAAGCGTACACTGAATATATAAAGTAGGAACGCCTTGAAGCAGAACTTTTCACCTTCTCAATTAACATGTCAAAACCTCCCAAACTTACAAATAATACCATCGGATGTATACTTTTGAAGACGAGCAGCATTCTTCACGCTCAAGGTGTTCCTTACCTATCCATGCAATTGGATGAAGTAGCCGAAATCCGGAGACAGATTCTTCTGAAACGAGGGATTGCGCCATTTCAACTACCAGAGAATATTAAGCGCTCACTTAAACGTAGAGGCGAGGTGGACTGCGAAATTTGTTTCTCGGAATATAAAGTTCGTTCGCCAAACTCTTGTATTCAAGGGATAGATCTATGTCTGACTTTTAACTGGATTGGATTCGCAGAAGGATCACATGCTGCACTGCCCAACAGAGCATTTCTACTGCAAAAGCTGCGTACAAGCCTATGTAAAGATGCTTTTAGACAAAGGAGACTCCCAAGTCGTCTGTGTCCCATCAGAAGGTTGTGGACATGTATTTGCTCCCCGTGATGTCCAGCAGTTTCTTACGCAAGAGACAATTAGTCGCTGGGAGAAAGTCGAACAGAACAATCAAATCACCGAAGCCAATCTTGTAGGCTTAGAAGATTGTGCATCCGGTTGTGGATGGAAGTGTATCATTCAGGATGACAGAATTATCAGGTTTAGATGTGGTAAATGTGGTGAGATGACTTGCAGACAGTGTAAAAAACCAGTAAGATCGCCTTTATTACCCCACAATAACACAGTTGAAGTAACATTTACTGGTGTATAGGATCATTGGCCTAAGACTTGTGAAGGTGATGCTCAAATTATTTTTTCTTACCCGAGCAGGAGTTTAATCCTCCTTTTTAGGTGCAAAACGTGCTGAAGAAAGGCTCGGTCGGGATCATTTTATCGAGAACATGAAATGTATGTATCTTACTCGCCCTTGGACTTTATTCACTGCCTAAGCGCGTTTATTATTTTTCGAAGCAACCGCAATAATGCATAAATGTCCTACATGTGATCGCTGTACGTCAATCGGTCTACGATCGCCTACCACTTCGAAGTAGAGTACCTACTCATTCAATTCACAGCGTTTGTTAAAGATGGAGGGGTATGTATTAGCTTTGATGCCTATTCTTCCTTCTAATAATCGAGGAAATGAACATAAGTGCAATCATATCACTTGTCCATGTGGAGCTGAATTCTGCTATACGTGCGGCGGGCCCTACGCAAACAATCATTTCTATTGGGTGAGCGCTCACTGACAGACCTAGAAGTATTAACCAGCGTTAATATCCACTTAGAATCCTGATTGTGCAATCATTGGCAGCGAACTTTCAGAATCACAGGTAAGCTTTTATTTCAGGTAGAATTATTATTCCATCTTGATTTTTAACTTTTTCCAGTTACAAGTGGCGGCGGAAAGGGCTTGGGAGCAACAAAATAATTCTTTTAAAATTGGATTTGGTGCTGACCGGCTTCTAGATTCAATCCAGGAAACAATAACAAGTCTGACGGATAAGGTATGGCCTTTCGCTGTGGGATGTGATTATCGTGTGGGAGTGCACCATGGAGGAAGTTCAACAAGTCGATCATAAATTGTAAGCGGTTAGAGATGATGGAAAATGTATGCAGGAAAGATCTCCTGTCGCATTTATACCTATTTCCAGCTAAGAACCTTCTGAATCACCTGAATGAGGAGACTTAAAGACAGAATGAAATCAAACAAGGTTGCTTAGAGTTACCATTCTAAAGAAGAACGCGATAAGTTTAAGCCGTCGTATTTTCGTATCGCTTACAGCTATGGGTGCACATGCGTCTCCAAGACAGCTTGACGAACGGATTGTTGTTTCTCTTTGATGTATAACATACGATTTAGCACTGCAACTTTGGTTAGCTATATAAGCGGTTGAGAGCGTTTCGGAGAAATAACAAAAAAAAATGCCATCCGCCATCCTATTCCTTCATATTTTCAACGATATAAAGTCGTCCAAATTGACACCACTCATATTCGATGATAGTTGCAATCAATCTTGTAAGCATTCTAAGCTTGCCTCATCTGTCAATGCAGTTAGGTGAGTTCGATAATTTACCGCATGTGGATTTCATGTTTGATCGCCACATGATCCTAGAACCGTTCTCTGCAGTGTGACTCGAACGCTGGAACCACATCTGTGGTTTGCTCCTGAAGCCGACGTGTATAGCAATGAATGCAATAGATATAGAGCATGTGTCCATTTGGACATTGTATAGTGTCCCGACTTTGCGATATGTTACTTATTAGATTCGACCTTCATTAATAGGGACTGACCTCAATCATCCTCCGGGGGTCTCCACAGCATTCGTAAGCGTACAATGAATATCAACCGCCCTCGTGACGCTTTCAACAATGGATGACAAGGAGCCAAAGCTTGGGAGGATTATCAGTGAATGCGGAGCGTGAACAACGCATACGACCAGAACATGAAAATACGAGGGCAAGTAACTCAATTCCCACTAGAACATGAAGGGGATACCAGCTATATATAATGATAAAGATCCGCGAAGTCGTTAAAAGTGAACACACCTCTGTATTTCCCCTTCAGGAGTCAGGACGTTGATTTTCAAGGACGCCAAATGCACTGCAAATAATTTCCGTGAATTCTTCGCATATAGAAATGATTCTTTGGGAACAATAGCCTGAAGTATAGATACGTAAAAGACCAAGCTGTGGAAAGAACATTTGTGAAGTCACGTACGATATTATAGGCCATAATGATGATGGCTGCTGTGTCGCTCGGAAAGGAGGTTTGGGGTGGACTTGAGATCGATCTGGAGGTGGCACTTTTATTTTTATTTTCAAACATCTTGAAGACTGTACTTGTTGAGTTGATTATGAACGCCTATGATTATTAGTAAATCACACGGAATTTCGTTTCAAATATTTAGGCTCTCAGGGGAGGATTGAAATGGTCCGAAAGTGATAAGCGGAAAGTCGAGCTTTGAGAAGCTAAATGTCATGTCGCGTAACGTAGTCACGAGTTCAGTCACACATCACTTTTACCGACCGGCCCATTTTGCAGTGGTGGCGACTGCGAGCCAACTGCGAGCCTGCTACGGTGCTACTATCAGTCGCTAGCTTTGAGGCTTACTCTGCACTAAAAAGGCCTCAAGCTATCCTATTTTGTCAGAGAAGGGTGCTATACTAATCGCTGCAAAGGAGAGCACCGAAATCCGTGCAGTTTTCGCAGTCTCACACGGTGCTAGCACGGCATGTTCTACTACCGCCTATATTAGGGCCAAGATCTTACTCAGAATGTCTTTTCAGACATCATTTATCTCCAAAACGTTAGTATCAGGCATATTTGGTTTCTAGGCGATATTGTAAATCATAAATGGACACCAAGAAGTCGGGAGCACAGTAATACGGCTGAGAACTTTGCAGTATCAATCAATTGGTGCGCAGTAATTATATCTACTCATTCAACACTCAATCTTTTAACTTATTCATAGACAGCTTACATTTACTCAGTTGCGCGATCCTTGAGTCGCCAAGACCACCCCCTCACTTAAATGGCCGAAGTTATTGAAATAGACTCGTCCCCTGAGCCAGACCCCATGCCCATCTCCAGACGAGTACGGTTCAAGTCCAAGTCCAAAGGGCCTGCAGTACAGTCCATACCTGTCCTTGAGATCACCGACTCTGACTCGGATGACTTCGAGGCAGTAGGTTCAGACTCCGACATTCTGGTCTCACCAGTGAAGACAGGCCGACGGCCCATTGCATTGTCGTCGAGCTATGCAGGTCCCTCACGCGCACGAGTCACGAATACACTCCAGCTGAATGTCAGAGCGTCTTCCAGCTCGCTGGAAAATATACCATCAAAGGACAAAGAGAATGGAAAGGCGGCGGCGGCTAAACTCCCTTTGTTCTTGCCAGGCGACGAGGAGAATGAGCCTCCTCCATCAAATATCAACGGCAGGCCTGAACCCGCACTACCATCTGCTGATACCGACCTCACAGTGGCAACTCCCACTCCACCCATGGACATCGGTCAGGACCTGCTCGCCAACGAGCTGATCGACGTCGATGAGATCGTCACGCCATCTGAGCTCGACTCCGACACGTACCTTGCCCAGGTACTTGAGATCGTCCCAGATGTCTCGCCCGCCCACGCCCTCACGCTCATTGAAGAACTTCTGCCTGAGCACAAAGCTGACGTCCTCGAGCAAGTCCTGCACAGGCTCTTCGAAGACACCAACTACCCAAAAGTGGACAAGAAAGGGAAGAAACGGAAAAGCGATGTGGGTGTAAGCGAAGACAATGACGAGACCGAACGCAAGAAGATCAAGCTGGATTATTCCAGCACAGAGCGGGAATACAAAGGGGGAAAGGACTACGATGAGTTAGCATTGGTTTGTTGATTGGTTCTTAGTCCTTGTTGTTCTTAACTTACATTTGTTGTGTTTCATGTCTCAGATTCAACTCCAAACCGACTTTCCCTTCATCCCCAAGCCTTATCTGCGTCGAATGCTGCTACAACACAATCACCTCTATGCACCGACGCACCTCTTCTTGGCAGCCCAAAAAGCCAACTCACCAAATCCATTGCCGTTCTCATTGAAGACAACGGCATTCAAACCCTCCGTTGGAAAGGGTAAACATCGACAACTCGAAGACGACGAATTCTCTGCTGAGCTGGCATTCATCCGAGCTCAGCAGGAGAAAGATATTCAGAAACATGATGAAGAACTTGCTCAACAGATTAACCAAGAAGAATACGAAGAAAATGGTGATGGTATTGAGTGCAGCTGCTGTTTCGATACATGCCCCATCGCAAGTTCTTTCACTCAACTAGTGCTGTCAAGCAAAAGCTAACTTTTAAGGTAGGAGAAAATGGTCCAATGCCCTGAAGCGCATCTTTTCTGTTCTAGCTGTATCACGACCTACGCATCCACCCAACTGGGATCACATAGCGCGAATCTCGTATGCATGCACCAGTCTTCCTGCAAACAACCCTTCCCACCCTCAGAATTACGACGCGTTCTTCCAGAGAAGCTTATGGACCTGTACGAGCGAGTCAAACAGCAGAAGGAGATCGAGCAGGCTGGATTGGAGGGGCTAGAGGAGTGCCCGTTCTGTGAGTGGAAGTGCGTTATGGAGGCAGGGAAGGACCAGGAGAAATTGTTTAGGTGTAGGAATGAGGAGTGTGGCGTCGTTAGCTGTAGAAGTTGCAAGAAACCAGTTAGTTGGTCTTGGGCTTCTGTTGAACGTTGTCGCTGACTGGAGTGCGTTCGTTAGGATCATATCCCAAAGAGCTGCCAGGAGGTTGAAGACGACAAGAAACTCGACGGGCGGCATACAATCGAAGAGGCCATGAGTGCGTGTATCTTTTTGTAGTCTGCCGCTGTGGTACTTATTCTTACCTCAATAGCACGCGCGCTCATGCGAAATTGTCCCAAGTGCGAAAAACGTAGGTTCTGTTTAGATACTTCCTCACAGGTTACTGATATCGATTCTGTCCTTAGCTTTTATCAAAGAAGCAGGCGTAAGTCGTTATATACTTCTGCTGTCCGTTATACACTTCCCAAGGGACCGACCTTTCACTGCATGGAATTACTTGCTCTATTGTCTATTGCCGGTAGCATGCCACTAACAATATTCATTTTCCAGTGCAACAAGATGATTTGTCCTAATTGCAACACGATGTCATGCTACGTTTGTCGCAAAGTAATTACCGGTTACGACCATTTCCACCAGGTGCGCACTAATAATCTCCTTTGTCCTTGTCCAGCTGTGCCTCTTTCCCTGGTTTTTCTGGTGTTTTTACCTCTAATATTTGTATATCACATTCTGGATTGTTGAATGCATTACATCCGACGTTCTCATTCTTGATAAGATGATACTGTTATCACCTATTATGCTTCGATTACTGAAATCACACTGTTTAGAGCCATGTTCCCGCAACCGGGCAAGCAGGACCAAGCACCAATGGGAACTGTCTTTTGTGGGATCCCGTGGAACAACGCCACGCAAAAGAGGTAAAGTTACCTTATCTCATTGCTCTGCTCATGGCTAATGAGCAGCTCCACAGGTCCAAGAAGCGGCAGAGAAGGCATTGGCTCAGTATAAGCTCGAACACCCTGACATCGACGAGAAAGATATCGAAGTGGATGTCCCCGTGGTACCTCCTGTACCTGTTCCTCAAGCACATCAAATGCATGCATATCCACATGCATTTGGTTTTGGTGCGCTGGCTCCTGTGCCCCAGGTCCAATATTTGCGCGATGCTCAACATATTGCTCAACTTCAAGCAGAAATTCCCAATATCGAGCAACGCATAGGCGTATATAATGAACGTATACGCATGCAAGAGGTTAGAAATGCTGAAGCCACTCGGCGAGAAGCTCAACTCGAACGGCAGTTAGCCATGTCTCAGGACGTCGTGGCTAGGACTACCCGGCAGATGACCGTACAGCAGCGAGAAGACAGAGCAGCGCAACATGCTGCTGCTGTACATACCCGCTCTGCGCAGCAGCGTCAGCAGGGATTGGATGCTTTGCGAAGAGAACTTCAGAGAGAGCGGGGCAGGCTGCAACGTGTCAGAGAACAACTACGAGACTTGCAACAGAGACAACCCGCTGCTGCACCGGCTCCCATGCTCCCACCTCCGCCTGTCCTCTTTCCATTCCAACATATTCCAAACGCTCAAGTTTTGACCGGTCCTCCACCGATGAGAGCGCGTGTTCGTAGGCGATGACGGAAGTTACTTGTAACACCCTGATAGGCACTAATCTCTAGTCGTAGGTTTGGCTAGTATTGGCCTTGATAATTATTAGGGCGTCATGCTGCCCATACATTTCTGTTAATATATATTTGTACAACAGTGTTCTTCGTTCGACAGTATAGGCTATTAGCGGCAGGTGATGTCACGTATTCTGAGCGATAGCAACGTAGCAGCGTGGTAACGTTATAGTAATGGT
The DNA here is from genome assembly GCA_004379715.1 of Crucibulum laeve. Lineage (NCBI taxonomy): Eukaryota > Fungi > Basidiomycota > Agaricomycetes > Agaricales > Nidulariaceae > Crucibulum > Crucibulum laeve. Next base: position 444,718 of record ML213600.1, read on the forward strand.
CGTAATAGTGGGAAATGTGAATGAGGACAGATGAAGCAACATAATAATTATATGCGATGGGAGTCAAAGCAAAGAGAATGCGATGAAAGCAATGGAATGAGATGGGAAAACAAACACCAGGCCCAAAGAGATGGAGAGAGGAGGAAACAGAGATATAGAAACACACCCAGAGGGAGAAAGACACGAAATTCATGCCAATCCGACGTACATCATCCAGCCTTCATGATCAGGATTGGGTTCTAGCCCACGAAACATAACGAGATGGCCTAGATAGTCGATCCTGCGCAGTCCATCTCCCCATCCCTCCGGATGCCGTTGATAATACGCCTGCGTAACCTGATGCCGTCGCACCGACCCCCAGCTATCAAATTCCTCTTGCAACAAAAACTCCTGGAAGTTCGAATACATCGTCGAGAATATATCGCCTACCTTGACGCCGCGAGGGTTGTGCACTGTGATCGGCCAGATAAGCTTCGGGGACGTGTCCTCTGCTATGGCGTTGATATAGAAGTGGGTGACGAAGGGCCAGGTGGCTGGCTGGGCTTTGTCGGCATCGGAGAGGCAGATGGCGACATCAGTGCCGCCATACATGATGCGGAAGGTTTCTTTGCTAAGATCCCAGACAAGTGGCGAGGGCCCTTTGAGGTGATGTACAAGGAATGGATTAAGCTGGCACTCCCATGGAAAGGCCTGTGGTTCGCCCATGCGGGGCTCCTCCCAGCGAGACGGTCGGGGTGGCAGTGCAGGGTGCTGTATCCCTCGTATCCAGCGCTCGGGGTGAGGTGTACCCCTAGGACCTCGTAGAGTTTCGAACACTTGCTCGAAGTCGACGAATTCGATTGCAGACAGAGGCCGTAGTGGCGCTATGAGTATAGGCTGTTGAGAATGATTCCGCGAGATCGGGATATACAAAAACGACTCACGAGAGTTGTACACCTCTACCCCATTCACCGTCGGGTGCGAGTAGTATGCCCAACACTTCCACTCATGTAATCCAACGATGTCTGGTGGGCTTTTCACCTCCAACTCAGGACTTGGGATATCGACATCGTGGCTCTCGGCCTCCTGCTGACGAGCGCCTGTCCATAGAAAGATCAGTGGCGGCGCCTAAAATACGGAAAAAGACACACGGAACAGAGCTTTCAATCGACCGAAGAAAGGAAACCGTCGTTTCTTTGGCCGTTCCGCGATCGTTGGGATGTAATCCTTTTGGACAAGTACGAGATTCGATGAGCTGCTCCCTGGGCTTTCAAATGCATGCCGGGGATTGCCTGCATAGCCCACGAGCGTCGACGACTCGCTATGAACAGGACTGGGAGCCCATGGTCGTGTTGGATCGTTGACAGGTCGATAGAATCCAGCGTGCTGGTGCCAGCGATTTTCAACGGCAGACATGAATGAACACAGAGGCCTGGAAAGAGAAAACGAGGCTACTAACAGAGAATGTCATCCTGACAGAGAAACACGAGGCTCTGTATAATAGGGTAGGGTCTTGATGCGGGTACAGCTTCTGTGTGGGTCCGGATGTGGCCTCCTTGTTCATAAGTGGTACAATGGTTGCGGTGACTCCAGTATCAGCATAAATGTAGAGACAAAGATGAAGTACCAGCTGGCAACAGTCACTCAGTCCTCACTATATTGTTCGCAGATGGGAAGTGGGCACCGAATAGGGACCCAAGTGCTTGAGAGTGTCATTCAGCTTCAGGGACATTCCGACAATAGATTACATGGAAAATCCGGTGTTCCGGCCTCTTTGAAGCCTATTGCGTCAGTTGATCACTGATAATAGAAATAGCTTCCAACTATATTTGATTGAAGATGGTATTATGCCTCGTGTGTTCAACGTGTAGGACGCGTGAAGAATGAGATTGGACCAGACGAGCCACTAGTAGTAGTATCGATACCCTCCGCCGCATTGGCATTGGTCACGACTATTTTTTACCCATTATTCTACACTCGCACACCTGGATAGCAAAGGCAGCTTGAGTTGAGGTTTGAGTGGCTTTAGTCCAAAGTAGAATATGTCTTGAAAGTGAAGACGAGCGGAGGATGTTGTAGGGAGAAATGGCTGAATTTACAGCCTAGTCAAGCCAAGCTCTAAGTTAACTGGGGCTGCTAACGAGTGGGTGGAAAACCACGCGTGGTTGAGTCTGCGCATATATCATTTCAAGTCGTGCAAAAAGCTTGAGCATGATAGATAGTAGCTCTGATAGCATGATTATTTGCTTTGCCTCTAGGGAGTAGAGTTGGTGGTATGGTTTAAATTTATTGAACGTCGATCATGAACAGGGGCAGGGGGGAAAGCAAAGTTTTATATACATGTAAAGCAGATAAGTACATGCTTAGGTTTTTAGTTGGAGGGATCGGCGAGGATCATTACCTACAAGAGATAGCTTACTTATCATGTACTAAGCCTAAGCCACGGCATCGCAACTTTCCGGCGTTCCTTATGAGTCCAACGATTCCGTTGTAAGAGTCTGGAATCTGCTATTGACCATCATCAAATACAAAATACAAGAGATATATACTTACTCCGAAGATTTATCAAAGACCGTAAGACTTCAACGTTTCCAGATTCACTAAGATTCAAGCTTGGAGCGCAGCCATGAAACATCAGTAACAGAAACCTTCAAAAAGAATGTATCGACCTCGTTCGAGACTCCGAGTCGGTGGATATCTTCCGCCATCGACGAATCCACTCAAAACTATCATCAATCTACATCGGTCAAGAAATATCTGAAGATGTAGATTTGTCTTTGCTCACCTGATCCAAATATATTTTTAACGCCTTAATGTCCTGAATCTCGCGCGCTTAGAAAGTGGTCTTGAGGATGTTGAGAGGATGCCTATATACACCTTGAAATACAGCAAGGGAACAAGGTGCTTACATTCGCGTCAGATTGGAAAGGACAGACCTACAAAGCTCCGTAAACATTGAATTCTACAATTTTGTAACAGAGAAAGCTGATTAAAAGCGTATTTAACATATTGCAAAAGAGGACGCAACCTTGACCGCCGACTGTACCTAGACTCATTTAGATCCGTACTAACCATTCTTATAATAGTTTCCAATCGGGCGAGGAATCTGGAAGAGCACACTGATGAGACCTGTAAAACCAATTCAGTTATGATATCCAGGGAAACAGACCCTCGTAGAAAATTACCTGGATATACGGAACACGATCGTGACCTCATCCCGAGGCGGAGACCTGGTAGCAGAAGTATAAGTTCAGTTGAAACCAGGGTGAATAGTAATACAGTACGCGGATCATAATATTATCGGGCGTGCTGTTGGTGTGCTCAGTAACTTCAGCTGCTAATGACTGTCGTGATGTAAGAACCGCCGGCAACTAAAACTTTTGAACAGATGTGCGAGCATGGATAGACCACATGGCGCTTAGTATGCCGTAAATGAGCGGGGATAAAAGTTACTTCGGAGAGTCTGAAAGACCTGGAAATCGTATCATAAAGTATCTTTGATATCATGTTTCAGGGCTCGATATAAATCGAACAACAGTCGACTGCATTTCCAGGGTTGAATGGGCTTCCATTTGTTAAGAAAGACGAGGACGTACAGCAGAACCTACAAGATGAACAAAAAGCGAGGACCCACAACCTGCAAAGTACGCGTAATGATACTCATCGAAGCGCACAATGCACACAATTCTACGGCGTACGGGCACGCTGACGGTTTGGCATCCGAATCGCAACGTCTACAAAAAGAAAGGTCAATAAAATATATCTGATAAGAAAGTCTGTTAGAAAGCCCACGGAGCGGGATAAGCACTCGATAACTCGACTGCGGATCAACGGTGGAGAAATAAGTATTCTCAATGGCGGCGTAAATTATAATAATACACTCACAGATGTCAAAGACGCGTACGTATTATTTCGACGAAGAGCAACTAGAAGGTCCGTTCTATATTTGGATCTACCTGGAGTCATATGAAGCGTGCGAGTATTGAATATTGAAGGTTCATTGACAGAAATTTAGGGTCCAATGCCGCTCAGTGTTACACGTGTTACGATGCTCGGGGTATGTGCGGAAAGATACCCGCCCCAGAAGGAAGAAACTTCCCGTGCCTTGACGGCACATCATTAAATCAGGAAATAGTAACACTCCGGACTGTCACCGAGATATCGCAGGGCCAATGTTCGCGGTGTTGGGAAGTAGTGATGTCGGATTGACTCTTGAGGAGGGATTGAAAAGAGGGATGAGAAAGGCTGAGCTACGTCTTCTGCCATGGCCACCACTGTAATAGCAATAGCACAGTTTGAGTTTGATGAACACGGTGATACATATGGAAAGAACGACCCGTACCTGTGGCTGCTCTGGCACTTCGATTGTAAAGTCCCGATAAGGATTCAATAGCAAATACATCGCATACGTTTCTCTTGATCATTCAAACTTCGGATGAAGAAGCAGAAACAAACCCCGAATCTTTCAGCTGGACAATAACATCTTAGATGCGTCGTACCAAATGTATAGGGGAGGAAAAAACGTAGAATGGACGTCGAGCTCCGTAACTATCACTTGAATGTGTGCCCCAAGATCGAGGGTGTGCGTGGAGAACAGTTCAAATGTGATGTCGCTGACAGAATTCAACAGTGTACTCAAACCAAAGAGAGCATCTCAGAGAGGAAGGCTCAAGGGCTATCCGAAATACTGGTTAATGAAACAAAGTTATTATGATCCTGGAACTCTTAAAAGGAACGACATACATTTAGGCAATTCCACCCCAAGATTGAGGGTGGGAGATGTAGGGACCCGCCGGGATGAATTGTGAATCGACCCCGAAGGACTTGTAAAAGCTATCAAAAGCATCAAAATCGAAAGCATATGCGAGGTGGCGATAAGCCATGAAGTTATTAAGACATTTGGAGACCTCATACCAAGTCTAAAGTAGAATGGCCTGAATTACGTTGGAAGTAGTAATAATTGGAATAAGATAAGATTGCGGTCGTTTACAAGTCATATGATGCTCCACCTAGGAGAAGACATAAGTGCGAGAGGCTTTAATATCCCGTCTATCATGTGAGGAGCGTGGGGTTACACTAGGGAAGTTCACTGGTGTGGGAGCAATGAGCGAAAAAGTTTGAACATAGTTGACCTTTACATAATTATAAGCGAATTTAAAGAATAAAGATGGACAAACACGTACAGAAAGGATTACATCCTGAACTCGTTCCGCTCTCCAGGATCGATAGGTTCTTGGTGGTAATCCTCGCGTTGAACAAGATCGACCATCCACTCCCCCGCTGTCGACCGGCGTTCCTTGCATTGCAGGTCTCGCACTATCATTTCCTTCTTCATATGATTCGCAGCAGTATCCGGTGACGACTCCAACTCTCTCCAGGTGTTAGCTCGACTCCAAATATCGTGATTTTCAGTTAGAGTATCTTCCCATTCCGTTCGAGCCGATTGGGAATAAGGAAGAAGAATGAATCGTTTGTCGACCATGCAGGATCGCAACGCGTATAACCACGGGTCAGCACGATAGCTGGGCGAGACCCCACAGTTTAAGCTCAGTACAACCATCTGCAACGTTTTGCTAGTGGGTTCCTCTGTAAGGATCGTGTGCAGAAACGCTATTACCCGTTCTCTGCACTGTAACGCTATGTTCGTACGCGTGGAGACAGCGAGATGCGTTATAGAAGGCATGCTGAGTATCGAAGAGCCGTTATGGTGGCCAAAGAGAGACGACGTATATAAATGTGTGACAGATTGGAATATGGGCTCGTAGAAGTTGACGAGAGGAGGAACCCCATGATGGAGGATCATCATATGTTGAGGTCGTATTTCGTGCATACGCAACCAATATGCATTCGATGCCAATTGCTGCCCCGTAATAGCGAGTTTTCGAATGCGGGTCAAGAGTGGTGCAACGTGTGATAGTGAGGTTTCTATGGATGGAAGGGTGTTTGGTACGACCAGAGTCAGAGATTCGACTGCACATTGCAAGATGTTTAATGGTAGGGTGTGAAGTCGCCGTTTGAGTGCAGGGACGATAACTTTGCTCTTTGGGTGAAGAGTATTTGAGAACCTGATAACTTGTTCTGGGGTTGTGAAAAGCAAATCGCGAAAGACGGAGGAGATAACAGATTTGTTCACTTCTCGCGAGACCAGGCGCAGCTCGCAGGCTTGGGCAACGCTTGTCGAGGCCAGAAAGGTCATTATAGCGTGTATTAGCTCGACTGGAAGACGTGACCAGATCTTGGAGAGCAAGCCACCTGTGCTATAACACATTTGTTAAACGACTCTCCCAGTGCAGCGAATGGGGTGACGAAACTCACCAATGTGTCTCCATATTCATCGCGTCAGTCAAAGTGTATGCTGAGAATAGAGGAAGAGTTGGCGTCAATGAGGTAAGAGTCGTCTTTCAGGTCCTACAACTTCAAGCACGGAGAGGAGGGTGGAAGAGATGAGCAACGCCGGCATCATCTATCACGCTGGTTGCACCGGCCAGGACCGTCAGGTGCACCGCTATAAACAGATCCAAACATAGCGTACTCGACGATAAGCAATTCTCAAATAATTCGAACAGTTACGCCATGCACTGTTGAAACTACTTATCGGTAAAAAATGCATATCTTATTGAGAAGATGTCGAGGTCGATTGAGCAGGAAATTATGCTGGATATCACGCAAAGCTGAACATTGAGTAAATGATGCGCTGCCCTTGCAAGAAGGGCATGAGGCGGAAGTGGTCCAAAACGGGAACAAAGGCATCGAACAAAGGGAGATTGCGGATTGGCCAGATAAGTTTATTAATCGCATGATCAAGGAGAATCGGGACGAAGTCACCATTCCACCGTGTTCATTTTACCATTCTGCGTTAACTAAACCAACCTGTTGGAACCGAGATACTATATCCGGGGGCTCACACTGACCGGTAATCAGCTGAACATCTATGAATGACAGGAAGATGGGAAGGGCGCTGTTGCAGGTCTGTATCCGCGGATACTAAATCGATAAACTTAGACGTCGGGTGGACCATACAAAGGATTGAGCGTCGAGGCTGTCAAATCTCAGAGTACCCTACCAAGATCCGTAAATCGAAATATCGGGCGGAGATATTCACTCACAGGCTCGTGAACTTCGAAGGGACGGAAGCAAATGCATGGGGAAATAAATCTATTCATATCGGTCGATGGAAGTGAACTCGGCCCTCATAAATATCGCAAGCGAGGAGGCGATGGCAAGAAATTTCGTCATACGTTTTCTATGAAATAGAAAACTGGGAATAATGGAAGTTCATGAATAACTAGACAGCGCTGACCGGTCCGAATGAAAATTGGAACGAGGATAAATATAAGTAACACGAAAAAAACTTAAATTTAACTCGTTGTGCATGGATTATCGGGAAGATGGAGTGTGAACTTACCGTCTAATATCCATACAAATTTCTGCACTAGTGTATCAAATATCTTGTGGCGAAATCATGAATCCCAATCCACTTTCGGTTCTCTAATCTTGAACGACTCGAAGTTAGTGTGGAAGACACGGTGAGCGAGGTGTCCGATTAATCCAGGGTCGAGTCACCGTCGTCGGACCCAAAGATCCGAGAGAGAATGTCGTCCCGCGCGCAGGAGAGTTGGATGCCGTAGCAATATCGCCTAATGTCTTCTTTCCGTTCGGGCAGACATGTGGAGACCTAAGAGAAGATGAAGATCCGCTCAATGTTCAGAGTAAAATTCCCCTTGCCCTGTAACTTGTCGCCGGAGGGGCATCGAGGTTACCTGAAAATAACCCGCCGTCTCCCTGTGGAGCATTGAAGTAAACTCAGCATGATTCGAAGCGAAAATAGTCACGAAGACACCTGTATACATATTGTGGTGAAAACAACTGCCCGAGAGCGGAAACGGTTGGAGGACATCGTGTGCTCAATCCGATACCGGAGCGAATGGATACTACGATGAGTGTAGAAATGATGTAGACCTTTCGGGTTTGAATTTTTGCTTGCTATATTTATCGAATTTCTCGATATCGAACGCGATATTATAGCAATTTTGAGATATCGTGGCAAGATGATCAATGTCCGCGTGGAAGAAAACTGCAGGGCTTTGTTTGGCGATGGCTTCGGCGATGAGTCCTAACAACTCAAAGCTAAGACAAACACCACTGAGAAACACAACTTCAAGTTCGCAGCATTAGGGAACTTGCGTAGAAATTCTTGGACATCTCTCTCACATACCAGTTTATATTTCTTGCGTTCTAATAAACAGTGCGTGGAACACTTTCAATCAAATATTTGCCGCGCTGGCAGGATTCTTATCAAGATTTAAAACGTACAAAAAGCATTTTTACTGGCACATGAAGCCACCTACAGCGAAGCAGACCTAGGCAAAAATCCATTGGCATCCGCTGTCAAAGCGGTGGATATAAAAGTGGAAGAAGGTATAAAATTTCTCGAAAACTATGCCGCAACATTCCTATTAGCCCTGGACGTTCTGCTATTAATGAGAATCTGGAATAAACATACCTATTTTTTGCATTTCATTACGTCTTTGTCTCATGAAATCGACAGCTCGAAATTCATATTGCTCACTAGTTCAAACCTAAATATTATAATATCAACAAGAAGAAAACTCAGAAGCTCACAATAGCGGTAAGAAGCAGAAGCACACCATTTGAGCGTCTATTACGAGCCCAGAAGCTAAGTGTTTTAAAGCACACATAGTAGTTACCATGCTGCCTAGCAGAACGAGGGTATCCGAATACAGTTAATGGAAGAGGAAGCCATTGACACGCTATATATCGATATTTAGTGCTTGATTTTTCATCTCTACTTGTAGTTCGTTGTAAATCTTTACAAAATTCAAATTCAAATGCCCTTTTCGAGAAGGACGAGACCTTCGCAACTCCTTAACTAATTAATAAAACTTACCTGCAGATATTAATGTCGCTCTAAGTCTGGATTTGAGTTTAGTAGCCAATTTAAACGGTAGGAAGTATTCTGCGACGGGCAATGCATGAAACTTTCAACGCGGCAGATATTGTCAAACAATTTTTTATTTCTTAAAAAAAATATCCCTGAATAGTACAGACGATAATCTTGGTAGGAGAAGAAACCGAGGGCAAAAGGAAGAATAGTAGAAGAATATGAAGGGAGTCAAGCGCTCATGCTATAGTTACGACCACTGACATTAAATACACGTGGTTACCTCATGGATCCAGCATGTGGATATGATCCATATATGCTAGTCGTAATCCTTTCAAAGTTAATGACGCCTTCTCTCGACCACCTAACGTCTACATAAATCCTCGAAGATCATGGCTTCAAAAAAATCTTGAACTACATATATAATAAAGATACAATGAACTGATGTAGTGATTCTTGCAGGTATCTCACAGCGGAAACCAGTTGAACTCAAGAAGGATAATCTCGACGCTAGTCATGGGTTCTGCGGCCAACCATTTTAAGCACAAGGGGAATCACAAACTAAGAATTGCAGACTTGAACAACTCAACCTCGGCATGCCTGAGAAATACAATCAAGGCACGTGAGTGATATCCACCTGGTTCTGTCTACATTTGACCTCCAACTTCAGCAGCGACCATCAGGCGCTCGTTATATGTGCACTGTGATACGACTCGGAAAGTGTTTCAACTATAATAAAACTGAAAGGAGCTCAGAAGTGGCGAGAGCGTTCGAAGTGTACACACTGAACTATGAAATATCAACCTGGAATTTCCAAATAAGAATACATTTACTGGGCGTAGTAAAAATAGACGCCACAGCCATGCGGGGATGAGGGATCATGGAGTCCACAGGGGAAAGGCTCGCGGCATAATAAGCGAACAAAGATGATGGATGAGGTATGAGAGTATCTTGGAAGCTTCTGAAACTGACAGTATGAGTCTATGCTGCGCAAAAGAATCATTACGGTCAACTTGGACGCTTTTCTCGTACGATGATGTGATCACGGTGGCAGTGGCTAGTGGCTGTCAATGAGAGTTCGAAGGCATACAATGTGATTTTCTTGTCACTAACCAAAATATCCAAGTGTCCGAGAATGCCAGACCACCCGAGCGAGGCTCTACTAGGCTGTGAACATTCAGACTTTGTTTTCGAACACTATCAGCTGCGCCGATCCGGAAATACCAGTAGGTATGTGGAACTGAACGCCGATGTGTGAGTTGATTTGACATATCAGGATAGTCTTCTTCATCTAGCTATGATCAATCATGACATAACAGTGCTGAGAAGATATAATTAAACAGGAGAGCGTCTAGAAGTCACTATGAGGATTCCTCGATAATTATGGGAGTGGCGTACGCAGTGTTCGGTAATGAAAAGGCACGTTCCATGGTGCTCGGCCTTGAGAAGGAAAGATGATGGAGGGATTGAGAGAACAAAGCCACCGACCACACTATACTTTCACATGAAGGGACAGGTATTTCCAGACTGGCGGGCCTGAAGCCTAACGGGAAATTGTTCTACCGATAGGTATCGTGGTTGTCGAGTCCTTTCAGCGCAGATATTGCTACGTATAATGCGATAGTTAGAAGGTCGGGTAAAGGCACATTTTTCGATGCTCGGGGGCCACACGAACAGAAGTCGCATAACGACATCGGAGAACGGTGACAAAGAGTTTGATAGGGTTATGAAGAATAACAATAAAAAGCTTTGTAGGCACGTCACCAAAAACGATAACAAATTGCTTGAATAACCAGAATCCAGCTATGGTGCAGCCCTCGATGGATGATCCTGCGGGGGACGCATCTGATGAAAGCAATAAGGCACGTTCCATAATGGTCGGGCAATTTCTGACCGCATGTAACGTTGACCAGACCTCGCCTACAATGCATGGGTTACGGAAATCTGGCGCCGGAGCCCACAAATTTGAAAGAACGCGAACGATCATAGAGCGCTCGGCATAAAAAAGAGGTATGCGGTCGTTTGTCAGCACATCCCGACCGACGTCACACGTGTGATGAACGTCTGGCAGAGTACTCGATCCGTCGGTGGCACCAGTCCAATATATTGCAACTACTCTGTTCTGATGGATAAGTGATATTGCGAACAAAGCAAGAGTTTCTTCTACTGGAAGGTTTGACTTCGGAGTTGAGGCTGAAGCGCTGATATGATCGAGATGGAAACAAAGGAAGGCCTAGTGAGACGTTACACGTGTTACGACGAGCTTGCGTAGACCAGTGGCGCGGACGGTTCATACAGAGTAGATTCTTTAGAAGCGAAGCAGTATTCCAGCGCCTACACCGGAGACCAAAGCGTCGATACGACGACTATAAACGCCTTTCATATCTAGATAGCACACAGTAGATGAAGGAAGGAAGAAAGAGAGTTAAGATCTGTCGTGGGCCAAGGGACGTCGTTTAGGCACTCGTCAATTGAACGATCGTCTGGGCGCTTAGCATATCTGTGTTCCATCCCTGACTTGCGATATCATACCCGATTTGAAACGTTTGATTGAATCTGATGGGATCCGATTCGGTGCGATCTGGAGGTTTGCTTCTGTTGTGTTACGGATGTACCGACAAATAAATCCATACATAGCCAGCCAATTACTGAGTAGATTTTTGAGAGCATACGAACAGAGAGAAAAAAGTAATAGATGCATAGATCCCGATATGAAATTGTAATATACCAAAAGAATGAGACCTATCATTGAGGTGAGTAGTCCACTCCGACTCGGTGCTCGGGAAAGCGCTTACCATTTTAGTTATTCACCCACGAGCTGCTGGTCGACCTCATCCTCCAACCGTTCTGATTTTTTCTTCTTCAGGTAGTCCTTTAGAACGCAGTCGTCTGCATTACGGGTACTTTTACACCCTTTACAGGTCCTTCCATGAAGTACCATTAGGACGTGCAATCCGTACTTGAGTTCATCCGGGACATGTAAATCGAGATGCGCTTGGGTGAGGATGCGGTCTGCCTTTGTCGGTACCCAACCAAGCATCTTGCTTAGTCGAAACACGTGTGTATCAACAGCAAAAGAGTCTCGCCCGAGGCAGAAAAGGAGAACACAAGAGGCGGTCTTCGGCCCCACACCATCATATGAGATCAACTCCTTCATAATTTCGTCGTCCGATATGCGCTCGTCGCCCTCGGTCACAGCGAGATGCTGGAGGGAATAATCACCATGCTTCTCTTTCACGGACTTTAAAATATTTTGGATCGTAGCCGCTTTTTTATTGGCTAGTCCTCCTTGTTTTATCGCTTCAACGACATCAGCTTTAGGTGCCTCCACAATTGCGGAAAATTTATTTCTTCCGAACGCTGTATCCAGGCTGCGTTTTGCACGTGAAGAGTTCTGAGAGGTGGTATTTTGTGATAGAATTGTCCCAATAAGAGATTCTATTACATTCGGAGCTTTGCATGATCCAGGAGCATCGCTAACAGACAGTGATGGGTCCTTGCGCTCTCGATTGTAAGTCGGATGCGCCTCTGAGAGAATTTTGTGCACCTCGTGCACCTCGGCGGAGGTGGGGTGCTTAAAGTTCGGAAAGGGCGATTCGACAGCATATGATTCATGGAGTTTCATCTTTTTCGCTTTGTGAGATGATTCAGCTGGCACTGCGCTTCCAGTGATAGAAGTAGAAGCAATAGGTGATGCCAACACCGTCGTTTGTGACTGTTGGATGTCTACGGCAGGTGATAGCGCCCTTTTCTTTCGTGCTACCATTAGAAAAATGCTAAAAACAGATCGTCGTAGAGTTCTGTGCGGCTCAGAGCAGGAATGGATCGTCGTTGACGTGGAAGACGTCGCCAGCGTTGTGGAGCATCACACGGCGCGACGCGTCACAGCGTGACGTTTCGCGAATTTATCACGCTTGTCACAGCCGCCTGTAGCAGCCTCGTTCCCAACCACAGCGCTACTTCGCTGAATCTGACTCGTGTCGGTGATCTGTCGTCATTCTTTCTTCTCATGCGTTCTCCTTCTAAGTATAAATGATTCTAAAGCTCGTATTGACGACTATATGGTCATAGTAGTCCCAGAAACGATACTGAACATGCACGATACCATTAACTTGGAAATCGATGAACTTTCAGTACTCGGCGAGGATTTCTTCTAGTTTCAGAATCTCTCGATGTATTTCTCTGCTATGGCATACAGATTAATTTCAGATATAGCACTCATCATTTATGATAGCCCTCAATCATCCTCAAAACGGATCCATATGGTCTTTATTCCATAGAAAGAGATTTGCGACTCGGGGCGCCAGCACGCCAACATCTAGGTCGATGAACATGATATCGGTAAGTGGATGGAACAAGGCTAATTCTTTAAATTAACTCAATATGCCCTACAGATGATACTACAAGTTCCGTCCTGTTACTTGACAGGAGAGACGGACCGTCGTAATCATTGAGGAACGCCCACGACACGGACCTTGATATCGACGCTGGCGCCACGCGTACCGTATGTGCCGAAATTTCTCTCCAACCAGGACATAACCATGCACCGACATTGGTATTACTTGGGGTAGATCCTCCGAGCATGGTCTCCGGTGGGGACCGGGTATTTCCGCTGCTGGGGGTGGCTGTCCATTAATTTCCGGATGCCTTGCATGGTTGTTAATCGGTTCATCTATCTAACAGCATGGCTCACATGTTCAACGCTCCCGCGCGCGCGCGTTCGTGAACGCGGTGAGTGCAATGTCGTTGGAGGGAACGGGAAGAACGCGTCCAGTCACCAGGAGGTAACGCCACATTCTAGTCATACCCTCTCTTATCTGAAATTGGAACGAATTGTGCGTCTCACGTCCAGGCCTCGGCGGAGACTAAGTAATCTATACGCGTTTGAATTTGGTATCTCGAAGCAGGTGAATAATCTTTACTCTTGCGGAAACCTAAACTTTGTCGCCGCACTTCTCCAGCCATTCGCCACGGTTAGATGTCGTGACTCAGTGGGAGAAACATACTACTCACGCCGAGGGTGTATTTTCTCCATGCAAAATCGATGAACGTAAGTGCTCATCACTTATCACCTTATTTTCACCTTCATATCGCCTCTATTTCAGTTCCATTAGCTTAAATCGAAGGCCGAATCATATGCGCAACAGTAACAAAAAAAAAAACTTCTATCCCTGCATACAGATCTTACATTGTTCGCTCGTTCTGGTAGAGATTCCTCATGCTGAATGATCGAACAAAAACTCTGGCCTATGCCTTTCATCAAAAACATTTATGCCGCGTTGCGGTGCACATGTCTTTTAATCCTTCCATGGTAGTATTCAGGCCCTCATCAGTGGGGGACGAGTCTCATTGCACCGTATTTCCCGCGGTATACGTGCGCTCTCACTCCCTGCACGCTTTGACTCGATGTATACAAAGATCTACCCATGGGCTCCCGCCCTCCGATCAATCTTCCCCTCCAACTCCCAGAAGCGTTTCTCAAATAGACAACTCCACCCCATAGCTCTTAAAGTTCTTATCTCAATTTTGAAACGCATCTATTTTGCATCCTTGCACATTGTCCTGTCTATCTGACTAGACTCATCACAACTGCCGCCCCCCACGAAACGTCCAACTCAACTCAAAGATGTACGCCGGAAGTAAATTGCGGTACCATCTCTTCCTCGGCGTCGTATGCAATTACATCCTCCCCTGGATGAAGGAATCCTCCTCCCTCGAATCTTCCGAACTCGCAGGCCAGTCATCGCCACTGATCCCGCGAAAGTCTTCTACGATCGATTCTATGTTTGCCATCACCACCCCTCGAACGCCGTCCATTGTCCCCCCTGCACCTGATCTCATCCGACTCATGCAGTGACCTGATCGACTTCCTCTGGCCATCACATAACCTCACGGGGTCCATTGGAGCCGCCGCCGCAGGCCCATACACATGCAAAAAACGAACGCGCGGTTTCGCGTCTTTCACGCGTCGTATATCCGCGTTTCCTACGGGCCCGTTCTCTGACTCGAATCCTCACAAAACGTCTGAACGCGACTTGATACCCACAGAAGACACCTAAACATTGCTCAGCTCCTGCAGATGGATCTTTCGGCTATTCCTCGACCATCAAGATAGATAAAATCTTCAAAAATCTAGGAGATACGAGCCTGGAACAGGTCTGATATGTTGCGAAATCTTGCCGCAATCGCTGACGCGTGTAGTTGCCTTATTGAGCGTACAATGCGAAGTTCTACCCCTAGATTCAGTCTTCGAGATCTCTCGATCTTGTGCTATTCCTACCGTGCTACGCGACTCATCAATTCTGGGAGACGTGATATAGCGAAAATATAAATTGTGATTTGTGAAAGTAGGGCGTATTCGCGTTCTTTGGATGGATATAGTTTCTAAATACAATGCTTCCGCTTCAACTGGAGAGTGATCTTGTAATAAGCGAAAGACCACAGATAATTCTCATGATGGAGGATAGCTCGGCTATTACGGCCGATGTACAGAAATATTCTGTGGCTCTGCGGGATGGGCAATGGGCAAAGGGACATGGGCGTTGGAAGGCTATGAGAGAAAGGGCTCTACTAGCTTGGCGCGTGCTGTATTTAGTTCCTACACGTGGATTGATGAAGGTCCCGGCAAATCATGTCCCTTTTAAGCACTAAAATCAAGTAGCCGTGTACGCGCTGCAAAGTGACGTCTCGAATCACGGGATTCTGGATGGAGGCGCTTTTCAGAGCAGGCCCGAGCTCACCGTTTATGTTGACTGGTGCGGAACATGCGCAGCCTCGGAGGACGTACCGTAGAGCTGATAGACAGATAGATGGAATGCAGCGGACATTATAATTAATATCGTTCATTTTTCTTATACGACACATACGAAGAGAGTACGGATGGTGGGCGCGTTCAGGACTGACGCAACGGAATCGTTAATAGTCAAGATGGAACACGATCGGGAGATGAGAGCATCAGTGAGGGCTCACTGAGTCGAGTCTATCATTGCCTTTTCTCTGCGTGGTTAAACTTTGTTGGGATACGCACGGGCGGGTCAAGAGTTCCTTATCGGGAAATTTGAAGGCACTGGCTTTGTGATGGCAAATACACACGCGGATAAATTTATCACGATGTCATTAGACCATATCATGCCCTATGAAGTCAACATCAATTGGTATGCTCGATGGCTATGAGCTATGGCGAACGAACGCCTGCGAGGGTACGTATTTTATGAGGTCTATATATGCTGCCCGAGAGGTCCAAGCACAAGTCATACTGCTCATAATGATCGACAGTACACAGGACTCGGGGAGGGGAGCTCGGGAAGTTATTATCGATCATGGCGGGAGGGAATATTCGAGTTTGTTGGTGAGTCACCGGCGGAAAGGCGTGGGCGGGAAGGCTGGAATTTGCTCTAGATGGCGTTCCCGTCCGCGGGGGGTGGGGTACAGCGAGTAGAATTCTCAGTATATTTCCAGAAGGGACGATCTTACGTGGGTGTAGTGATCAAATGGAGAGAGACAAGATTATAGATAAGCAGGAAATGTGGTTAGCGGCAACAATAAAGAAGAGAGGCTTAGGCAGCTGGGGTAGATTCGCGTAGCTTCCGGACCAGCCGTCCGGGAACCCAAGAATCTGGCTATCTCCCGGAGGAAAGACAATAACAGCATCCCTCCATTGCAGTGCCAAACCGATCTAAACATTTGTTCTAATCTCATAGATTCGCTCGTCCATCCCATATCGGGCTGCCGTCCCTCGACGTTCCGAATTTGGAGGAGACAATGAAAGCGAAATCCCAGGTGGACCTTACGAAATGAGGGCTCGTGTTCTTCGGCGGAACCTTTCCTGGTATCGCATCTTGACGAGAACTATATAACTCTCCGGCCGTATTGTTTCGCTTTTTGTGCCCCGCCGTGCAATTGTTCTCCCTTGACAGCACCAGAGACAAGAAAACGATCCAACTCGTTCTGCGACACCCATTATTCTTTCCCCCTCCTTGCGTGTAGGAGCTCCCACCAATTATTCTGTCCCATTGTACCCTTCCCCTCCTTCCCCGACCTCCCTCACGAAACGAGTTTCACTCACCTCCCGCTCCATTGTCCCTACGACCCCGAACAATCATGCCTGCACTCCGCACTCGCGATACCCAATCCCGATGTAAGTTGTCCTATTCTTAGCCCACGATCAGCCGGCAGAAGGATAGACGAGAAACTCACCGTGTATTTTTCAATTCCTCCAGCACTCGAAGTGACGACGGACGCACCACAACCTCCTACTCTCGCCATCATCTCCCCCACGCCACGCGCCTTCACCTTCCCTATCACGCACAACCTCTCAGACAGTCCTTACTCTTCGCCATCCAACTCGCCCTTCGAGCCCGACCATCATTCACTTTCTTCTTCATTTTCTCAATGTACAACACCACCACCTTTCATGCAACGAACACTTTCCCCCGACTCATCTCCACGATCTGCATCTCCGTCTCCATCCACTCACAAACGCCGAAAATCGTCGTGCAGTAGTGAAATCGTCGAACGCCGGCCGAAAAAGGGCGACGAGGACTACATCAAGCGACCTGAGAACGCCTTCATCCTATTCCGTCGCAAGTGCTGCGAGGACCGTCAAGCAGCGCAGGAAGAGACTTCCAGCGAAGGGCACGCGAAGAAGCAAAGGCAGGCCGATCTTTCCAAAACGATCAGCCAGCAGTGGAAAGGTTTGTCACCTGAGGAGCGGCAGTATTGGGAGCAGCTAGCGAAGGAGAAGAAGAAGGAGCACGAGCAGATGTACCCGAACTACGTCTACCGCCCCCAGCGGGCGAAAGACAAGGGACGGTCTGGAAGTAAGAAAGTGAAGGGGCGCCGTGGTGAGTTCGACCACGAGACCGATTCCGAGAGCGTTTCTTTCGTTGTTCCCTTGTCTCGCCACCACGGTCGTTCCGCCTCTGCACCCACACCACCTCCCTACCAGTCCATCCAGATCCCTAACGTCTACATGACTCCCTCGTGCCCGACTTCCCCTTCCCTCCTTCCAATGATCAGCCGTCGATCTTCACATCCAGGCCACCCGGAAGAGGCGATGTCCAATTTCGATTTCCTCCCCAGCGACAATCACTTCTTGTCGCCCGCCTTCCAGGCAGGACAATTTGGAGCTAGCCTTCAGGTGAGTCCTTGTGATATTTCTATTATTTCTCGCGTTCGCCGTGTTGACCGAACTTCCTTCTCTAGTCGTCCGAGTTCCTACGAAGCATGTTTAGCATCCCAACCCAGAGGAGCGACGGTTCGCAACTGCAACAGCTCACCATGCCTCCTCATGAAGCTATCCTCCTCCCACCTCATCAAATCGTTTCTCCTGCTTCCTCTGTCGGATCCGGCTCTTCAGGTCCCTCGTCGCCAAGCTCCAGTCCCTACACACCGACGTCTGCTACCATCTCCCAGCCTTATTCGCAAATGTCGGAGTCGCAGCAATGCAACGATGTGCTCGCGCGAGCAGAGCAAGACCTCCATGCCGAGATGCAGATGCAGGAGGACTTCGCTGCATATACCTGGGCCGGCAACGGCGCCATGTGGCCCTCGCACACCGATATGCTTCTCGGCGACGACTTCGACCTCAGCTCGATCCCACCCATCGAGCTCGGCATGTCGAAATACAACAACGACGACATGGGTCTGGAAACCGCTGGAGTATTAGAGTTCGGCCAAGAGTTCACTCAGGCACTAGAAGGCTCCCAGTACAGCGACGACGGTCATAATCTTGACGGCATTCTCGCGTTCGATGAGATGATGGCCGGTCACGGTTTCTAAACCTGGAGATGCTGCGCGTCTTCAGCTTCATTGGACTATTTTTTGTATGGATATGTGTATTTTTTAGCGCACCTTCGTCTTGGCCTTTCTGTTTTCCACCACCACCTCTAGCCTGGACGACGACGCGCGTTGTATATTCTTCTGTTCTTATACCTCATCACCTATCGCCCACCACCCACATTGTTGTAATCATAACCTGCCGCTCTGCGCGCCACCCACTTACGACAGGTCGGTCGTCGAGACGTACTGGTTGCCCCCGCCGGCCTTCCTAGGATGCGTCTCGACGACCATCCAGCCACATCATTTCCTTTCATGTGCGACACGTTGTGATTACTCACTTACGAACTTTACCATTATCCATTCACGAACTTTCACATATCCATACCCCGCCTATACCCCCACCCGCACACTTACCCTTATTATCTATTGTTCTGCGGCTTCACCGTCGCTTTATTTTGTCGTGTCCTCACCCTCATCTCCGTCACTTATTCCTATGAGCTCGTACGTATTGGCTTGTCAGCGAATTGCAATTTTGGCACTTCATTTCCACTTTGCATCTGTGAGATTAACCCCCAGTCAAAAGACAATAAGAAATGTAAGCGGAGAAATATACCGGATAAGGGGAAATCGAAGTCCGAATAGAATCGGCGAGAAGGCGGCTTCCGATAACGGGGTGTCTTCGTTGAGATATTCATTCAAATGTTCGTAGAGGGTCGGAGGGAGGAAGTCCCAAAACGGCTGTGATTTGATGTCCTAAAACCGAAGGTGAGAATAAGCGAACTGAAAGAGATCAGCTCGTGACACTCACAACTCGGCTGAACGTCCCACACTCATTCGACGTATTGAAGCACGAGGTCGTTGAGAAGATAAAGACAGTTGAGAATATGCGTGGGCAAAGGGCGTACTCATCGAAGAAGACATCGACCTTACCGCGGCGGAGGTCGGTGCGGCGACCATGCTGAATTATAATAAAATTAATTCCCCAATCAGTTCATTGCACTCCTGCGCCATCCATCATCCTCAGTGGGTATGGCATTGTTGGTGGCGCAGGGTTCAACACCGGAGCAGGGCGCAGGGGAACCAATAGTGGCGTCGTCTCTTGAACCATATACGGTGCAGAGAGAGTACACATGGTCTTGGGAAGAAGAAGCGTCATCGTGAGCTACTTCGGAGGGAGGATAACCACGGTGCGCTGCGCTATAAGTCTAGACAATAGTCTTTAATACCCTGCATATCCTCCTCTACCACATCGCACGAGGTACAGGGGAACAAGTGCTATATCCCGGCCTTGGAAAAACTCCCCGAAATATCGTAACGGAGACGGCAGCGAGATGGTTATTATTGGAATTAGGATAGGGAGTTTGAGTTTGAGTCATCGGACCGGAGTATGGGGAGAAATACTGTTCACAGAAAGAAAAAGTTGAACAATAAGACGGCAGCGCGGTCAATATGACTGCGGCAGGACGGCGGGGGCAGATGATAAGGTATGAGGTACTCATTATGCTGAGGTACAGGCCGCGTGCGCAGGATGCGGAGGTTAGTTGGTTAATTATATCCTTTACAGAAGTTCACTACCAATACGGAAGTCAGTGACGAGAAAAGAAAGATGGAAGGGGGGCACTCACTTGCATTTGTTTCCACGAGCAGAGTAGATATACAAGTAGATGAGTTATAGGGTATCTTGGATGACAACTGAACGAAGAAAGGGGAAGACGAACGACTGTCATGTGCGAGGGGGGAGTGAGGCTAGTAGTGCATTTCCTCGACATCACCAATGGGAAAGAAGTCTAAGAGCGCCAATCCAGGTACATCAAGCATATTGTAAGTAAAAGTCCTGTCGACGGACGCTCTGATACGCAAAGCAGCAACAGAAACACTTGGTCTATAACGCTGGTCTCTAGAGGTGTGACAAGTGAATAAATGCGAACGTCGGTCACCATCCAACATAATGAGAAGTACCAACGGCGAAAGTCACAATATACTTGGGTATGTCTCCTACAGGAACAAAGGAAAGAAAAACAAGGGATTACTTCGATAGCGACAGCGAGCTGTAGAAGTGGAAATTTTGTCACCCTACTGCGCTGGGGAGGGAGTCAGACGTAAGCCGAGACAGCGCTCGAACGGACAGAAACAGTAATCAGCAATGGACTGCTGCGTGTGGATATACAATCACATACACTCGCAGACGCACATACAAGAGCATAAAGATTGAAAAGGGAAAAAGGGAAGAAGAAATCTGAAAGGGAAGGGAAGGCGTACAAGGTTATATCTTCGTTTTCAGACCAAGAGGGTGGATATGGAGGACGACTGCACCGAAAGCAGATTGTGAAAGGCTGAACAGGATAAGCCTATATAAGGAATATGTGTCAGACAGCGTGGCGCAGAGGTAGAAAGTGTTCAATACGAACAGAGTCTCAATGTCGAACACTCATCGTGCTTCCACACGATTGAGGCTACGATGGCATGAAGAGTACTTACTGTCAAACATGAGTAGGCATCTTAAGAGAAAGGAGAAGGTTAGGAGCAACCCACTGAAAGTAAAACCACGGAACTACATGAGGAAACGGTTTGTGGGCGAAACAATGGACCAAATCACCAACATATACGAAAACGTAGAACAATCCGATCGACATGCGGCCGGTGAATGCACACAACTTGCTTTGTAGTGCTAATGGCGATAATCGGCGTGATAACAAGTGTCTGAGCCCTAATGAAAGGGAGACAGAAGGGAGAGCTGGTTTGGTGGTAGTAGTCAAAGTTGAGAAGTTGAGGTTTTCTGCTGCGCCTAGCTTCAGTTGAGACGCTACGTCTTTATAGCAGGTGGGAGAAGCGCTGCAGATATAACTTCGTCTTGGAAACGTACCCTCGTCTCTTGAATGTCAGAAAACACGCTGTAATCGCACACCCACAACTAGCCGCATGGCATCAGCATGTTTGCTTTCTGCTGATAGGAAGTGGGCTCCAGCCTCGGTGACGGTATGTGATTGTGAAATACTAGTGAGAAAGAGAGAAAGCCAGCTAGAGAGTGAGATAATGAGGGTTTGACGGGTCGTCGTCATGCAAAAATTTGATGTCTATGTACTAATTGTACTAAGAAACTGGAGATTTTTATATTTAAGAAGGCAAGAAGAGCAGAGTAAGCATTACGCACCTAAAAGAGAACGTTATCCCGACATTTTCGAGCCCCCTCTCAGTTCCAGCACTTCTTCCCCGACTCACCGCCCCAACAACGTCATCGGAAGACACGTCCTTCTTCGAGCGACTCGTTCTTCTTCAAAGCTACGGAGTTTAGAGATAGAGGGCCAGCTGCGTGTATCAGACTAGAGAGTAACGGTGGCCTCTGATAATAATGAACCTGAAGTTTTGCATCGTTGCTCTCGCCGTCGAAGACAGTGTCAAACGGTGGCAGCGGCATCACTAAGGAAACATTGCGCCAAGTTTAGGGCAGGTCCCCACGTGATAGCGCCCAACCGTTCGTTCCCTTCGCCAAGTTTTCGAGTCAATTGTTACTCAAGCTTCGTCCTGGTCCTCTTCAACTTATACTACCTCTGTTTGCTCTTGGCTTATCTGCATCATTTTCTGCGCCAGCATCCATTTGCGATTAATTGTATTGAACCTTGAAGACGCAATGAATATATTACATCTTACCCTGAGTACGGTGCTATGGCCAGTGGATCCACCCATGCTGTTAGAAGGGATTCTCTGGGGATCCGTCGACTGTGTATCATGTGGGCTAGTGCTACTACATTACTGTGGAAGAAATGTGCGAGGCGTGCATCTAAATACAGCAATTTCTTGTCATTTTTCACGTTCTCAGCTTTGACGGTGCGCCCGAGGTAGAAGGTTTGCAAGTATTCGATGGTGAAACACATGGCTACTCCTATCAACTTCCTAGGTCTCAAAGCGTTATTATAGAATAGAGCTATAGATTATGGAGCACTTAAACCACGCCGTAGTACCGTGGTGACAACCGTCAGAGCATACATGCCTAGGATCAAACAGCTGATTCCTCAGAGACATTTAGAACTTATCGCACAAGGACCATATTGGCTGCACTTTAACTCTCAAGAAACCATGTCCAGATTTTGGCAACGTGTTTCTACAAACGATTGTACCTATCGGGATGCATTGCGCTTCATGGTGAAAGCTACAAAAAGCCTTAATCGAATTTCCTATCTTATCGCACTGTACACTTCTCATCTATAGCTTCCAGTACTGAGGTGCGGATGAAGAAAACCTGTGACCATCAAAGTCCTGATAACTTAGAATATAATGGGAGTTCATTAACCTAATATTGAGTCAGCGACGATTCAAAGAAGTATGTACGCCTTCTCAGGTGTTCGTGTCATGCCGCTACTGATTGATGTTGACAAGATTTACCTTTTTATCATCAAGTTTAGAATACGCCCATTGAGTCTTTTCAAATACTGACGAGAATACCGGACAGAATTCAGTCCCACTATTCACTCCTGAGGATACGTGAGACGTATGAGCATGAGTGTTCCATCAATAAGAAGAGAAGACGTATAAGCATTCCTTCCGTACAGTTTAAAAGTTCCTGTAGCGTTCGCTTTTCGAAATCGGCGGGCAGCTAGAAGGCATTCTAACTCAGTCGCTATCTCGAAGATGATCACGATTCACGAATGGGTCTGCATGTTGTTGTCTTAGGAATACTAGTTTTAACTTTAATCTTGACTTCTGTTACGTGCCAAAGAAATCTCTCGATGTCGGTTCGGACGCAAGGGAAGTGTGTGTATCACCTTGTACACAAATACATTGTTCGAGAGAATATCTTTACAGCATTGAAAATTTCCTCTCATCTTTGCGGATAACTACGGCACAAGCATTCTGAGATCTCTACGTCTTACTAATGTTCTCTTCTATGTGCGTCAGTGTTTGTCTTCTGCATACCGGATTCACGTTCTGTACATCAAAGATGTCTTATTAATGCTATGTTCAATCCAAGTTAACACTAGCTCGAACTTGGATGTAGGCTCTACTTGTGTCACAACTGCTAAAAAGCGCCTTACTGATCTATTTCAAACATCTTTCATCCTAGAAGCTGCACAATAACTTCGTAGCCCAACTCTAACGGGATCGGCCCACTCGCCTCGATTTGGGAATAACGCTTGCTGTTCTTAACACTAGTCGTGTATTCCAAACAAAATGCTTATAGTTTAAAGAATACGCATGCTGATATCGCTTTAACAAGAGCAGAGGAATAGAAGAACTTTGGAGGTTGAAAATGGTTTTGGTGGCTAGGCTGAGCTCGATAGATTTCTAGCTGTGTGGTCAACAGATCTCATCGCTACCGTGACGCACAGTAAAAAAGAAAATTCAGGTGAAAGTCCAATAATAGTCCTGTATCTATGCATCTGAGTATTTTCGGCCGAATTGTCGTGTTTTTTGAATAACATTTTTCGAATTCATTCATGTGAATGGCCACCAGTTGTTTCGGGCATTGCCCTGTAAGGCAAGACGTCCTATCAACTTCGCATATACGTCCTACTGGCGTCCGGTGAGAGCACGACAATCATTCAGATAATAGTCAGAACAACGTCGTATAGAAATAAGATCATATTCAGATGACAGGCCAATATCAGTTGTACGATAGGTCTAATTAAATCAAATGCTATATATAAAGCGAAAGCAAGTACTACGACAAATATATGCGAGTAACTTAAATACACAGTATAGTATCTCAAGCCTTCCAGGCTATGTGATCCTGGCTACATTGTATTTCGAAGGAATTGCAGAAGAGTTGTTCAAGATGGCTTCAATCAGATCTGGAGATGAATTAGCAATGTTTAATCAAAGACCTGGTGAGTCGGACTAGACTGCTTTCTTGATTCATACTTGTTTTTGCAATTCATAGGATCGACATTGAACAAATCTGCCCCTCCAGCTGCAATTCGCCGTCTACAGAGCATACTACTGATCAGAGAAAGAGTCAGCAACAAAGAGAATAGACAACGTACATATGCTGGAGATACACAACTCTTCACTCTTGTATGAACTTGCCCTAATTCACGGTTGCTGCTATCCTCTATAATCAGCTTGGATTCATACACAAACTCAATGAATATAGTTACTCGCGCGCAGCCATGCTTCTCAGATGCTTGTTCAGCTTTTTTGTCGCCGTGCTCCGCCAGTCTACGAAAGTCCCAATTTCCAAATACATCGAATATTTGTCTTTGACTCAAAGGTAAGTCTTGCAATGCGGCTTCTTAAGAATATGGGAACATGTACAGGAGGATGAGGAAGATGGGAATTATAAAGAGTCTGTGGGCAATAGTGATGATTAGGAGAATAACTTCCAGCGAATAACTTCGAGCTAACAACAATTTGAGAAAACTCACATGGTCAAAATGTGCTCATAGATTTCAAATTACAATATCAACATATGAATGTATTTACAAACATCTGAATGTAGCTGGACTAAGGTTGGATGGAGTGATTAGAAAGCTGGAGAGCCAAGCCAAAGGACCGAAAATTTGACCATGATAGGAATGTCATTGGACGTATAGCTGAATACACCGGACTTTTGTTTTTATTGAGGGCGACGGGTTGGGCTTTCTTTATTCATATTCGAGGGCTGGTATTTCTAGTAACGCTGCGAGTTGGTAACAAGCTTGAAAAGATTCATAAAATTGAACAAAATGATGCGTATTACTCCAGAGGAGTATCTGTGTTCATAAGTTTTGCGCAAAGACTGGCAGAATATAATATTGAATATTGGTTCAATAAATCGATCTGCGCCCCTTAAAGACCCAGTGGATATTTCAGAGCTACATGCGTGAAGCTTGAATGATTTATTTGGAAATTGGTATCAGATTCAGTGCATTGTCTCCACATTGATACTAGCCAGGGCTATGCTCGCTAGATTTACTGACGTGCTTCGATTAGAGGCTTCAAAAAAAAAAAAAAAAAAAAAAAATCAAAACCGATTCTTCCCAGCTCGTTCTATACCTTGACCTCCTGGTCATTTTGACATCTTTACTACTTAAAGGCCATTATCATGTTCTCAGCTGACCGCTAAATAGTAAATACTCCAAGCCTTTAAGCTATGCATTTCCCTTATATCTCTGAGCTTGCTAAGAGAAAAGGTGGAGGGAGAAATTCCTTCTGGAGGTTTATCAGGAGTTAGAAGTAAAGGCGGTAACAGTAACGGTGGTGGTGCGACAAGTGGTAAGTACTGGCGGAAGTAGCAGTGGAAGCATACCAATTGCAGTTTCAATGATTTGTTTGTTAATAGTGGTTAAGGAAAACAAGATGTCACCGTAACGCCCGGCGACTCGGTCCTGATGCAGCCTTCCATCCTTCGAACCACATCATTGATCTCGACTCTCCACTAACTTGCTACGGCTCAATATGACTGGGACAATATTTGAATAGCACTGCATAAGATAGCTCCAGATGGTGGTATATTTGAAACCAATTTTACATTGTCTCCACAATTGATATTGTTTAAGGCTATGCTCGCCGGATTTACTAATATGCACTCGCTAAGAGATACTTAGTAAACCACTTAAAACCACGCCATGTCTTTCTGAAGTCCGGAATTTTATCACATTTTTGTCCTACATCCTGTCAACCTGCACATATAACAGAAATTATTCACTGACCACCAACGCCTTCAAGACTCAGATGTATTTCCCTTATATCTCCGATCTTTCTAGAAGAATAGGTGGTGGGGGAGGAGGCTCCTCGGGAAGTTCATCGGGAGGCGGAAGTAA
Organism: Crucibulum laeve; assembly: GCA_004379715.1. NCBI lineage: Eukaryota > Fungi > Basidiomycota > Agaricomycetes > Agaricales > Nidulariaceae > Crucibulum > Crucibulum laeve. The sequence continues at coordinate 471,115 of ML213600.1, forward strand.
GAGTGGTGCAGGCAGTAGCAGTAGTACCACAGGAGGTACCAGTGGAGGGGCAAGCGGAGGGGCCAGTGGTAGTAAGGGTGGCACCAGCGGAAGTAGCGGAGGGGCCAGTAGCGGAGGGAGCAATGGTAGCAATGGTAGTAAGGGTGGCACCAGCGGAAGTAGCGGAGGGACCAGTAGCGGAGGGAGCAATGGTAGCAATGGTAGTAAGGGTGGCACCAGTGGAAGTAGCGGAGGGACCAGTAGCGGAGGGAGCAATGGTAGCAAAGGTAGTACTGATGGAAGCACTACTAATGGTGGAAGTTCTGGTGGTAGCAACGGAGGCTCACCACGTTCTACCCCAATAAACACTGGAGGGAGTACGCGACCAGCCATATCCTATGGTGCTGGGGGTGGACGTCAAGTGACGATTGGCTCTGGGTTACCATTTGCTGGACGTATCTCAGGAGGTGGGACAAGGGATCAAGTCTACGGAAACCGGTTTGTCTTCATTGTATACATATGTACGATTCCTGCGTTAACATGTTGATCAATAGCCAATACGGAAGTGGATACCCTGGAGTCACAGGAAGAGGTGTAGCAGGGCGTGGATTCCCGTTTGTTTTCTGGCCCATAGCTTGGGGAGGTGTAGCTGGCGTTGGCGGTGCCGCATATCTACACACACATGAGGTATTTAATCCTCGACTATTATTAATGCCGACCATCCGTTTATATGATTCGTTCTATTCAGTATGGGGCTCCAGACAACACAACTCGCCCAGGTGGAGTCATAGTGACTGCTGCATTCCCATCTGTTGGCCAAAACACTACCTTCCGCCTTGTATCAGACAACGCTACTGTCACCTCCCTCCTCATCGACATTGCAGCCAACTGCTCCTCAGTCATTAAATCTCCAGAAACAATCAAGCCAACTATGTATAACGAATCCTCCACAGATCCCCCGCAACCAGAACAGGCCGTACAGTATTATCGCGCGAGCAGTGTTTCGCTTACGCTCGATGCATACAATAATACCGGAGCGTTCAGCAATGATTCATCGGTTCCAGATACACCTTTACCGTCGAATCTTGATCAAGGCTTACTAAACTGTTTGAACTTGACTATTGGAGCAGCAGTCCCCCTTGTTTCAACGGATGAAACAGTGACTCCGAGTCAAGCGCCGATAGCACATGGCTCGTTTAATGGTGGAATTTCAATACATCCACAAATGATGAGTTTCGTTGGATTAGCTTGGATTTTATGGTGCCTTTCTGCTATATTCTAGCTATATATTTCGTCTCGTTTCAACACTTAGTATAATAGATAGCTTTTGTAGCATCTAGACTTCTGCCCCAGTCCCGAGCATATTTATACTGTGCGAACCTCCACACTACTTCAACAATATGTGTATTAGGTGTGTTGCTGTGTTTTAATCCCAACATTTAGTAAATTATATGAAGAACGCCCAGTATATTTGGCGAGAGCTATGTTGAACCCTTTTACACTTCTATTCGACAAGATGTAGGGAAAACATACGGCGTCCTTATATAGTCCTCCTTCCATAGGCGCCTCCCCGCCGCTTGTAGGATATTAGGTTGAAAGCATGACTAAGATATGCTTTTCCTAAATCTCTAATTTCATAAAGGCTAAAAGTGCCTATCTCGGAGGGTTGGCAGGGGAGGAGGTTCAGGTCCTCGCGCCCAGAGTGGCAGTGAAGCCAGAATTAATTGCAGCGGCGGGGTCTTACATTGGGTATTAGTTAACTCTAATGGAGTTATAACAATAGTCTCCTCTTACAACGAAGGAGGAGGAAGTAGCTAGTAACTGGACGATGCATCCCGGGTTGCTTTTGCTGACCACATCGCTGGAGCTGGGACGAGAGGTTTGCTTTCGACGCCATGCGGTGGGATAATTCGACCCCGAACAATATGGTAGTTGATATTCTAGTCTTTTAGGAATAGGCGTTGAGGGTGAGGCCTCTCTTTCGGTCTTGGCAGTATTTTAGGGAGGTTCAGCACAGCGATAAAGTAGCTGCTATTTACATAGTACTAAGATATAAATTCGCCGTCCTATCTCGTCGTTCCTATTTCTTGTGGTCAGTACGCAACCCTAATAACAGCACTCACTCAGGGGAAGCCATGATGTTTTCTACCTGCCCATCCGTCTGGAAAAGCAGTACTTTCCGCATAATATCCAACAACGGCACCGACAGATCCTTCATCATCGGCAGCCAACAGCTCCTCATTCATCAAATTCTTCCGAATCATGAAACCAACCACATGTAACGACTCGCTAGATTTATCAAAACCGAACAGAAGATCCAATAATATCGTGCAAGCAGCATAGCACTTACTCTCCACGGATATAATAATGGCGTGGCGTTGGGTACGAACAAAGCAGATCCAGCGGCGATGTATTTGGTGGGGTTATGTGGTATATTTGGTTCTTTTCTAGATGATTACCCTGTCAATGTGTACTTGGGATATAGGTGCCATATATTATATAACTGAAATATGATAATTTGGTTGAACTGTACAGATGACACTCTCGTCGTTAGCTGAGTGTGGAGTAAAATACGATGAAAGAAGAGCAGTGCTTACTAGTTCTCGTCTATTTTACCACTAAATACAATATTTTCATCGGTTAACGCAACCTTCGCACTGTCAAAATATTGATATACTATACATGAGTTCTTTTCCTTCTTGTATGGAGATATAAAGGCGTTAATTCTCTTTTCCTTATGCGTCTAAAGATTGAGCCGTCAGAAATTCCATTTGATGCTGACAGCCACTGTAGATAGAGCACGGGGAACTTGTTAGTTAGTATAATAATACTCCCACTAGTGTTCTACACTCCTTTAGTCGAAGGCTGTGTATAAAACCGCGAGAGTTGGGCAAACGTCGGACCGAAGCGTTCGCATGACATCGGATGAACCAAATGGATATCTCAGATATCCGTCAAGTAATTCTGTAGTCACTTACATATCTAAGGTGTTTTAAATCAGAAATATATACGAATACACACCCATATGCAGTTGGACTTTTACGTTCGGATAGCTTTTTCAGTTCCTTGGGCATATGAGTATTTGAGTTTCAAGCCATTGCCAAACAGCTTACTATACCACACCAGCTTCTAATTTTAAATATGGATCCGAAGAGTTTATACTGTGGGCGTTGAATTACTGGGCTGTGTAAAATGTGAGAACCTATTTAAATGTTTTGTGCCTGAAAGACACAGGCGGATTCCCTGTCCAGAGATGAATGAGAAATCAATAAACCGATGAAGGATAACTTGAAGCCTGGTGGAAATTCGGATCTTCAAATTGATGAATCGTGTACTCAATGTAGTGAAGAAGGCTTCAGAGGGCGGTGAACCATAGCATGAGTCTAGCATTTGATGGATCGAAGCTCAGAAAATGTAGGATCCTAGCACGCAAATGAATTAGCGTCTCGAAGGGTCGACACACGTGCACTCCAGAGTTATCGAGGATTGGAGGATAAGATTATGGGACGATCTCGAGGCAGTGTATGTCTGCTGTATGTCTTGGTGCTGAAGACTCCGGCACCTACGGCAAGACGTCGTCGTAGAGATAAAGGTCGACAAAAATACAGCTTGCATATCAACTAGACTTGACGTGTATATGCCTGTTGAAATAATTATGACTTAGATTATGTTTTGCAGCTGAAAGACGGTTGGCGTTACGAGTCGTTATTGATCATATATCCTGTAGTAAACTGCTCGAGTAACAATCAGGATTTATTGGATTTGTATCCTATAAATTCTCCCATGGAATGCACATGGATAAACCAAAATTACACGTTTGAATCTAGGAGTATAGCATATATTAGGATAATTGATGAGTCCCTTTTGAGTGCCGTTGCCGTCTTTCACGGTGTATGAGAAGAACGGCATTCACAGCAAGTACCGATACCACAGCCAAAGGGAGTCGCAGCCCGTCCGATGGGTGATTGGGGATAAAATTTACCGCGGATTTTCGTAAAGGAATGTTGGCAATCGTCATCTTGATTCCTGGAGTTCATCGAGCCACTTGGGTTCGCCTGGCCACAGGTTGAGGCTTTGTAACTGGACGTATAGATGAATAATAAACCCTGTAAAAGCCTCTTAGATGTAGTGACGTGAGTCTCAGCTGATAGCTTTTTCAACATAGCTATGGTTGACGAAAATGGAGTTGAAGAGTTTGTCACTGTGACTTGACTGTGACACTGTCAATTCAACTGCCAAGCCCCTGAAGCCATGGCTGTCCCTTGCCTTTTGTGGACGTTACCAGTTCAAGTGACCTAACATAAAAGTCACCACCAGCGCAACCATTTTGTCCCGGCACCCCACACGAGCCCCATCTCCTTCAAAAATATATTTCTCTGCTTGGGACGGCCCAGAGATTCTGCAAACACACCAAAATAATCTCTTGACGTTCAAATCAACCCATCATCAGTCCTTGATCAACATGTACTTTCCATTTATCTCTGAACGCTCGACGAAAAGGCAGCTCTATCGACGAAAAGGCGGCGGAGGAAAGGGTGGTGGGAGCAGCGGTGGTGGCAAGAGTAGCGGAAGTAGTGGAACCAGCGGCACCGCAGGACGTTCGAGTTCAGTCAGTTCAGGAGGCACATCGAGGTCTGCAACATCGTACGGTGCTGGTGGTGGGAAGCAAGTAGCCATACCAGCTGGCCAGCCGTTTGCTGGACGTTTGTCTGGAGGTGGAACTCGGGATCAGGTCTACGGAAACCAGTGCGCATTAACATTTTGCTTCTACTTCTGATGAATCTCAATGAACTATTCGTAGGCAATATGGAAGTGGATACCCAGGTGTTGCAGGGCGAGGCGTAGCAGGGAGAGGGTTCCCATTCGTTTTCTGGCCTCTTGCATGGGGTGGTGTAGCGGGTGTTGGTACTGCTGCGTATCTACACACTAACGAGGTATGTATATTATCTCCGTCCCGGACACTCACAGTGCTGACTGAGCCTATTTTCATAGTATGGAAGACCTGACAATAGCAGTCGACCAGGCGGAGTCATGATGACCGCAGCCTTCCCTTCAAGCAGCGGGAACACTACCTTCCGCGTGGTATCCGACAACACCACCGTAACATCGCTAATTCAAGATATTGCGGCAAACTGCAGTACCGTCGTCAAAGACTCCTCTTCCATCACTCCATCTGCTTATAATGACTCGTCGCCCGACCCTCCCAAGCCTGAGCAAAGCGTCCAGTACTACCGCGCAAGCAGCGTATCGCTGACACTAGACGGATACAATAATACTGGTGCTCTGGGAGATGACAACACTCCTGACACACCACTGCCGAGTAACATCGATAGAAATCTCCTCGACTGTTTGAATTCCACGATTGGCGACGCTGTCCCGCTTATCGACAGTGGTGTTAGTGTAGGAATGTTGGCTTCTCCGTCTGGTGTTATCGGTTTTGCCTGGGTTATATGGTGTTTGACATCCCTCGTTTAAGTATTTGGCTTCTCCTTGTCTTCCTCTACCTCAGTTCGTCTTTTACCTATTCCCTCCAGGCCGTCTGTACTAACATTCACTCGCAGTTCTCCTCACCCCATGTGTGAACTACCCTCGACTGTATCACTATGCTATTCTTCGCCTTTGACAGCCACTACCTTCATTCCTTCTTCTGTATTCCATCGAGTATCGGTATCTTTATTCTCATGGTCACTTATACGTACTTGCAGTGTACACTGTAGCAGTATATTCACATTACCCGTACGTTTATGATGTATAATTCTTTTATAGACTCAGTGATTGTCATAGCAATGTGGTTTTTGGACTGCTGTTAAAGCCTCTGATACTTGTCTTCCTTCGTCAGAATCACTTACAGGCCGAACTCCAAAGCATGGCGCCTGAGATGAATACAGATTAGGCATGAAATTTTCTTGAATAGGCAGGTTTCTATGGAATCTCGAACGTTGATATGAAGGGCGCCTCCTTAAGCGTCTCTTTTTGCTGTTAATTGACCAATAGACTGATGAGCGACTACTAATAAGTATTCACAAATGTTACAGGCGCTGGATCTGCGACAACCTCTCTTTAGCAGTCGCATAAACTGTGGTTCCGCGTCGAGCACATTCTAGAACGCATCGTTTGGCTTCGACTTCCAATGTTCTCCGCATGTCATCATCAACCCACCGATGACCTCAATGCTTTGTTCATTGGTGCATACGGTGGTTCACGAGTGCCTACATATACTTGCATAAAATAACATACCACCGCACATACTACCACTGCCACCACTCGACAACGATACCACCACCACCACCACTTGACAACAACCACACTACTACAAATACTATCAGCATGGAAAGTCGCTTTGTAGGAGACAAGCAAGTAGACCAGTTCAGCCCTCAAGACCTCACCAAGATTCCAGACGAGGAGTTGACGAAGCGCGATGTTAAGCGGATTCAGGAGCACGAGGGGCCAGGTGCCGCTGTTCGTGCAGGAGCTGCTACTCGGAATCCTGAAGGTTATCATATAAAAATTCTTCCTCCTTCCTTATCGCTTTACTGACACGTTTTTTCATGAAGATTATGATACAAAAGGACGAGGTGGCCAAGGCAACGTTGTGCCCCAGGCTGGTAAGTTGTACTTGAGTGTCATTTTCGGTCTCAGCAATGACGTGCGTCCTATTTATAGATCCAGTGATATAGTGAGAGGTGAAAGAAAAGTAGAAGTACTCAAACTCAAATTATACTACGTTGTGATCTAAGATTTTGCTTATTGGATTTATAAACTCAGGAGGATATATTTCTGTAACTGAGAGTGTGTGTAATTATCTTGAAAGAAAAACGCATGTCGGGTCGTTGAAATACTCGTATATCGGTTATGGTTTTAAGTCTTCTGACCAATTCTTTGCGGGAAATTGTTACCCATTATGAATCGCGTGTTTGCAGGTAATATTGTGTTTGATATAAATGACGCAAACTATTTGAGCTGTCAACTAACCGTCATTCACCAGCTAATAGTTCAAGGGGGTTGGGGAGGATGCTTCTGCTGCGGCTCTTGATGGAACTGACTCGTGAAGATCTTCTGACCTGCATAGTACAAGATCCGGATACTTTACCAGGTTCAAAACCTCAACACTGAATCACTTTCTCCCACCAACTATAAAATTGGCGTCTCTTATCGAAAGTGCTATTCATGAACTTCATTCAAGTGTTCCTAAGCCGACAATATTCCGTCTTCACCCCTAAGACACTCATAGAATAGTCGAATTAAGGTGCTACGTTTTGTGGAGCAGGAGTTTGATGCGCATAACAACGACAGAACGTACTTGAGGAGGGCAGCTTCTAAGAATTCAAAAGGTCTAGAGCCCGAGCGACTGTGGCGAACGGAAGTTAGGGCAGGCCGAACCCACCGCCGCTATTTAGTATTATAAACGCCGAAAACCATTTTAGCAGCTGGCTTCTGTGTACATCATGACTATTCGTTGTAACCTTCCACCTTTGATTCTATCAATCCGTCCTTGTGATGTGGAATGCAAGTCATCTGGTCTACCAAAAGTCTGGACTAGATTCGCATAAATGGAGATGGAGGTAGGGGCAGCCATTGTTAAGCAACAGCCCCTTGGAGTCGCGCATATTTTATTTTGGAGTCACACATAAAGCCGAGGTGCGTAGAACTTGAGCATTGATATCTTTAACCAGCCTTCTTAACTCTCTTCTCCTCCTTCTAGGCTGCTTTGAGCTATGCATGCCGTTCTAACTAACCTCGAGGCTGCTTCAGACGCAGTCGACGAAGGTATGTCACCTCACTTATATGTTCTGTTGATTCATTTTAATAACGAAGACGTACGTAGTCAACGCCTTGAAGGGGAAAATATGGGACTTAGAATCTCATTTTGATTCCTCCAAAGATAAGACGCAATTCAGAAGATACGAAGAGGCATGCGACAGGGTCAAGAACTTCTACAAGGAGCAGCACGGTCAGTGGTCTCTCTGAAGGTTCTTCAACCACCTCTCAGCCCTGTTTCTTGGTAATCACAGCTAAACAAACGTTTGAGTTTAATATCAACGCCCGAGTACAGTTCCACAAAAATACGCGAGCGCGGATGGGTATGTCATCATTTTCCACCGCTCGCTGTCATTCATCGTCCGAATCTCACATCAGTTCCGTAGGCATCTGGGAAGCAATGGAAAAACTAAATACGCTCGTAGATGACTCGGATCCTGACGTTGGTCTAATTTTATGCCTTTGGATCGTGCATTTAATCTCTATTTATATCAGACCGACGTGTCGCAGATCGAGCATCTTCTGCAGACTGCTGAAGCTATTCGAAGGGACGGAAGGCCGGAATGGATGCAAGTTGTAGGTCTTGTACATGACCTCGGAAAGCTATTATACCTCTTTGGATCAGAGTGAGATCGTCTCGCTTCGTCTGGATTAACCAATCTGACTTTCCTCTTAGAGGTCAATGGGATGTCGTAGGGGTTAGTTCGTAGCCTTTCTTCTATGACATTTGATGTTTACGTCTACCCTAAATTTAAAAGGACACCTTCGGTAAGTTCGCGATACTTTATCCCCCAAATTTATTACTAATATTCCTCAGTTGTTGGCTGTAAATTCTCTGATCGAATCATATATCCGGACACTTTCGATGCAAACCCAGACTCCAAAGACACTATTTTCTCAACAGACTATGGTGTTTATCAACCCAACTGTGGATTAGAGAATGTTATGCTATCATGGGGCCATGATGAGGTATAACTACTTGTTGCTTTCCATTCTCAACACAAAACTGACATTTAGCAGTACTTGTATCACGTCCTGAAAAATCAATCGACTCTTCCTGAAGAAGGTCTTGCTATTATTAGATACCATAGCTTTTACCCGTATGTTATCTATTCTCCCTTTCATCAAATCAGGTTAATTGAATTATTTATTTATTTAGATGGCATCGTGAAGGGGCATATTCTCATTTAACCAATACAGCAGATGAGAAGGTATTAGCCGCAGTGCGCGCATTTAACCCATACGACCTCTACAGCAAGAGCGATAATCCGGTGGATCCAGAAGCCCTTAAGCCTTATTACTCGAATCTTATCGAAAAATACTTTCCTGAGGTTATAGAATGGTGATCTCTTTCATTGCTGGATATGTATCATACGTAATAGCTATCATATTCATGTCTGTCTCCGTTAATAAAATCGAGAAGAAGGATGATTGGGGTCCCATACAATGTTAAGGTTTGGAATCATCGCCTTCATATATTCCACGAGTTCTTGCTTATAGGACCAGAATGTAATATCGAGGCAAATGCATCGCCGTGTCATAAACTCTCGAAGACGAGAATACTTGTAAGCATCACGTTTATTGCTTTGTCCAAGGCTAATCTTTTGTAAACTGGGAAGAAGAACGCGAGGCGAATGAGGCTCCTGCTCTAGAATCAACATCAACTCGTCAGAGCCCCACGTCGTGACTTGGGCTAATTCCTGTACAGAAGAACACATCGATAAGAAGCATTTGGTGATCTTGAAAAGCTGTGGGGAAAGCTTGCTAGCAAAGTTCATTGCAAGGATCTGTAAATTTTCCATAGGCTGGATAGCGAGAGCATTAAGCATGGGGGAAACGATATCTCTCTGTGAAGATATCATGTCGAGAGGCTCCCATGTGAGCTTTAGCTGTAACAATTGGTCGCCTTGGCTACCTGGAAATTTCTTCGGATTAAGTTGACCTGTATTGTAAATTCTTAATGTATTTGAACGACTTTTGGTTTCCAGAAATGGCTGGAAATTGTCTGGGGACCAATGGAGAATAAGATTGTGAATATAGTTGCTGGTAGAAGATATGGAGCGGAGATGATAGTTGACTCGCTCACATGTGAGTGATAAAGAGAGCTCAGGATGGGTTTCTAAGTGCGAAAGTAACTCCACACAGCTGCTGAGACAGCCTTCAAGAGTTATAGCATATAGACATGGTAGACTCACTCTCGGGAGTGATCCATGTTGAGGACCGAGGGGATGAAATGAATCAATAATAGATAAAACCTGTAGCTTCTTCGTATTCTGTAATACAGTCAAGTATTGAGAGAGAGGCAGAAGCATGGTCTGTTCCAGTTCCAAATGTGTTATATTTTGTATAGCCGCCGTTCGGATGTCGAATTGCAGGAAACATTGACTAAGTTTATATAGTGCGGGCGCTATGCCTATGGACGCAACGCATTTGTCGGTAGGTTGCCAGAAACTAAATAGATGCGTTGTGCCGATAAGCCGAAATTCTTGCAGTAAAGGCAATTCTCCACAGAGATCAATGAGCTGCGGGTTTGCAATGAGAACATCCTCCCATATACTGAGATCCAAGATGCGTATACGCGAATAATGTTGCAATACTGAGGTTAAATATTGCCCTTCGTATATCACCTCATCTTCAATCAAATCGATCGGGGAGATCTTAGAGCGATGGAGCAGTTCTTCGTACCACCTCAGGGACCCCAGATGCAAGCATATCACTTGGCCCCAGATAGCAGGATAGTTCAAAAGGGTCTCCCGCCAATATCTGCACACCTGAGAGGCATGACGCACTGTTCTAGCATTAAGTTCCCTGGCTTTCGACTTCCCCATGTCAGGATAGGTGCTTTCTATGACGGCTACGAAGAAAGCTAAAAAAAGCTCGATCGGAAGAGGAGGGATAGGGATGACGGATAGTTCATCTTTCTTTAGTGCGTCCATTGTGGTTTCCATCGCTAACGAACTATGTATATCCTTCAAGACTTCTCAGGACGGAGGACGGATGGAAGAGTCAGATTGAGAACGTGACGTACTTTCAGCACTCACCGACCACTCTTGATGATGGTACGAGTTCAAACACTGAGCGCCAATTAGAATGAATAACTGATAAGCAGATTCTCATGACAACAGTTTATTATTATTGCTCTCTGGCGACGCTACCTTTTGGGGGCAAATCAAAACTTTGCATCATGTTTCACTCAAAACTCGTCGTATCGACATAAAAATTAAAATAGAAGCTATAGACAGAACGCAGACTAAGGGCTATTTAAATCCGTCAATTTTCATGCCGATACGACGAGTTATGAATGAGATATGGACATCTGACCCCATCGAGTATGTGATACTCTTTTAACTAGATCTCAGCAATTCTACAACCACCCTGTATTGACATCAGTAATACAGACGAAGTCGAGGAGAGATATCGTTCAAGCTGTGAAGGTTACAGCATATAGTAGATCCCCGTTAGAAGGAATATCCAATACGACAACCTAGATACTCGTCCTTACCTTCAAGTATCAACAGCCTTCTCATCTTTTTTTTGGCCCAACAATCTGTAAAAGTCGGCAACGAGGTACAAGCTTCCTGCAATCACTACTAGATGCTGAGTCGCATTGTCCTTCACACGTACCGCAGCCCACTCCAAAGAACGCTCTAGGTCCCCTTTCCCAGCATCCACACCCTCAGTATGCTCGCTCGGTACCCAGACATTCGCATCTGGGACCAACTGCCCCACCACACCCGCCAGCTCCGCTGGAGGAACGCACTTCACCCAAGGCATGCCTTCAGGCAGGGTGAACGTAGGCAGAGCCACGTTAACATTCACCGTTAGCTCTAAAGGCACCTCGATGCGGTTCGGAATCGCTGGCTCCGATATTGGTATTACGGGAGGAAGGACCGGCGAGAGTGTTTGTAAGGGTGTCTTGGGCGGTGAGTGAGAGAGGGCGAGGATGTAGGTGATGGTGACCGAAAGTGGCGGGGAGGGTGTGAGATGTGATCTAGGTAGAACGAAGTTGAGGAGGCTGGTGATGTAGGTTCCGAGCGTGGCGGCAGAGGCGGGGTTGTGTGCGCCGTCTGCGAGGATTGCCAAGGGAGTTGGAGTGCCTGGTACCGAGTACTGATGGAACGAGAGGCGGCCAGGCCACCGCGTTTGCATGATACCATTCTCTATGGAGCGCATAGTTATGCGTTTCTGGAAGTCGAGGCTGGAGGGAGAGGAGGTGAGTAGCGCTGAGATGATGCCGAGTGCCGTTCCGAGGTTGTCGAGCTGGTGAGCACCATAAAGGTATAGCAAGCCTTTCAGAGATGGGTCGTGGAAGCATGGGAGCTCTGCGCGTACACGTTGAGCTGGCGGCTCCTGGAAAGCTTTCGGATTGAACGAGAATCTGTCTTCCCACAGCGTCTCATCTGGTAGGTCTGACAGATGCACGTCGACGGCCTTCACGAGCGTTCCTCCAACATCCTCCAACACTCGTTTCACCACACCCTCCACTTCATCGTGCACCTGCCTCCCAAGCACAAGCGGCTTCCCGCTCCTTGCGATTCCCGCCTTCTCCCGCGCGATTTCGCTAATCGTGTCACCCAAGAATGCTTGATGGTCCAGATCCACCGTAGTCAGCGCCGATACGAGAACGCAGGAGTCAGGGATGATGTTCGTCGCATCCAGACGTCCACCCATTCCAACTTCCAGTACGACTATATCGAGTTTCAGGTGCTCAAAGATTCGCAGTACGGTGAGCGTCAATAGCTCGAAAGAGCTTAGATGAGTGGAATGCTCGCGATCGGCTCGTTCGACTTCGTCTCTGAGTAATGCATAAACCTCTAGGCTTACAGGTTCGTTGTCAATGCAGATGGAGTCGTATACTGATACCAGGTGTGGGCTGGTGTATCGACCGACTGAATACGGGGGTTTGGAGGCAAGCAGAATTGATGAGACCAAGGCAGCGACGCTTCCTTTTCCATTAGTGCCTGCGATATGTATGGTTGGCCGAGTGTACGGTGGTAGATGCGTTGTAAGTCGCTGTATTCTGTCGAGACTAAGGTCAATCGACATGACGAATCATGAATATGAGTGCAGTTGTGAACCGACCTTCGCCACTGGCTGTGATCGACGTAACTGTATAGCTTTTCAATTGAATCTAGTGGTGGGAAAATGATAATATTAATAATAGATGTAATCTAATATCTGATTTAACAAGTTTTCCCTTTTTCTTTTTCCTTTCATTTATTTTCTTGTATTTTGATTTGTTATTCAGCACATTGGTCGCTTTTTTTGGTTGTTTATGGAGCAGGTTACTAAGTTACCACTTCTTTCGACAACCGAAATAACTGACCGTAGTTTCCTTTTTTGCTTATTCCTCTTACAAAAACGTTTCTTTTAATAAAAGGAACAAGTGGGTTAGAGTGTTCAAGAAAATACCCCAAACTGACGGAGTTATTAAAAAGTACGTACAGTTGAACCCCTCAAAAGCCATACCCCTCATAAGTCATAACCTCCCATAAGCCATAGCTTTGCTCGGCTTCCAACTTGTCATTTTGCTCCAAAACTGACCCGTCATAAGCCATAACCTCCCATACCCTACAGCATCGTGTTGGAATACAAACACGTAACAAGCCCAGCGCGTTCATACACGCAAGCACGCGCCATTCCATATACTTTTCATTCATATATGCACGCCGCTGCAGCTAACTAGCTGCATCCTTCATCTATTTCGTTTCCCATTTATCTCCTTTATATTGTAAAATACAATATTCCATATGGTCTGTCATTTTTAATCTTACTTTTCTTGTATTTCTATCCTCGAGAACTGTACTGCCTACAGTTCTCGTAATTATGCTCGCCACAACTATTCTGTTTATATAGTTTTCTTTGTCCATCTACTTTAGTCTTTACAAATGGACTCTCGTAGATAAATAGGACGTTTCTCGTCGACTTTCCTCAACTGTTTGACTATCAAACACTGAGGTAAAGTCCTTTTACTTACTCTTACTATTCTTTTACTTATTATTGCTTCCTAGAACTCGTATTTAGGTATATATTCAATATAGCTGCTTGACTATCAAACACTGAGAACTCGTATCCAGCTTTTAATACATCGGCCGTCCACCAAGGGGCATGGGTTAATAGGGGTTCGGCTGTAGCTCCATCACTAATCGCTTCCAACTATAGAGACTATCATTCATTCGGATTGCAGAAATTCATATAAATTGCCTCAGAACCCACTACCGCACCTCACAAATTCATCATGTCTTCTGGATCTGGCCTTCCACCCCAATAGCATGCGTCTTTCGCTGTGATATCGCGTCTTTTATCGTGCCTCGTTACAGAGAAGTTACTTCGAGCTTTCTACATACCCGTGCTAGCCCCTTCAACGGCGTCTGGTATCCTGGTCATTTTGGCGACGCATCTCACTTCCGAGCAGCCTGTTTTACGCAGAGCATTACGCTCGAATGATATTTTTGCGGTCGTGCCTTTACACCATCCTCCAGTTTTCGATGGCACTTCGGTTTATCAGCATGGCCGACCTGTTGGCCTGGTAGATCCGCTTGACATGTTACCTACCATCTATGAATTAGAGGAAGGAGAACGTGTCAAAAAAGATGAAGTTGGTTTATTTTTCTACAGCGATACTACAGTACTTATTTGTTAAACTTCAGGATGGCCTTCTCGCAGAAATTTATGCATGTTTCGCTCAGCCTTCCTGGGACATAGGCTCTACAGTCGGGTTGAAGAGAATCGAAAATCCCATATGGCTTTGGAACAAGTTTGTAGATGGTGTGATTCTGCAGCGCAGCCTGCGTGAAACTATCGAAAAGGAACTTCGCAGTTCTCTGGAATGGCAACGTAAGCATCGTCTACTAATCACGATGCAGATACTAACCGTAATTAGTCTCTGCTTATAACAATCCACCGGCTTGCCCTTCTCTTAAGTCACCCCCAATTGAATGGGAGCAAAGCCTCGTCGCAGGACATCCCACCCACCCGGTATGATTCTTTGCTATACACTACCACCATTTGTTAATAGATGTGAAATAATATCAAGATGCATCGTGCTAGGGTGTTTGACGGTGCTCCAGAACATTTTGACTGGTACCACCCCCGTGTCCGTTTCGTCGGAGTCCCCCGATCCAACCTTAATATTGTCGGACCTTTCGAAAAATCTATGCTCCAGCTGGCTATGACTGCTGCAAATAGGGCTGGACGAACACTGCCTTTGAATGACACCCTTGTCTTCATGCCAGTACACGAGTTGCAGATCAAGAATATCATCTCAATGTTCAGAGATGTGCATATTCTGCACGCAGACATCTCCATCCCAGTCTTTGCCCAGTCGAGTATTAGGTTCGTTATTTGCTGCTATATCAATTATTACACTCACTAGTACTTTCTCTTCAGAACTGTTGTTGTTCCAGATCTTCCAGGGATGGCCTTGAAGCTGTCTGTGGGTGTCAAGATATCGTCCTCACTGCGAACCATTTCACACTTCACTGCGGACTTCAGTCCTCGATTTTCCTCGGAGATAGTTCCACGGTTAGCGATTGATCCTCGAATTCTTTCCGTTGAACTCGAGTCTACCAGCGCAATATATTGCTCTAGTGATGCCAGTCTTGCAAAACATTTCACTGTCGTACTAAGATCAGAATATCAGCCGGCGGAGAATGAAACTCTTATTGTGTGCGCTGCTCTACTGGAGACAGATCATGCTGGCGTTCCTGCCAGAAGAGCTGCGCTTCAACATGTACTGGGCCTCGACAGTGAGGGAAAGCGCATCGCGTTTTTGGAGAGGTTTGTCTTAAATTATATATAATACACTAACCTTCTCACCTTCACGTTCAACATAATAGGTACATCAGACTTGCATGCGACGCTCTTCTCCCACCTCTTATTCAAAACGGTGTTGCGTTTGAAGCACATGCACAAAATGTTCTTGCTCGCTTCGATTCTAATACCGGAGAACTTCTGGGTTTCGTGATACGCGATTTGGGCGGGCTGCGCATCCATCCTCAAACCCTTCGCACATCGACCAGCGTCGATTTTCAGTTTCTTCCTGGGCACTGTGTTGTGACGGATACCGTTGAAGAAACGTATTCCAAGTTCTATCATACGTTTGTTCACAATCACATCCAACGTTTGATACGACTTCTCGACCTACACTACAATGGACTTGGATGGCAGATGCTCAGGGATAAGATGGAGAAATTAATTCCTCGCGATCACGGATTGTGGAGTGCATGGATGAATAGTGGTAGCACAACTTTGCCTTCCAAATGCTTAATGCGCATGCGCATGCGCGACACTAACATTGATGTAAGTACCTTTTTCTGCACTTGGAGCCATCGTTGAGACCGAGTTTCCATTAGATGGTATACAGCCCGTATCCGAACATGATTCAGTACCGCCCTACAGATCTAGAAGGAAAATCTACCATCACCTCGAACGTCGCCGCCTAGGAAATTAAAGAATTATTTCGTAAGATCTTAATACCTATGTACGTGTTTGTGATTGAATAATGTTGGTATTTTCTATTGTCAGTGTAAAAATATTCATGCGGATGTGTATGTCTCTCTTCTCTGCCAATGCAGACGGAATCGTGTACTAATATCAGGTGTGGGCTAGTGTATCGACTGACCGAATATCAAACAGAATTGATGCGACCATTAGTACCTGCGATAATGTACCGTTGGCTGAGTATACGGTGGTAGATGCCTCGTAATGCGCCATATTCTGTCAAGGCTAAGGTCAAACAACATGGCGGATCACGAATGTGAGTTGAATGTGAGCGTCGTTGTGAACCGATCTTCGTCGCCAGGTGTGATCGAACTGGCACTGATAAGATAAGATAGTGAATCTCGCCCGGCGCTTACTAAATTAAGAAACGCGAAATTTCATCCATGGCCTCCGCGGCTTGCTAGTAGTGTTTGGCTACACCCTCCTGCCACACTGGCACCATCGCTCTTTCGATAAACCACCACCATGCACCCGGTCGGTCGGTCGGTCGGTTGGTCGTCCGTCCACCACCATGCTCAAACCACAATGCCCACCGTCACGCTTGACTGTTTGACGTTCCGTTCTAGAGATAGCCCGGTGGCTAAGCTTTAGAAGTTAGGAAAGCTTAGAGTTGGGAAACGATGTTAGGTCGAAGGAACACGGCGACAGGCGACAGGTGCGTTACTTCTGACAACAATATCATTCTTTCTTGGTTCCTTATGCATATTTTTTCTGTACTTCTATTAAGATACCAATGCCATAGTCCTCGGCTGAACATCTCAAACCGTTAGAGCTACATCTCGTTCGATAGTATGAGATCAAGAATGAGGAAACCCATTCCGTCCAACTTCTAGCATGCCCCCTCTTAGTAACATCTTCCCCATGGGGCCCTTACGCAATTGGAGGTTCTGCATCCTATGGCGCCAATTCGCAACGGAGATCATTGCACTTCAGTACGTGGCCAACGCGATAATGGATTCTTGAAAACCTGAGGCGTCATGCGAGAGCGTCGTGTCTGTGTACATTCTAGGCGTATATAGAGGAACTCGCTCCAGGCCTTCCGTTTTAACTTAGTCTGTATCCAGCATATGGCGTGTTCGCCCAGCCGTTTCAGCTATTCGTAAATCAAATCGCTACCACCGACATTCGGAGGCGCACATCGAATAATATGCACGCTTGCTTCCAATCTGCACGGTCGTGGCACTCGTTCCTAACGTCTTCGCTCCTTTAGATTCTTGTCACCGATGAAGTTGCACTTTTTCGCCAGTTCGAAGCACACCCAATTATTGTCTTTGACAATGTGGCGTAGTGGCATCACCGGCCGAAGGACATTGTCTTCAACATCCTCATTTTGGTTCCGGGTGCGCACATGCTCATGGGCGTTCATTTCGTCTCCATCTTGTGCCACGTCAGATCGATTTGAGAAGACGACGATGGGTGACATGGTACACCTAAAACAGGACACGATTTACAAGAACAATATCAATTCAAAGCAAGACGGATAACTAGACGCGATAGCAGGTAAACAAACAATTGTACGACGAGAACACCAACACTCAGACATTCTGATGTTCATGGTCAGTGACATCCTATATCTATTTGAATCGTTATACTCACTTTCTTTCATCAGAATAACCAGCACTCAAACGAGGCTCAACTCCCAAACACCGTCTTTCCCAAGTACAAATCCTGTCCACACCCACCCTCCCATACTATTGAACCTCACACTACCCTCCTTGGCCTCTCCCAGTTCTTCCAGTTTAGGCTCCGCACCAGCAGTCGCAAGAGCAGCGCGTACGGCGTGCAGAACATCATTCACCGATGTAAAGAATTCGCCTGTTGGGAACGCCAGCATCTTGTAGTCTCCTGGGGCGTGGGAGAGGCGGACGAGGAAGAGGTGTAGTGGTGTATCACCTAGAACGATGACCGCTGGTACACTTTGATGCTCTGGCAAAGCTGATGGGAAGGGTCGGTATATGACCTTCGAGTCTGATGCCAACACAAGGAGCGGGTGCAACACCGATGTGGGGTATGCTGGCGGCAGGCTGGTGGATGCGAAAGCATGTCGCGGGGTTGGCGGTGGTTGGTCTGCATCCAAGCTTGGATGTTGGTTCTGGTATATTCCTGGGCTAGGCTCGCTTGTTGCGTGCTGGTGTTGATGAGCGAAGACCATGTTCGGAAGGCTGATTTGTGGTGGGCTGCAAGAAAAAGCCAATAATACGGTTATCTTACTATTCTTGCGAAATGTTCAGAGCTATCACTCACAAATTCGACAACTCCGGTCCCGTATCCTTCTCCTGTGGTATCTCCAATGGAGAGAGGCAACGTGAGGGTTCGACGGTGGTCATTATCAGTGAGTATTTGCGTTTTTTGGCCCGGATCGCTGGCTCTGTCAGTGTAGGGCGCGTGCAGCGTTGGGGAGCCCTCCGCAAACTGTCACGTGCGAGGACTATTACCTGTTTCGGTATATAGTCTAACTCCAACTGCTTTCGCTGTTCGTTTGGTGTTTCAGCCTGAGGTTGTGCGTTGTACGCAGTCTTTGTTCTGTGGGGGGTAGTTGGCTAAGGTTGCAAGAAGTTCATAAGCGACGGGTTTTTATACTTGAACGACTGGGATGTTAGTTGAGTATCTTCCTTTCTGGGTGTTTTAAGTTCTCGGACTACATGATTTTCTTCAAGTCCAGGGCGCTTGCCAAGCGACTCCCAACATGATGTGTGCTTAACCGTCGCTTGCCGAGAACGCGAGATCAAATATTGTTGTTCTGCCGATATCTTGCTGCTGTTCGAGAAATACATCCGTTTTGCAAGTGTACTGGTACGCCCAAATTAGGCAATCGAGCGTTCCCGGACTCCCGAGAATCCTGGATCTAGGCGGCTGTATGCTCGCGTGGCAAGAGTCCAAGATCGAGTGATTTGACATCTCTAACTCCAGCCCAGCGCCTAATTCCGTCCGGCTCACTTCTAAGTTCTAATCTACAGTTTTGTGCTGGAATCCAGCACAGAATTGAAAATATGTCGTTTGTGCGAGGAAGAAATCGCAAAGAAGTTCTAGGTAATCCAGTGCAAGAGAACCGGTAGATTATGGTGCGAAGGACAATGTGCTAAGAGACACGACGAAGGAAACTGCGGTGAACGCATTCAGGCTCCTTTACCTTGTTTGACGTGTGACATTTGACAGTTGAAGTTCACGAACTCACCTCATGGTCCCTTCAATCAAAGTGGTTTGAAGTCAGATCGTTTCCGAAAGTGGTGTGAAGTTACCGTGAACTCAGTTCAATTCAACGGCAACACTGATTCCATCGTTATATTTTTGTTTTTCGGTTACTCACAGCTAGGTAGATGGCTGTGGATCAACGGCCCGTAGTGGTAGATCTATGCATTTGTCAAATCACTTTCGCAGGCACACCGCACTCGCGAATCCTTAAATCCCAGTCAATTTTAGTTTAGATATTTCGGCGACATCCATATTAGCGAAGGGCCGGAATCATACGGACTGTGCATCAGGAGTACTTGAGTACTATGTCTGTATTTAGGTAATCTTACACCATTCAAATGCTGGTATCGAGGAAGTATTGTCCCTCGTCAAGCTTTTTCTCTCTGTTCCACCTCGTTGAGAAATAAAACACGAACAAGAGTGACAGCACAGCAGCAACAAAGGGCCTTACACGTGATGGTTTGGACTGTAAACGCGAGATGCCTAAAAGTCTTTTGAAGTGAGTAGGTGAATACATCTAAATGCACACAATATATATATTCGGAGTCTCTGAGTCAAATGGAGTGAATATGGGAAGTTGTCATGAAAGAGGGTTTGTATTCTCGAGATGTCGACCAGGCAGCCTTAAATATTATTCGATTTGGGAAGGCACGAGATATCTGTATGATCGATGATTGGTGAATGATAATATATTATCTCGTATAAACAGCATATGGCTTGAAAGGAGATTCGGAAAGACGTAACAAAGAGCTTTGAACATTGACGGAGACTCTGGTCATCACCAAGCGCCAACAAGATAAGATAGTGGATCCCAATCGGCGCTTACTAAATTAAGAACGTAAAATTTCGTCCATGGCCTCCGCGGCTCGCTAATACCTAGTGTTTGGCTACACCCCCCGCCACACGTTCATCAATGAAGGCATCGCTCCTTCTCAACCATCATCACCTGTATTGCTCAGTCGTCTATCCTTCATGATGCTCAAATCACTGTGCTCGCCGCCATGATCGACGAGTCCTGCTCCGTACTAGAGGTAGCCCTGAGACTGACCTATTGCAGTCAGAGAGCTCACATTTGGGAAACGATGTTAGGTCGAAGGAACGCAGCGAAGGCGACAGGTGCATAGTTTCTGACTTTATTGGTTCTTATACATATTTTCTTTCCTTTCATCAGGATCTGGGCTGAAACTCATAAAAACCACAAGATATATCTAGAATCTGTATCACTCGCCACGAGGTGTCGACATACCTCTAATCGTTTCTCATTCAATTAGAAAGAGATCACGGACGAAGAAACCCATTCCATTCAGCTTCTAGCGTTCAAATCTTAATAACTTCTTCCCTATACTTTCGCTTTGCACGCGGAGATTCTGCATCCTATGACGCCATTTCGTAACGGAGATCGTTGCACTTCAGTGTATGGCCAGCGCGAAATGAATTCTTGAAAATCTGTGGATTATACGACAGCGGCCCGTCTGTGCACTCTAGGCATATACAGAGGAATTTACTCCATGTCTTCAATTTTTGCTCCCTCTGTCCAGCGTACGGCGTGTTCGCCCAGTCCGGTGTCTTGCGTATTGATACCATGCAGTCACTTTCGGCCTGTACATCGCGACACTCATGCTTAATGTCTTCGCTCCTTGAAGTTGTATCTTTCGCTAGTTCGAAGCACTCCCTGACATTATCGTCGACAGTGTTACATAGTGGCATTACCGGCGGAAGGGCGTCATCTTCTACCTCATCTTAGCTCCGAGTGCGCAGGTGTTCATGGATGTTCCTTTCACCTTCATCTCGTGCAGTGTATCAGATCTATTTGCGAAGACGATAATAAAGGGCATAGTACAACTAGAACCAGACAGGACTTACAAGAACAAAGCGTGACGGATAACTAGACGTGATAGCAGATAAACAAACAATTTTACAACAAGAACACCGACATGTGAACGTTCTGATGTTCATGGTTAGTGAGATTCCATATCTATTTGAATTATTCTACTCACTTTCTTTCATAAGACTAACTGGTACTGGTATTCAAACGAGATTCAACTCCCAAACGCCGTCACTCCCAAGTACAAACCCTGTCCACGTCCACCTCCCCTTACTATCGAGCCTCACACTACCCTCCTTGGCCTCCTCCAATTCTTCTGGTTCAGGCTCCATACCAGCATCCGCAACAGCAACGCGTACGGCGTGCAGAACATCATTCACCGACGTAAACAACGCGCCTGTTGGGAACGCCAGCACCCTGTAGTCCCCTGGAGCATAGGAGAGGCGGACGATGAAGAGGTGTGCTGGGGTATCACCTGGAACGATGGTTGCTGTTATGCCCTGGTGCTCGGGTAAAGCTACTGGGAAAGGTCGGTATACGACCTCTGAGCCTGATGCTGACACAAGGAGTGGGTCCAACGTCGATGTGAGGTATGCTGGTGGCAGGCTGATGGGTGCGAAGGCATATCGCGGTGTTGGTGGTGGTTGGTCTACATTGCTTGGATGTTGATGCTGGTGTAATCCTGAGCTAGGCTCGCTTGTTTCTTGCAGGTGTTGATAAGCGAGGACCATGCTCGGAAAGCTGACCTGTGGTGGGCTGGAAGAAATAACGCGGTTATCTTTACCGCTCTTACCAAATGTTCAGAGCCATCACTCACAAAGTCGACAACTCCAGTCCGGTACCTTTCTGTTGTAGTACTTTCAGTGGCGAGGTCCAGCGGGACTGTTCGACCATGGTCATTAGCAACGAGTATTCTCCTTTCTTAGTTAATTTGCAGCAGGAGAGCATAGAATGTCCGTGCGGCTGTTAGTACCCGTTTTGGTAATGTGGGAGAATCTTTAATGTTCACATTTTAGTTAATGAGAGGTGAGTTAGTCGAGGCCTTTTCCTAGGCTTTTCGAGCGTGGTCGGCTATCGGTGAGAGAAATTCATGGGGGGTTCTTATATGGCGAGTAGGTTGTACTTTCATAATTACTGCCTGCGTTTTGAAATTTGTGCTGTGTGTCTGGTGGGACTCTGATAAAAATTCTAATGACTGTCATATTCAATTACGCGCCGTAAGACTAGAAATTAATAATTTAAGATAGGAGAAAGGGAAAGAGCAAAGTGGTTTTAAGTGATTTTATTGGTTGTTCTGAACGAAGCCACCTGAAAGCACGATAAATTTTGTGACTAGCAGCATCCAGCAGCTGATATTCAATCTCAATGTCTAATATCTTTAATATGTGTATAGTAAAACAGGTTCATATAATCTCTATACCTGTGCATTAGGTGCTCTCATCAGTGTATACTCATGAGTTAAGTATAGGACAATATATTACTTAACGTTCAACGATCGGGATATGCCGGCGGATGTTCGGAAACTCCCAACGTTCACAAATGTCAACCATCCTCCGATTCACCTTCAACATCAACACTTCGTTCGTCTTTCGACACCCTGCTAAGCTTACAGCGTTAATAACGTTCCAGACGCAGTTAAGTATCTATCATCTCCTTTATATTGTACTAATAATATTAGTAGTGCCCTCAATATCCACTGACTTCATAGAACCGATACTTCGACAAATTCTACATATCTCGAGCTCGATATCTCTTCAAGAATGTCGAGACGAACATTGTAGGCACCGGCGTCAATGCAAAAATGTTGGCGCGTATGCCCAGCTCTCTGATGTACTCATCATTCAGCTGTCAGGTTCTCCAGCATCACAGCCATTCAACATCGGCGGGGTAGTTACGATACTACTTTGTTGGCGACGTCTCTGTTCGCTCTTCGAGCACTACCATTCTCTATCCTAGGATCCAACACCCTATTCTCTGGCCCATCGACTCTCTAAGATGTTTGCGCTCGCTTGGTGGCGATAGAAGTCTTCTGATGGCTCTCACTTGTCAAATTGACATCTGACACCGATCTATCAAGACCCGGGATGAACTCTGACGTTATTCATCGCTCTTTGTGCCTTTATGATCACTTTCATTCTTGGAACACGCACGCCGATTGGTTGCAAGTTGTGGAGTGTTCTCCGATGGGAGGCGCCTTAGATTCTAGCTGAAGGTCACCAACGTAGTGGGAAGGTCTATTTTGGTGCCAGCGCTCTCATGGGGGTCTCGTGACAAGGCCATGTCCACCTCTGGACGTTGCGGTACTTGTCGCATCCTAGTTTGCGTAGGGGACAAGAACGACTGAGCGACGAGTTTCTCGCAACAATAATGGACATGGGAAAGGAGTCATACCAGGATCGCGTTATCCTTAAGGGCACTAACTCTCCACCACTTGGTGGCTCAGGGTATTCTGACGTTCACGAAGATCTCAATGCCAGTTTACAGTTAACTCAAAGTAATTACTGTTCGGGATCCCTTCCAACCAACCGATCTTCGTAGACGCACAACGCCATTTACTGCTGCGATATTATTGGCAAGTGACCTATGTGATAGTTTTCAGGACATGACATTATGCTTTAAGTACTGCGTCATTCATATCGGACCTCCCTTGAACCCTACATCCCTGTATCCATTCTCATCCTGACACTGCATCGCACATCTTGCCTGAGAACCACATCCTCATATACTGGCTTCTTCACTGGAATGTACATATGTGCAGACCCGTTGAATTCATCTTTGTAATCCTCGAGGTCGACATTTTGGCCATAAATTATTTACGCTTTGGTGTACCCGCATCCAGAACGAAGTCCAGTCACGTCTCTAGCTTTATGCGGTCCGCTATAGCTTATGCGCCTGGTTAGGGAGATGTGGGTCTAGGAATCATGGAGTCATCGCGGAACACATACCCATCGTAAAACAGCCCGCGAAAACTCTTTCAGATCTTTTCATCTACTTCGTACGCTTCGTTTGTAGTGGATTTATCTAACCTCGAGTGGCTACTCGGATATGACCACGGTCGTTTGCATTCTCTCTGTTTTCCATGCAGAGGTATACTGCAATAACTACTCGCTAAATGGTCTTTTTGAATACTGATACATTCGCACTGCCTATCCACCGGTTATAAATACATCAAGATTACGGGATAGGCTATGCACAACATGTTTGAACCGGACGAGAAAATAGTAGCAAAAATCTAGATTTTGATTGGGTCAGTTCTGACTACATATCATGGATGGTAACACTTACTAACATGATTAAACTATGCTCAGTTCCCAGACACCATCGTCACCAAGGGCGAAGCCTGTCCACACCCACATTCCACGGCCATTCACTCGAAGCCTTCCTGGTCTACCTTCGATGTAGGCCCCTGCAGCAAGTGCCTCTTCAACCTCCCACGACGCATGTGCGACGTCTTCGCCTTCAACTACACGCACGACAAAACGTATGATGCTGTTCACCGTCGGGATTCGGTTTGTTATGGGGAAGGGGAACATCACATAGTCTCCCGCGTCGTGTGACAGGCGTACCATGAACAGGTGTGCTGGTAGTGGCGGGTATATGTGCTCAATGACGGCGGGGAGGCTGTGCTGTATCCCGCCAATTGGGAATAGTCTGTATTCCCCGGCGGCGAGATTCCTCTCGAGTGTCGACGTCTGCTGGACTGCGGGAAGTGCGACTAGGGGCAAGGGGTTTCCTCTGTCACGCTGGAGATACGGCGGCCGTGTCAGTAACATTCTTTTTCTCTATATCTCAGAGAATTACCTGTGTGCGACGGGATGGGGTCCACGGTAGAGAGTGTTGAATGCCGTTGATGGCTAGATATTGGGGTTGACTGGAGGTGTGGGGATCATGGCAGTGAGGGTGAGAGAGGTCGAGCGTCTATATAGTGTGTCAGCTCACCTCCCAAGGTGCGATGATCCATTGGAACCACTCCAAAGCTGACTGTGGGCTAATAACATAGGCAATGGATAATTAATACACAAGATTCAATCGCACGACGGAGGGAGGTAAGCGGAAGAACGTCGAAATTGTCAAGCAATGGCACGAGAAAATTCAGCGCTTCTACTCACTGTGGCTATTGTTCAATACTCTCCGCCCACTGTGTTGAGAGAAGGCGTTCCTTCTGGACGACATTCTCAGTTGTGAAATCGTTGGTGGAGAGGAAGGCGGGTTTGTGAGGTTGGTGGTAGAGGAGAAGTAAAGTGGAGGTGGCTACACTTGCTGAGAGGGGAAAAACTGGGGTCTACTCACTTTGCATTTGTTGAGACAATTGAGCGACTGACGCGATTCATTAGGCTCATTGGTCAGAGTATCAATCCTTTCACTGTTATAATCCACTATTCATTCCGCTTTACCCCATTGTTACCTATTCCGTGTTGAGTTCACTCATTCCTTTGCATCCAAGGATGAAGCGGCGATGTTGAAGTACCGCTCGACAACGAGATCGATGGATCTTTACATCTTTGGCTCCACTTTGCGCTTCCATGTTGTTCGTTTTCTCGTGCTAACGAACCTCCCTGTCCACCATCACTCCTACTCAAAGTGAGGTCGGACTGGTCTTTTCAGTCCTAGTATAGTTGTATGATTCCTTGAGCGTCGCGTCGTGTCTGGGGTTTTCGTTGCCTAATACTTCTCACGGCACGTCAGTCTTTAGATTGGCGCTCAACCCTACGCATCGTTTATCTTATCAAAGATCACTTATATGGGTGTCAGCAGTCTTGCAGTCTGTTGTACCCCGTTCACCAACACACCACCGAAGGAACTAAAGAGTTGAATATTCATTACTAATCCCTTTGCAAGTATGACCTCGATGGATTTTCTAAGGATCTCGCTCTAATACAGGTAGATATACAAATCAGTGTCGATAGAATATAACTCTCAGTATGCCATCCCTCTCAGTATCTGTATGAATGCTTCAACTTCTACGATATATACTCTACTTAATGGGCTGAAAGGCAAAGCTGTTGTGCTAATAATAGATCAACACTATTATAGTTAAATGTACGGGCCGGAATTTCCGCTCGAGTTGAAAGCTACTTATCTGGAAACCTGTAATATCCCTAGCAAAAAGTCTGGACGCGCGAAATAAATACCGGTAAATACTGTCCCTTTCAAACCATGGTCAACCTTCCTAATGGTATCGTACCCGCCAGCACCAGTCTACCATTCCAGAAGTAGTATATCTCAAGAATGTGTCGACAAACACACACCGAATTAAGGTTTCTGTCAGTTGAAGTTAGTAGTAAATCGAATTGCGTCAAACTATTTCAAGACAGACTAGGTAAAAACACATGTAAATAGGCAGAGGCTCACCCTTCCTGGCATCCGTTCTAGGCAACGCGCACCTCCAAACGCAAAATTTGACCATCAGCACGGAGAGCTAGCAAAGTACCCTATGAAGACTTTATAAAGAAAACTAAGGACATGGAAGTAAGTAATGTAGGCGATATTTAATAGAACATGACCACGCTCTGACATCTGTAATAACAGATGTGAGAAGCTTGCGGAAGATTCCAGCTTATGACAAGGCCAAACAATTCAACATGCGGTCAAGAGCGATGATTACCGGGATGGGTCGTTGGTCTTCATGTAGAGGAGTTGGCGAGGATGAACTGTTTGGCTGATATGAAACACAACGGCACCATGAGAGCGCGTTACATAGAGCATATGCGAGTCAATCGTTGACATTGCAATATCGGAAGGGGATATATGCATTGGAATTACTGCAAAGACAAGACGAGCAGTGGTACATGCGTATCGAGTGAGCGAAGAAGGAACGAGCTTGAATCCAGATGACGATAGACATAAACATTAGTTCGGAGTAACATGGAAGGAAGAAAACAATAGGAGCTCTTGTCGAAGAGAAGATAGGAATCCAGTCAAAAGTCCTGCAGGAAAGAACTAAGTGACAATTTAACAGCTAATCACATCACCACAGTAACACCATCCTGCACAATGTTCCACTTTCTTCACGTCTTTGACTAGCATATCAGGATCCAAGTATTAGCCTTGAACATTGGCTATATTCAAGGCTGCTTCTGTCTCAATGATGGTGATTTATTGGTAGAGTGGAGTAAACTACAAAAAGTGGGAAAGAGCGCTGGGATGGGCTGGCAGGATTAGAGGGATGGGAGATTTGGAGGGAGTGGGGAATTGAAAGAAGGGGATGATTGGAGGATCATAAGATTAAAGGCGGAGGATTGAATAGATGAAGGAGAGGGACAATGAGCTGACAAAATGGAGCAAGAAGAGGCGGGGAGAGAAAAG
Source organism: Crucibulum laeve (assembly GCA_004379715.1). Lineage (NCBI taxonomy): Eukaryota > Fungi > Basidiomycota > Agaricomycetes > Agaricales > Nidulariaceae > Crucibulum > Crucibulum laeve. Next base: position 498,677 of record ML213600.1, read on the forward strand.
GGAGGATGGAAGGAGGCATGAATGGACAAGAACGCGACTCACGGACTCAGACGCAGCAAGGATGGAGCAGCTTGAACCCACAAACGATGGCATAGAAGGAGAAGAGAAAGGCCATCAGGAAACAGTAGGCGCGAGACAAAAGAGCACGGATCAAAAGAATTGGTACGGAGTCATATATACCACTGAATTAGCGCGGAGAGCTTGAAGTCGAGCACGGCGGAGATCTTTCAGTTGAAGAGCGCGGCACGCACTGAATGCATCGATGATTCAAGATAGACGCGTAGTCCGAGCTAGGAAGAAGAGCGATGAAACCTATCCATCGTAGAAGTTGTGCTAAGCATAGAATTCGTGGAGAGAGAGAGGTGACCAGCGACCCTCTCAGAGAGAGTGTGAGAGAAAGCCGTGGGAATACCTTTGCAATCAGGTGCAGCAATCAACACGCTTCTCCATCGCATCGTTCGCGAAGCTCGAATCGTTCTCTTTTCACTGAACCATCATCGACGTTTTACTCTATCACATCCAACTTCCTAAACTAAATCTAAAGCGTGGAAAGCTCATTTTCAGATATACTTGATACACTCGGAAAAGTATGTTGTAGAACCCTAGCATGAGTTCGCAGTATCAAGCTTCTTCATCTACTTTCCACGATAAGTTCGCCTTCTGACAATGCAAGAAGTCAAATGGTATTCTTCTGTTGTTAACAGTTCCTTGTAAAGGACATATGCTACACCCTCTGTATGTTTATCGCTACATCGTGGATGCACCTGTCGAATTGTCTAGCTTTAGAGGCGAAAGATTGCAGCGGTACCATCTGGATCCTTGCTTCGATGCTCTATTCCTCGATGAAACACTGTCCTCCAGCGCTGATCTTCATTTGGCATGCTGATTATACCCATATGGTATTAAAGCTTCCTTTTGATCAGCATGGAAGACTCCGAGCGATAGACCACTATATAGCTTTCTGGTTCCGCAACACGACTTCCGCTCGAACATACATTCAATGGCGCCATTATCTATCACCGCAGCCCATCTCTGGGGCGTATTCATACAAAGCTTGTGCTTTGGTGTGTATCTGGTCACCGTTGGATTTACGATTCCACCCTTGTTGCGTACCGGGAACCGATTCCGTAAATCACGAGAACTGAACTGGGTCATGTTGCTCGGGGCGTTGGCATTATGCATACTCATAACATTCGATATGGTGCTCAGCTTTTATCACTCTCTCCTCGCTTTCGTATCTGCAACTGGACCGGATGCAGCTACCCGCTCATATACAGATATCTCGAGTTGGATAAATGTTACCAAGGCATGTCCACAGATTCCGTTTAACATCTGTTGCAAGCTTTAGATGACCTTAGTCATATTTAGCTGGTGAACGTTGATTGTGAAATTATAGTGGGGGATTTGATGTTGGTGAGTCAAGAAGTCATTAGTTGGCGTTTATATCGATTTTTCTCAGATATATCGCTGCTGGGTGGTCTACAACCGTTCATGGCTTAGCGTCAGCCTTTCGCTTCTTCTTTGGCTTGGATGTCTGGCTTGCGGGGTTCGGATTATTTTCCTTGCAGGAACTCTGCACGTTCCAGCACTTGTTAACGGTGAAGTCACATATCCTTATAATGCCACATTCTGGGGTATTTCTGTCGCTGTAAATATTGTCACAACAGGTTAGTTTAAGTTTGTTATATTTCATAAAGTTTCAAAATTGATTCCCAACAGGTCTTCTTGTATGGCGGCTTTGGACAGTAGACCAAGAGATAGCACAATATCGAATGAACCACAGTGTTCAGCACGAAAGTCTGCTTCGACATGTTATGCGAATTATGTTGGAATCAGGAATGATATATACCATCAGCGCTTTAGCAACATTCATTACCATCATCACAAAGAGCACATCTACTTATCCAATAACAGCAGTGGTGAGTTCGATTGGGACATTCATGAGGTTTATAACTCACTCATTACAACATCAGGCAATTTCGGCTGTTGGTGTCGCTTTTAACTTGATCATCATCCGTTCTGCTAGGCGTGACAGCATGAGGACTGCCATATCTTCATCCAGTGGAACGATACCCCTTCAGTTCAGATCTCCTCAGCAGACGAATACAACGAGTCGCATGGTTGTTGCAGAAGATACATTTTATGAGAACGAGGCTAGTCTCCGTAAATCTGTGGAAATTCCTGGCCGTTTGGCAGGTCCTGAAGGCTGGTAAATGACACACTCATACCATGATTATGACACTTTCACCTGGTATCATCGTAAGCTACATGTCTGCGTAAAATAGATAATATGTGGTATTGATTTCTTTTTCGGGGCTTATGGAAATAATGTATTAGCAGTGTACAATACCGATATGTGATGGGAAAAAAAATAGATGATGTAGTTGACTTCAGGCATAATTTACAACTTGGGATATCCAAAATGAAGCTAATTACTGCATATTTGCCATGAGGTTTAGCGCAGTCCGTATCTTGGGTGGAAGATTGGACGGATAAAAGGTAGGGACAGAGAGAAGTCAAAATGGAGAAGAAGGGATGGGATGAGGAGGGGTTAAATAGAAGGAGTGATGAACGGGCAGGAACGTGACTCGCGGACTAAATGAAACCACCTTCACAACCTATTCCACTAGAATGGCTCCGAACACGGCCGACTAGAAGAACTGCCTAGTTTCCACGCGACAGAGAGCTGTTGAATATCCAGGCGCGGAGATAGATGACCAATATCAAGGTTCTATAGAGAGAAAAGAACGTTAGCTATTTATAGCATTATTCAGATAAGGAGGAGGGCGGGAATTGGCCAACGGATGGAATATGCGATGAGGATGGAATGAATTGGCGGGAAATGTCATGAAAAGTACTTACAAAGATGGACATGCTATCGAATCTGCACGTAGAGCTTGAATTCGAGCATGGTAAAGATCCTTTCGCCGTTGATTCGAGAGAGGCGCACAGTGGTCCGACTCTGGAGGGAGAGCGAAGAGGCTGGGATTGAACGAAAAGACAGACCAGATATATATTGCAAAAGCTTCAGATTCTATACGCTATATGATACTGACATCAGGCCCCCACATCTACCTGTACTCCGAAACGAAAAGCAAAAATGACGAAACCACAAACTATTACTTTCATCCCATCCACACCCTACCTACTTACTCCTCCTATAAATCTTTCCCAACAAGCGCTCAAACACCTCTCTCCTTAAATCCCCCTCCACCTCCTGGATCTTTCCAATCTTCTACTTCAGCTCACCCACCACCTTCTCCTCATACGCTGTATATTTCTCCCCAACTTTCAACTCCCAAAACACCTGCTTCACTTTCTCCTCTTTGTTACTATCCTTCCCTCCATAATTCTCATCCAGCACCCTCCTCTGCTCGGGGTTGGCGAGCACCAAAGCGGTGTTAACCACCCACAAACACTTGTTATCCACGATTTCCGTGCCGATCTTGCCTATCTGCTCGGGCGTGCTGGAGAAGTCGAGCCAGTCGTCTTGGATTTGGAAGTATTCGCCGAGAGGGATGAGGATGGATTGTGCGAGGGTGTAGGGGTGGGCGGTTTTGGATTGAGACGGTGAAGAGGGGCAGGGGGCGATGTAGGACTCGGGGATGTTTGACATGTACATGGCGAGGGCGACAGGGAGGTAGAAGGGGTAGTAGGCGGTTTTGTAGATGACGATGAGACGATTCCTGGGGAAGAGGAAGAGCTAAGATGCATATGTGCACCAGGAGTGTTATGGCGCGTGACGGGGAGGTAGAAAGAGTAGTAGGGGGTTTTGTAGATGACGATGAGGAAACGTCTGAGGAAGAGGGAAGTGTTAGAATGCATATATGCGCAGGAGGAGAGTTGTGGTGACGTACCTCTCGACCGAGAATTTGTCGGGTTCTACTGAGTCTCCAGAAGCGGTGCTGGATGATGAAGGAGTCCATCATGTCGTCCGTAACGAGGAAGTAGGCTTGAGCTAGTGTAAGGAGGAGTTAGCGGGTTGTTTGAGAGGAGTAATAGGAAGCCAGTAAACGCGAAACTCACCTCCACCCCAACATGTCTGCCTTGAAGTGCTCTTCGTCTGTCAGAGTACGGCCATTGAGGATCTCGACGGTGTCGACGATCAACATGCAGCGGTTGAGATTACCTCCGAGGATGTTGTAGTCGAGCTTCTAGAAGGTGAAGTATCAGCAAGTTGATAATGGGAGGATGCTAGAGCAGGAAGATGTGAACCGACTTTGACGAAGTCACGAGCCACTATGCGGCGATGATAAGATAAGATAGTGAATCCTGTCCAGCGCTTGCTAAATTAGGAAGCCGAATTTCGTATGTTTGACTACACCCTCCCGCCACACATTCATCAACCTTAACCACCACCGTGCAACCTTATCATCATCCATCTAGCACAATGCTCAAACCACTATACTCACTGTCATGCCGGGAGATCGAGCTATAGAAGTCAGGAAAGCTTAGAGTTGGAGAACAATGTTAAATCGAAGCAACACGGTGACAGGCGACGGGTGCATATTTTCAGACAAAATATCGTACTTTCTTGGTTCCTGATGCATTTTTTCCTCTAGTTTTATCAGGATACTAATAACAGATTCCTCGGCTGAACCTCCTAAAAGATTTAGGGTTATATCTTGTTCGATAGCATGAAATCTCAGACGAGGAAACCCATTCTGTTCAACTTCTAGCAATGCCCTGTGAGCAACATCCTCCCCATGGTCTCTTACGCAAATGGAAATTCTGGATCCTATGTCGCTAGATCACAACGAAGATCGTCGCAAATCAGCGTGTGACAAACGAGAAATAGATTCTTGAAGACCTGAAGCGTTATGCAACAGCTTGTCTGTACATTCTAGGCATATACCGAGGAACTCGCTCCAGGTCTTCCATTTAAATCAGTCTGTATCCAGCATACTGCGTATTCAACCAGCCGTTTCAGCTATTTGTGAATCAGAGAGCTACCACCCACGTCCGCAATCGCACACATCGAATGGCATGCACAATCGCTTTCAGTCTTCACGGCCGCGGCACTCGTTCCCAACGTCTTCGCTCCTTTAACTTCTCAGCACCGATGAAGTTGCACCTTTTCGCTAGTTCGAAACACTCCCTGTCGTTATCGTCGACAGCGTGGCATAGTGGTATTACCAGCGGAAGGACATGACCTTCAACCTCATCTTGGTTACGGGTACACATGTGCTCACTAGCGTTTCTTTCACCTCCATCTCGTGCAATATCAGATCTATTAGTAAAGACGACAATCGGGGACATAGTACACCTAAAATAGGACACGATTTACAGGAACAATATGAACTCAAAGCAAGATGTCCGACTAGACGCGATAGCAGATAAAGGAACAATTGTATGACAAGAACACCAACACGCGGACATTCTGATGTTCATGGTCAGGGGGATTCCATATCTACTTGAATCATTAGACTCACTTTCTTGCATAAGACTAACTAGCACTCACACTCAAACGAGGCTCAACTCCCAAATGCCGTCCCTCCCAAGTGCAAACCCTGTCCACATCCACCCTCCCATACCATTGGGCCTCATGCTACTCTCTTTGACCTTTCCCAGTTCTTCTGGTCTAGGCTCCGTACCAGCATCTGCAACAGCAGCGCGTATGGCGTGCAAAATGTCATTCACCGACGTAAAGGATGCACTGGCTGGGAATACTAGCATCTTGTAGTCCTCCAGGGCATGGGAGAGGCGGACGAAGAAGAGGTATAATGGAGTATCACCTGGAAGGATAATGGCTGGTATACCCTGGTGCTCGGCCAAAGCTAGTGGGAAGGGTCGGTATACGACCTATGAGCCTGATGCTAACGCAAGGATCGGATGTAATGCCGATGTGGAGTATGCTGGCGGCAAGCTAATGGATGGGAGGGCGTGTCGCGGCGTTGGCGGTGGTTGGCCTGCATTGCTTAGATGTTGGTGGTTGTGTAATACTGGGCTAGGCTTGCTTGTTGCGTGCTTGTGTTGATGAGCGAGGACCACACTCGGAATGCTGATCTGTGGTGGGCTGGAAGAAAATGCCAGTAACGTGGTTATTTTTACTATTCTCGCGAAATGTTCAGCGATATCACTCACAAAGTCGACAACTCTCGTTCTGTATTCTCCTCTGATGGGCTGGAAGAAAAAGCCCATAACACGGTTATTTTTACTGTTCTTTCGCAAGGTTTAGAAGCTATCACTTACAAAGTTGACAACTCCGGTCCTGTATCCGTCTCTTTTGGTATTGCCAATGGGGAGAGGCAACGCGAGCGTTCGATAGTAGTCATTGTCAGTGCGTTTTTGGCCGGAGTTAGGCAGCACGAAGAGAAGGTCAGGATTCCGCTACTACTTTATACTTCGATGTTTTGGTTCAGACCGTCAAGAAAGCTGGCGTCGGAAATGCGAAGGAAGTGAAAGAAATCGGGATCAATGGTGATGACACCCCATTGGTGAACACCGAGCACTTTTGCTGGGGCTTGTTCAGCTTGAAATTAAGGTTAATTTTCCTGCCCTAATTCGGAGATTTCAAGATGCCCTTCTCGGTAATGTCTGCGACACAAAAAAGGGCTTTATTTCACCGTCGGCAACTAACGAAATGACAACAAGAATACAAAGGAGATGTTAGTTACCGTGAGGCTCACACATTGGAAAATTTTGGCTAACTGTGCAAACAAGGCACATATGGCAAATATCGCTTATTGGAATACAATATGCTGCCTTAACCCATACCTGTCGGTAGACAGCCAAAGGTAAGTATGGGCACTGGAAGTTGAACCCAGTGTAGCGCTAGAAATTTCTACAAAGGCGATAGGATTTGTATTAGTGTCTACGTCCTCAATACGTTATACACGCTCATACTAACACTCGACGAATAAATGAAAGACCAGTATGATAAGAAATCCGTAGAGGGTTGGATCACATCTTTAGAGTGACAAGTTGAATCATTAATCGCGACTTTGAAGCATCCAAAAAGCCAACCTGTTGTCACAACAGATATCGGGGATTGGACTCAAACAACTAGGAAGGAGAGTGAAGAGGCCTATTCACTGTAAAAATTGTGTTAAGCATCGAATTCGGGGGGAGAGAGGTGACCCCAAGAGGCTTCCAAAACTATAATTCAACGAGCGCACATCTGCAAACTGCTTGACTAGGACCCCGGAATTCCTATCACGTTTGGAGTATCAAGATTCTTCGTCTACTTTCCACGATAAGTTCGCCTTCTGTCAACGCAAAATGTCAAGTGGCGTTCCTCAATTGCTAACATTTCCTAGCAGATATCATATGTCTTAAGTACCATGTTACACCCACGATATGTTTATCGCTACATTGTGTGACGATCTTATCGAATTCTTCAGCTTTAAAGGCGAAAGTTTGCAGTGGTACCATCTGGATCCTTTACTTCGATACTCTATTCTTGGATGAAAATCGTCCGGCGCTGATTTTCATTTGGCAGATTGATTATATCCATATGATATTAAAGCTTCCTTTTGATCAGCATGGAAGATTCCGAGCAATAGACTGCTATATAGCTTTGTGGCTCTGCAACACGACTTCCGTTCGAACATATCTTCAATGGCACCGCTATCTATCACTGAAGCCCATCTCTTGGGCTTATTCGTACAAAGCTTGTGTTTTGGCGTGTATCTTGTCACCGCTGGATTTACGATTCCACCTTTGTTGTGTACCGGAAACCGATTCCGTCGATCAAGAGAAGTGAACTGGGTCATGCTGCTCGGGGCATCGGCATTATGCATATTCATAACCTTCGATATGGTGCTTAGTTTTTATCATTCTCTTCTTGCCTTCGTATCTGCAACCGGGCCAGATGCAGCTACCGGTTCATACACCGATATCTCGAGTTGGATAAATGTTACTAAGGCATGTCCACAAATTCAGTCTAACATCTGCAGCGGGCTTTAGATGACCTTGTTGTATTTTATAGGTTGTAACCGTTGAATGTGAAATTATAGTCGGGGATTTAATGTTGGTGAGCTAAGAACTCTTTAACTGGTTTTTATATTCATTTTTTTTTCCAGATATATCGCTGCTGGGTGGTCTACAGTCGATCATGGCTTAGCATCAGCCTTTCGCTTCTTCTTTGGCTTGGATGTCTGGCTTGCGGGGTTCGGTTTATTTTCCTAGCGGGAACACTGCACGTTCCGGCACTTGTTTACACTGAAGTAACATTTCCCTATAATGTCGCATTCTGGGGCATCTCAGTCGCTGTAAATATTGTCACAACAGGTTAGTTTAACTTCGCTATATTTCACAAAAAAGTTTCGAGACTGACTCCTACAAGGTCTTCTCGTATGGCGGCTTTGGACAGTAGATCAAGAAATGGAACAATATCGAACAAACCAAAGCGTCCAGCACGAAAGTCTGCTTCGACATGTCATGAGAATTATCTTGGAATCGGGAATGATATACACTGTCAGCGCATTAGCGACATTCATCACCGTCATTACGAAGAGCACTTCTTATTATCCAATGACAGCATTGGTGAGTTCGATTGGGACATTGACAGGCTTTATAACTTACCTTTCACATCATCAGGCAATTTCGGCCGTTGGCGTCGCTTTTAACTTGATCATAATGCGTTCTGCTAGGCGCGACAGCATGAGGAATGCCATATCTTCATCCAATGGAACGATAGCCCTTCAATTTAGATCTCCTCAGCAGAGGAAATTCTCAGTTACGCAGACCAATGCAAAGAGCCGCATCGTTACTGCAGAAGATATATTTTATGAGAGCGAGGCTAGTCTCCGTGAACCTGTGGAAACTCCTGAGCGTTCGACAGCTCCGGAATGCTAGTAAATAACGCACTCATACTATGATTATGACCCTTTCACAAAATAGATAATATGTTGTATTAATTTTTTCTCGACTACTAGCTATGGGACTGATGTATTACCAGTGTACGATGCCGATATGCGATGAAAAACAGATAACATACTTGACTTTAGCATAATTTACAAGGGAGGTTCCCAATGAAGCTGATTGCTATATATTTGCCAAGACATTTAGTACAGTCCGTATCTTGGGTGGGAGGAGTAAAGGGCTTGAAGATTGGACGGATGATAGCGAGGGACAGGGAGATGACAAAATGGAGAAGAAGAGACGGGGTGAGGAAGGGACAGACAGGAGGGATGAATGGACAAGAGCGTCACTCACGGACTGAATTGAACCGTAATACGACCACCTTCACGACATATTCCACTAGAACAACTCCGAACGCGGCTGACGAGAATATCGGCGTATTTTCTAGGCAACAGAGTGGCGTTGAATATCCAGGCGCAGAGATAGATGGCCAACATCAAGGCGCTAGAGGGAGGAAAGAATGTTAGCTATTTGTAGCGTTATTTAGACCATAAGGGGGGACAAGAACTCGCCAACGGATGGTATGTGCGGGGAGAGTGGAATAAACTTACGAAAAATGATGCATGTGAAACAAAACGTCGACCACGGGATAGTGGTACAAAGAATTTTGTGAAGTAGGTGGTGGATGGAGAACTTGAGATCCGTTTTATTCGTTCTATTCGTAGGATAGAATTAGCCCACTGAATCGGAAATAGAACCTGACCACCACTAGGATCGAAGTCACTACTAGCTGTGAGATAAGCCACGTCCAAGGGCATGAATACATCTGCATTGAAGTTGCAAATGCTGAGGGTACCGGGAGCAACAACCTGTAGAAGCTGTAGAACCCTGGAGATTAGAAAGGCTATGCGATACGCAGCAATTACACTGGTGCTGAAGTAGTGGGATATTTGTTCCAGGATTCCCGAAGGTTTTGTGGAGACTTTATCTGTCACTCCCAGATTCAGACTTCCTGTGCGAGAAATATGCCACTCATTGCTGTAGACTTCTAAACAATCCCATGCACAGCAAAAATCGCCAGCGTTTGCCAAAGGATAGAAAGAATGGTGAAACCTCCTTTCACGGTCGTGAGAGAAAGGTCCAATGGGAATCTAGAATATACGGATGCTTGATTCCATAGGCTGCGATGATGATGAGAGCAAGCTCAATGCAGAAGAAGAATGCAATTCTAAGCGATAACAATATCCGCCCTCTACACATGGCAGCACATCAGTAAGTGGCTGATTGAAACAAAGACTGTGATGTATCTGAAGGAAGAGATAGCAAAATAAGCGATAGAATAGTTCGAACTAAGCAGAGATTGTACCATGATGCATAGAGCCTGTTAAAGAGTACCGGGGACTCATTCTGCAAGTTGCTGTCGCTGCGAGAGCATCATATTGAACATGACCCCTTAAGTCATGGGTGTTGTGTTGCTTCAATTCACTGCTATCAATCAGGCGTCGTTTCTATGGCTTCGTGATCTATCAGTAATAGACGTACAGAAGGCCGTGCGAATATCTTCACCGTCAGGCCCGGCACAATCAGCATGCTTCTTGCATTGTTTATAGCTCGAAACATGTTACATACTCTCTTCACTGAACCATCATCAACATTTTCTCAAAAGATAGCTAGCTATCGAATTCCCATCCCAAAAGAATGGAAAGGTGTTAAAATAAGCGACGTAAGTGAGGCAAACAGATAGTGTACAACCTCGTAAGTACACTACTTATATACGAAATATCTACACAAGTAAGATACTCGCTGTTACCAAAAGTGATGTCGCGGCCGAGTTTTTCCCACGTTCAAAATCTACTTGCATTCGCTCGTAAATGCTATATACAACGATTTGTGGTATAAATAAATGAAAATATTGTACATATATAATCTGTGGACTCTGAAGTAATAGTATGCAAGTTTAAAATTTCATGTGAACACTTTTCACTGTCAAAATAGCCTCAACACAATCTTGCGTGCTTCTAATGTGTTTTTTAATATTCTCCATGGGTAGCTCATCCTTTACCAATGAAATATCAATACAAATCTTCTCAGAGAGTGAATGAGGATGTGGGAGACAAAATATAATGGTTTTTAAATTCAGCCAAGTGGGTCAATTTGGTTTACATCCATTGAAGTTGCTGGGTGTAAGAATAGTGGAATGTTTAATGATGAGCAAATCATTGTATTATCAATTTGCTTCAATGAATCAGAGCATTATCCTGTTGAAAATATGCAGATAATTTCTTCTGACATATCTGACTGTGTATTTTTAACAAGATAACAATCCAAGTCATTGAAGCAAGTTAACATTGCAGTGGTCTGCTCAACACAACATTCCTATTCTCACACCCAGCAACTTCAACTCATGTAAACCCACTTAGCTGGATTTAAAAACCATCCTATGTTGTCTCCCACATCCTCATTCACTCTCTGAGAAGATTTGTATTGATATTTCATTGGTAAAGGATGAGCTACCCATAGAGAATATTAAAAAACACATTAGAAACACGCAAGATTGTGTTGAGGCTATTTTGACAGTGAAAAGTGTTCACATGAAATTTTAAACTTGCATACTATTACTTCAGAGTCCACAGATTATATATGTACAATATTTTCATTTATTTATACCACAAATCGTTGTATATAGCATTTACGAGCGAATGCAAGTAGATTTTGAACGTGGGAAAAACTCGGCCGCGACATCACTTTTGGAAATAGCGAGTATATATATAAATGGAACTCAGCCACAAAAATGAAGGTATGACTGCGGGTGTGGTCCGGATCGCGCTCACTCGTAAATCTTGATTACAATATTCCAACAAAAAGCTGTGTGTTAATTTTTAGATAGATTTCAATAGCTGGACAAGCATGTTGCATAAGTATCCCTTTGAGTCTAGAAAGTCAAGATTGCACCCGACATCGAGCAACTTGATATTAATGCTGTTCAGATTTTACTAGTTGCCGTTCATTTGCATATATACCACTGGAGAATTTTAGTGGGAAGCCAGACTGAGACACGTGCGTATTGCTCACAAAGTTAAACACAAAAGGTGCATCCATCACGCGATCCAGCGTATGGGGATTATTTCTTACACTGGATAATATCGATACGGCAATATCGCTCTTCGAAATAACCTTGCAGGCGTTTACTGAAATGGACGTTCATCGCGGGAGAGGAGAATGTATGATTCGGCTCGGAGACATTGCCCATGAACATGGAGATTTAAAAAAAGCAAGGAATTTATGGAGGGATGAAATTTCGCTTTTAAAAAGGAGCAGTCAGGTTAGAAAGGCTTCAGATTTTATATGCTATATGATGCGACATCAATCTTATGCATCCACTTATACTCCGAGACGAAAAGCAAAAAAAAAAAAAGAAACCGTAGACCATTACTTTCATCCCATTCCTTACAACGACACCCTACTCCCTTACTCCTATAAATCTTACTCAAAAAGCACTCAAACGCCTCCTCGAACTCCCTTCCACCTCCAGGATCTTGTCAATCCTCTCCTTCAGCTCACCCACCACCTTCTCTTCATACGCCACCTACTTCTCCCCAACCTTCAACTTCCAAAACACTTGCTGCACTTTCTCCTCGTTCTTATCCTTCCTCCCATAATTCTCATCCTGCACAATCCTCTTCTTGGGGTGGCCAGCGCCAAGGCGGTGTTAGCCACCCACGAACACTTATTATCCACGATATATGTACCGATCTTGCCTATCTGCTCGGGTGTGCCGGAGAAGTCAAGCCAGTCGTCTTGGATTTGGAAGTATTCGCCGAGAGGGATGGTGATGGATTGTGCGAGGGCGTAGGCGTGTACGGTCTTGGATTGGGACGGCAAGGAGGGGGAAGGGGCGGTGTAGGCCTCGGGGATGTTTGACATGTACATGGCGAGGGCGACGGGGAGGTAGAAGAAGTATTAGGCGGCTTTGTAGATGACAATGAGACGATACCTGCGGAAGAGGGAGAGTTAGGTGTATATATGCGCGGGAGAAGAGTTATGGCAACGTACCTCTCGAGTGAGAATTTGTCGAGATCTACTGAGTCTTCGGGATTGGTGATAAGGCCAACGAGCTGGCCCATCTCGATCTGGTATGTCACCTGCGAAACGGAAGTGCGTTTAACTAGTGTTCTACAGAAGTGGGCATGAGATTCGAAAACGGAATCAGGTGGAGAAATTTTGTAATCAAAGGGGCGATCAATGATAATGATACTCTCCAATTTGTGCCACCCCCGTTCTTCAGCCTCAGCAGCCTTGGCCTCCAATATAAGTGTGTTTTGCCTTCTCCAACGTCTCTCTGAACCACTACTAGCATCCAAACAGAAACACAACTCACCTGATGGAATAAATCTACCTAATACTTCTCCCTCCTAAAACATGTCTTCAACAAGCGGTGAGAAATAGCTGCCTCAAGCATGAGGGCATTGCTGATGGCAACCATGTTAACTTTGGGGAGGGGGTACCAACAGTGCTGACCGCTCCGGGTGATGGAGGAGTCCATCATGTCGTCCGCAACGAAGAAATAAGCTTGAGCTAGGGTAAGGAGGAGTTAGTGGGTTGTTTGAGAGGAGCAATGGGAAGCCAGTAAACGCGAAACTCACCACTTCAACACACTACTCCAACACGGCCGCCTTGAAGTGCTTCTCGTCTGTCAGAGTGTGGCCATTGAGAATCTCAACGGTGTCGATGGCCGACATGCCGCAATTTAGCTTCCCGCTTGGGACGTTTTAGTCGAGGTTCTAGAAGGTGAAAGTATCAGCGAGTTGATAACGGGAGGATGTTTCGGGCAGAAATACGTGAACCGACGGAGCCACATCCGGTGCTGATAAGATAAGATAGTGGATCTGCCGGCGCTTGTTGAATTAGGAAGGCGAAAATGGCGCGTGTTTGGCTACACCCTCCCACCACACATTCGTCAACCTCAACCATCACTACTTAGTACTCGCTGCTATGTCGGGAGATCGAGTTATAGAAGTTAGGAAAGCTTCGGGTTGGAGAACAATGTTGAATCGAAGCAACAAAATGACAGGCGATAGGTGCGTAACTTCTAACAATGTCGTCTTTTCTTGGTTCCTGATGTATATTTTCTTTGTGGTTTTATTAGGATATTAATACCAGAGTCCTCGGCTGAACCTCCCAATGACCATTAGAGCTATATCTTGTTCGATAGCATGAAATATAGGACGAGTAAACCCATTCTGTCCAACTTCTAGCATTGCCCTGTGAGCAACATCCTCCCCATAGTCTCTTAGGTCTGCATCCTATGTCATCAATTCGCAACGGAGGTCGTTACACTTCAGTGTGGCTAACGCGAAATGTATTCTTGAAAACTTGAGGCGTCATGCGACAGCGTCTTGTCTGTATACATTCTAGGTATATATGGAGGAACTTGCTCTGGAGCTTCTGTTTTAACTCAGTTTGTGTCCAGCATACGGCGTGTTTGGCCAGCCGTTTCAGCTATTCGTGAATCAGATAGCTACTACCCATGTGTGGAGTCGCACACATCGAATAGAATGCAGTCCCAACATCTTCGCATCATTAGCTTCTTGGCACCGATGAAGTTGCACGGTTTCGCTAGCTCGAAGCACTCCCTGTCGTTATCATCGACAGCGTGACGTAGTGGCATTACCGGGGGAAGGGCATCGTCTTCTGCCTCCTCATCTTGGTTACGGGTATACACGTTCTCACAGGCGTTCCTTTCACCTCCGTCTCGTGAAATATCAGATCTATTCGCGAAGACGACAATGGGAGAGATGGTACACCTAGAATGGGACACGGTTTACAGGAACAATATCAACTCAAAGCAAAATGGACAACTAGACGCAATAGCAGATAAACAAACAATTGTACCACAAGAACACCAACACGCAGACTTTCTGATGCTCATGGTCAGTGGGATTCCATATCTATTTGAATCATTATACTCACTTTCTTTCATCAGACTAATCGCTCTCAAAAGAGGCTCAGCTCCCAAACGCTATCCTTCCCAAGTACAAATCCTGTCCACATCCATCCACCCATAATATCGAGCCTCAGACTACCCTCCTTGGCCTCTCCCAGTTCTTCTGGTTTAGGCTCCATGCCAGCATCCGCAACAGCAGCGCGTACGGCGTGCAGAACATCATTCACCGACGTAAAGGATGCGCCTTTTGGGAACGCCAACATCTTGTAGTCTCCTGGGGTGTGGGAGAAGGTGACAAAGAAGAGGCGTACTGGGGTATCACCTGAAATGATGTCCGCTGGCATACTCTGGTGCTTTGGCAAAGCTGGTGGGAAGGGTCGGTATACGACCTCTGAGCCTGATGCTGACGCAAGGAGCGGGTGCAACACCGGTTTGGGGTATGCCGGCGGCAGGCCGACAGATGAGGAGGCATGTCGCGGGATTGGCGCTGGTTGGTCTGCATTGCTTGGATGTTGGTACTGGTGTAATTCTGGGCTGGGCTTGCTTGTAGTGTGCTGGTGTTGATGAGCGAGGAGCATGCTCGGAAGGCCAATCTGTGGTGGGCTGGAAGAAAAAGCCAATAACACGGTTATTTTTACTGTTCTTGCGAAATGTTTGGAGCTATCACTCACAAAGTCGACAACTCCAGTCCTTTATTCTCTTGTGATATCGCCAATGGGGAAAGGCAACGCGAGTGTTCGACGGTGGCCATTGTTAGTGAGTATTCGCGTTTTTAGCTGGGATCGCTAGCTTTGCCAGTGTAACGCTCACGCGGCGTTGGGCAGCACTGAGCACTCCGTGAAATGACACGTGCGGCAGTTATTATCGTTTCGGTAGTCAGAGAATAAATGAGAGCGCTTTCGCTGTTTGTTTGGTGTTTCGGCCTGAGATTGTGCGTTGTACAATCTTTGTTCTGTGGGGGTGGGGGTTTATATTTAAGAAATTCATAGGCACTAGGTTTTATACTATATGAATGACTGTTCATTGAGAGATCCGACGATGGGCTCTGGCACATAGAAGCTCTACGGGAACATCGATTGCATTTGCATGTCCGTTCAAACGGCTCAGCAATGCTTGTGATTGGCTGCTCCACACAGGGTCTGTCACTCCGATGCCGGCCTATGCAGACGGAAAAAAATTCTGTTACACTATGCGCTCTAAATGGTATCAAAGATCCCCTATGCGGACGGATCCGGCCAAAAAAACGCCAGTAGATAAAGGCCAAAATTTTGGCATTTTGGATCGGACCCTTTCTCAGCATAAAGCAGTGTCCCCGAATGTCTGCACTACTCCGCTTAAGGGAAAGGTTTATTTACATGAGATGATGATTATCATTCTATATTAAGATGTTAGTACAAACGGAATGTTGGCATCAGACTTGCGGATAGGTGCAATGAAGCCGGTCAGGCGCAGAAAGTATGCTGGTGAGCGATAGCAGCTGCTATCGTGACATAAGCACATTTGATTGGTTACTGCTATCATTATGTAATGATAGCAGCTGCTATCGTCACTAAGCGCATTTGATTGGCTACTGCTATCATTACATAATGATAGCAGCAGGCGCTTCTCTCATGCTTATTCAAAACTGCTTACACAGTTAGAAACATTAATTAGGAAAATTTTCCCACGCTCTGAAAAACCTCGGATGGGTGCTTATTCAAAACGGCTTACACCGTTAGAAGTATTAATTAGGAAATACTTCCCACGCTCCGAAAAACCTCGTTCTAGCTACTCAAACATCTTTGTTCATTCATTTCTTCCACATCCCTCTGTACATATAGCTCTACTCGTGCCTATAAAAAGTATATGACATTACGTAATACACGTGTTGTCGTGTATTCAACAGTTGCTTCTTGTTTGTATTATAGCTCAACAAATACTTAACTTCTTAACGTATAATTGCTTGTATGCGTGGCCACGCTCCTCAGATTGACACTCCACAAAAAAACCAGCTCATTGGAGCATGGAAAGTCAATGAAAACATTGCCGAAGCTGCCGCTATCACAGGCCTGCATTATGGCACTGCTTGTAACATCATTAAAAAGTATCAGGAAACAGGATCTACTGCAAATCGTCATCACTCAGGCCATCCCAGTATTATTACACCTCGAATGGAGCACCTAATGGTTTGCTCTTGCCGGAAAGAGCACTGTAAACCATTCAAGGAGATTGCAAATGAGCTGGAACCATCAGTCAGCAAAGGGACTGTTAGAAATGTGTTAAGCCGACATGGGTACCACCAACAGCTAGCTAGGAAGGTCCCCCTGCTCAAGCCAGCCCAGAAGGTTGCACATAAATGCTGGGCAAAGATGCATCAGAGCTTAAAAGCTTTTCACTGGAGTCACATCATTTGGTCTGACGAGTGCTGTGTACATCTTGATGACAAACATGCTTGTATCTATGTCACACAGCTTCCCCATGAGGAACTACTTGACGAGTGTGCTGTTGGGACTG
This sequence comes from Crucibulum laeve, assembly GCA_004379715.1. Classification (NCBI taxonomy): domain Eukaryota; kingdom Fungi; phylum Basidiomycota; class Agaricomycetes; order Agaricales; family Nidulariaceae; genus Crucibulum; species Crucibulum laeve. The sequence continues at coordinate 515,919 of ML213600.1, forward strand.
TTAGTCAGTCACCTGTTCACGTCATGGTGTGGGGGTGCATTATGAAGGGAATTAAGGGGCCATTAGTTGTTCTAGACTATCCTGGAGGAAAGGGAGGAGGAATGACTGCAGCTCATTACCAAGATCAGGTTCTAGATGGCTGTTTGAAGTCATTTTATAGGGACATGAAGGAAAGGAAAGGATATGTTGTATTTCAGCAGGATGGGGCCCCAAGTCATCAAGCAAAATCGACAAAGAAGTGGTTTGAAGAGAATGGCATTCCCCTTTTCCCACACCCCTCAGGTTCCCCCGACATTTCACCAATAGAATGTATTTGGCACAAGGTAAAAAAGTGCATACACTCTCTCCCTCATCTTCCAAACACTGTTGAGCAGTTAAAAGCAGCTATTTTGACTGCTTGGAATGAGCTGCCGCTTGAAGATATTGATAAACATATCAATTCTATGCCTCAGTGTGTTAAGGCACTTTTGACTGCTAAAGGAGGACATACACACTACTGATTTTTTAATACATACATATGGACCATTAGAGTTGACATATATAGTTTTTTAAGTAAATACTGTTGTTATTTTCACGCTACAAGATGCTTTCTTGTTGTCGAGGATGAACATGGACACGCATGTATTACGTAATGTCATATACTTTTTATAGGCACGAGTATATTGCAATAACTGGTGGGATAACTTCCATATTACACTACTATATATTATAAAAGGCTAAACTATGGTTAGATCTTTGTGGATCCCAACTGATTTCAACTTGATATGAGTTCAGAAATGCAAAATCTGCCTCCTGGTATGGTAATTGCTTGAATATTTGTGATATTTACATTAAATGGCTACTTAGGCTCTCCTGATTATGATTCTCTTTATCCAGAGCTTGATGATGACTTTTTTTCTATGCTTTCAGCCAATGATATTCAAATTTTGAATGGAGAGTCAGCATTAGGGTAAAGTATCTTTTTATCTACATTGTCTTATAATTGGATTAAAGGCTAATCAATTCAGTGTAACTTCTTCTGGTGTAATACTACCTCCAGCATCTCCAAGCATTTATTCACAGATCAATCCAGGAATGACTTTATTACCTGAATTGGAACCTCAATCTTCTGTATATGCTCTGTCTAATCTGGGAACTTTGGACTCTAGTTCTGAAACTTCTTTAGGGGCTTTGTCTAATCTGAAAAATTTAAGCTCTAGTCTTGGAAATGCTATGGCTAATTCCTCTGCTCTAAATTTAAATCCTGGAGTCTCTATATTTGAAGATGCAGATCTTGAATTAAATGAAACTGAGCATAATATTGATCAAATAAGCTTATCAGCTCATTCTGAACAAGTTAGAACAGAAAATTCTTCAGGGTCCTTGTCTAATCTGGAAAATTTGACACCTAGTCCTGAAAATACTTTTGTCAATTTCTCTGCTCTGAATTTAAGTTCTGAAGTCTCTATGCTTGATGACCCTGATATGCAGGAGTCAAATTTTACAGATGCAGAGCTTGAATTAAGTGAAAGTGAATATGATATTAATCATATAAGTTCATCAGTTAATTCTGAACAGGCAAAAAAAAGAGGTAGACCCAGAATAAGGCCTCTTCCAGATACTTCCATTCCCAAACACAGGTGTGGGAGGCCTAATAAGGAACCTCAACCACTTTCAGACCCCACCATATTCAAACATAGATGTGGGAGGCCTCATAATGAGTCAAGATCACTTCCAGATACTTCCACTTCTAAACATGGTTGTGGAAGGCCTTGTAATGAAACAGAGTCAATTCCACAAAGAATAAGCTTTAATCCTCCACCCCTTTGTAACCCAGATGCACCTAGAGGTGACCATTTTGATTCAGTCTAAGAATGGAGAATGCAAAATGGTAATAAATATCCCTCAAGGTTACAGATGAATAATTCACAGGATATTTCATCTATTTCTATAACTCAAGAAGAAGATATAGCCAGGCAAAGCATTTCAGAACAGTTAATTCAAGAAGAACTGCCAATCAGGCAAATTATACCAGAGATAAATGAAAGTGCTCAAAATATTGATGATGATGATAATAATGAGGATTTTGGTACTGAGGAGTTCTTCTTTTCTACTGGGGATATTGAGAATAATAATGATGAGGATGTTCAAGATCCTAGATTGAAAAGTTTAAATGATGAATTTCCATTAAAGCATGGAAAAAAAATGATGGCTCCTAAATGGTTTTCTTTATATCTGGATCATATTCTCAAAATCATCCAGAAAAAGGATGATGATGGAAATTTGAGTTTTTATAATGATGTTCAAGACTTTTGGGTTCCAAGAAAAGCTAAATGGTTTTGAATGATATATTCCCAAACTCTTGGACCTGAGGCATTATATGAGCCAAGAGTTTTTTATTGGGATCCACAATTGCTTGTTGATATCACATGTCCAAGTTGTAAACAAGCAAGTCATATCTGTAATGGCCTTCAAAAAAGGCCTAGGCATTGTGTAGATTTAGAGAATTGCTTTTGGATGATTGCTGCTTGTTATCACTGTCCAAAATGTAAAAATGATTCAGGCAAGAAAAATGTTACATTTACAAGCTCAGACTCCCGTATTTTGGAAATGCTTCCTAAAGCACTTGCTGCTGAATTTCCAGCAGTATTGACCCATCAAAGTGCTTTATATGCACCAATTCTTGCCTTAGAGTGCTTTCTTTTCCAAAAAGGACTAGGTGCAAAGCAGTTCTCTGATCTATTACATGCACTGCATCTTTGTAAATTTGATCAGTTGTATTTGCAATGGATATTTTTGACCATTCATGTAGCAAGTCCATCTGGAGTAATCAAACATTTAAACCATTTTCATTGTTTTCAGATCCACAAGGTTATGGAGGCTATATTCCATGCTCTCAATGATTCTGTGACCTTTATGATCAGTTTATTGAATCCCATCTACCTCGGATTAATCAATACACTGCAATGCTCAGTGCTTGGATTTGTGCAATTGATCATTCACACAAGATTACAAAATATATTGTTCAAGTAAATGGTGTTCCAGTGTTTATTGGCTTATTGACAGTAACAAATGAGTATGGTGAAACACATATTATGACCTTGGTGGCAACAAAGTCACATTCACAATTTGAGCTTGGACTTACTGAAATGCAAAAGTCATTAATTCTCTATGGGCATAATGAACCTGAAATAGTGTATACTGATAATCTTCAAGATAAAATATTTCTTGAGAAGTGTCTTCCATCACTTTTGATGAATGTTGTCCCAATTGACAAATATGCTAAGCTACCTATTTTTACTGTTCCTGTTGATGTTCAAGTTCATATTAAGTCATCTATAAGCCAAGTTCAAGCAGCTCTTCTTACTATTCAGTCACATTTTCTTTCACTTTCAAATGAAAAAAAAATAGCCATTGGATTTGATACAGAATGGAATGTCAATACTATGGCATCTGCAAATACAAGGAGGACTGGAAAAACAGCAATTGTTGCTATTGCTTTTGAAAAGCATGTTTACATCTTTCAAATGGCCTATCTTAGCAAAGAGTGGAACTTTCCACTAGCACTTAAAATTTTCTTACTTGATAAAAGAGTAATAAAGGCAGGCCGTGGGATTAAGCATGATCTTTCTAGGCTTCAAAATGAAGCTGGGCTAGTCTCAGAATTTCCAAATGCAGTTGATTTGGCAAAAATGGCAAAGGATTGTCATGTTGCTACAAATGCTTGTGTGGGTTTAGCTGAATTAACTGCTCTGGTGCTTGGAAAACAATTGATTAAAGAACAGACAATCCATGTAAGCACTGAATGGGAAAATAAGGATTTGACAACAAAGCAAATTGATTATATTGCAAAAGATGCATATGCTTCTTTAGAAATATATAACAAGCTTTCAATTTTAAAAGTCTCAGGAAATGTTCCAGAGAATGCAAAGCCTGGTCTTCCTGTTATAGTCTATCAGGAGGATGGCCACAAAGTGATTGCAAGTGGTATATGGTCACACAGAAATGAAGATAAAGATGCAGTTATTGCTAGTATTTATTGCCTTACATCAGACCCACTCAATCAGATATGCAGCAGTTGAAGTACAAAAGATATGTGTTCCAGCAGCAATCATTATTGCACACAACAAATTTGCACTAAAAGATCTTGGTACACCACCATTTACAATAATATGTCAACATCAGCAAGTTCAACTTGCTGGAATCATATCAGATTCAGAAATTGAAGATACTACAAGCATTATTGATAACCTTCCTCAAACTACAACTTCAAAATCTGCTACAGATGTAAATATAAGGAGCTCTTTAAGTTCTGAATATTCTTCAGATCTGTCATGAACCGTTCATTTTGATCATTCTTTTCCTTTTCTTTTCTAATTACTAGAACAGTTTCTATAATTTTGACGACAAAGACAAACAAGACAGCTCATGTTACGACATGAGGATAACACACAGTAGTAGTACTTATTTCATTTTGATCTCTTATTAGATACATGCTTGTAACACATGTCCGCAGCACGCAGCCGCAGTGCACAGTAGATACATTACTTACACATGTTTCCCTCATTATTGAACATGCTTTAGTCGCACCTTATGTGCATGGTCTTCTAGTATATATAGTAGTAGTTTACATTCTTATTCTGTAGTCTTTAGCTGGTCGTTTCTTACCGCCAATACAAAGGTCTCTACTCCTCATTTCCCTTTCCTTCTCTTTTTCTTAAGTTGATAGTTTGCGTATCAACCTCGGCACTTTCTTAGTAGATTGTGTTGACGTGCCTGACAAGATCCATCTTCTTGGACTGATGATGTTGATGATCCTATAGATAGTATACCAGCTATTTCACAAACACTTGAAACAGCTGTATGTGATACTGAGAGTCAGAGAATTGGAGAACAGACTGTGAAAGAAGCTAATATGGATCCACCACTTACTTTAGCAACTCATGTTCTAAAGGATGTTTGGCATGCATTTGATATGATATCAATTGCAAAGAACCATGGTCTCTGTATTTTATTTGCCAGAGCACTAAGGGATGCTATTTTTCTTATAAATCCACATGATAAGGCACTTGTTGAAAAGCGTCTAAAAGCTGAAGGATCAACATGGAAACAAGAATTGAAATATAGACCCAAATCACTTTGGAAATTAGTCTGTAGATTAATTCCACCTCCAAATCAATTGTATGATTTGGTTTCCAATGTGTTCAAAACATATGGGCCACTAAAAGACAGTATTACTGGACAGCCACTATTTAGTGGATCAGCATGGAAAAGTGCTAGGAATGTGCTAAAAATGATTGAAGCTGAATATCTTTCTGATCCACCTGGTATTCCTCTTTATTATGAAGCAGGTCTTGATCAAAAGAAAAATGGACTAATGACTTGGCACTGTATTTGTGGAACAAATTTTACAGAAGGTGGAGTCCATCATTCTATTCAAGACTGTTTTCCAGATTCTTCTATCTCAGCCCAAAATGCAGTTAATAGGCTTTCTGACTTTCAGTTGCATCATAACCTAAGAACTGGAACTAAGAATTGGACAGGTGTTGCATATTCTGGACATTATGATATTTGGCTATATGATGAGCTTCAACTTGCTATTGAGAAGATGCATGGTTTAGTGCCTATGTCATATAAAATCAAAGGCTGGGTGAATGGAAAATTATATGTATCCACTACAGAGGTTTCTGGCATTCTGCCTATTCCTAAAGATCATCAGTTTATTGCTGGAATGCACCTTTCCACAAGCAGTGAAAGATCCAATAAACTTCACTGGTACTTAGCAATGAGGCAAGGTACACATCATGCTGTTATATCTGTGCATACTGTTGCTGAGAAGATTCTATTCAATACACTTATGGAAAAAAATGAACATTTCAATTGTAATAATGCTGATCCTGATTGGCCAAGGGCTATTCAGGTATGGAATGCAGACTATGCAAATGGAAAAGATATATTTTATAAAGTAAGAATCTCTTAATCATCATATATTTAAGTGTGGCTAATATACTATTTAAATAGCTTCCAGAGCATCTTTGAATTTGCCAAGTTCTTTAGAACATATCAACTCTGCTCTAAATACATCACAGAATAGCACTCAATTAAGAAATTTAGCTTCTGAAGGATCAAGGAATTTTTACAAAAGAGCAAGAGCTATGGCAGAGGCTGATGAATCTGATAATCAAATTAAACAACCACAAAGAGAGAAACAGTGCTGGAAGTGTTTCCAACCACAATGTCCTGGATGTGGTGGAAAGAAAAAATGTATTAATGTGTGTAGGGATTGTGGATTAAGGGAATGCTCTGGTAGAGATAGCAGGCACCCAGGAAGACAATGTGAATCTCTATATGGACAAAAGCATCAGTAGTTACACAATTGTATCATGATTTATCTTGTAAATGTAGCTTTTGAATTGAATATAGCAGTTTGATAAACTGGGAGGACAAAATTTATAATACAATTTCTAATATCTTTTCCCTTTTCTTTTCTTTTTCTTTTTCTTTTTCTTTTCTTTTTCTTTTCTTTTTCTTTTATTTTATTTTATTTTATTTTATTTTATTTTATTTTATTTTATTTTATTTTTATTTTTATTTTTATTTTCAGTGAAATTTATAATACAATTTCTAATATCTTTTTCTTTTTCTTTTCTTTTTCTTTTCTTTTTATTTTATTTTATTTTTATTTTTATTTTTATTTTCAGCACCCACAAACATGAATACCCTACTGCCGGTCACACCTGTTTCCAGACTTGATAGTCAATCAAGTCAAAGAAAGGTTTGCCCTGCTTGCTAGTTTGTTACTTGATCAGGATTCAGGGAGTAGCCAGCTCGAGTCTGTCACACCTGTCACATGCCAATATTTCCGCTCTTTATTGCAGACAACTCATGCTAGATAAAATGTAAATCTCTATATATGAAGGAAGAGTCGTTTAGAACACCAAATACTAGTTGTTTGAGAAAATCATCGAAAGCAAGTCCTTTAAAATTGAAAATGCTATCGGCTTCATGTCACACTGACTCAAATGAACCCAATGACATTGTTTTTTTGATGCAGTGTGTACTATGCAAGATAATTTTTTGAAAAAATATGAAAGGTTGTGACTTTGGTATCCTTTTACTTACTTGAGGTGGAATTAAAGTTATTTCTCTTCTGCCAAAAGTACAGGAGCCCAAGCCGTGTCCAAGCTGGACCTGTCACGCGAGCGGAGTCACGGCAACACTAGCCATTACTCTGAGTCTCGGAGTAGTGAGGCTGATGTTCTGTTACGGTCAAGGTCAAGGAACTAAGGACCTTAACGGCGTATACCCAATGAGATGGGAGTCAGGAGTAAGAGTGCCTGCGTTAATTCGACGGGGTGTTACAATGTAAACTACAAGTATATATGAGAAAATATAATATGACGAAGGTGGCAGAAAGAAGTAAGTAAATAGTAAACATATTCTGTAAGTATGATGAAAGTGGCACAAAGATTCGGCCGAGGTGGATGGTAGTGACTTGACCGTCACACGTTCCTGATACTATCATCATCACTGGTTATGGAGTTGCAAATGAGTGAGAGCAGTTTTGTATCTTCAAACTCAAAAATTGAAATATATGTAATTCTCTAATCTTTTCTACAATGTGCATAATTAAAAGGTAATCTGAGCTGTAGAAGGGAACATATGGTTTTTTCATAGGAAGTTGGGACAAAAGTGACGTTCAGGGCCCTTCAGGCAGCGGCTCTGGGCCACATTCAAAGTCAGCCAGACTGTTACAGTCAAGGTCAGGAATTGGAAACTTAAGCGCGCTGGACTAGATGATGGTAGGAATCAAGAGTGTGCGTTGATTTGACGGGGTGCTATAATGTAAACTACAAGTATATATAAGAAAAGAGAATATGATGAAGGTGGCAGAAAAGAAGAAAGTAAATAGTAAACATATTCTGTAATTATGATGGAAGTGGCACAGAGATTCGGCTGAGGTGAATAGTAGTGACTTGACCATCACATTATCTCCCTTTTATGGGTGGATCTAGTCAAATGGGAGGGCGTGAAATGTGGCCAGTACAAGTGGTAGTAAATGACGGAGGAACATAAAATGAACGGGGATTTTCGTGAATAGTAGGTGGTGAATTAGGACAAAGATGATCTGAAAATGAAGAAGGAATAGGCATATTTGAAGTAAGAGGCATAGTGGATGACAAAGATGGTGGTACACTAGATGAATTTGAAATAGGAAGAATAGAAGATGGTGTTGACTGCGACATAGCATCCAGACTAGTGGGAATGGGGGAAGTTTCAGCTGGCTTGATGTTTGGAGTTGGCATGGAGTGATTGAGGATGAGTTGGTGTGGGCGCGGAGCACGAGGATGACGGCAATGATAGCGCTCAATGAGCTCGTTAGTAGTGACTGGTAAGTCTGATAGGGAGACCCACGAGTTTTCCAACTCTGGAAGATCCTTCCAGCGCACATAATACTCATAGTGATGACCAATTTTGTGTGAGTTGAGGATGGATAATATGGATAGCACAGGGTCATCTGCAAGTTGGAATGGTTCAGGTTCAGCATGCGGATGGAACTCGGAGGGGTCCGTGTACGGCTCAAGCAGTGAGGTGTGAAAGACAGGGTGGAGTCGCGAGAGGTATGTTGGTAGACGTAGTAAATAAGAATCATTGCCGATTTTGCGAATAATAGGATAAGGGCCAAGGCATTGGTGATCCAGCTTGAGTGAAGGTCGAGTAGTCTGAATGTTCCATCGAAGTAGCCACACTAATTGATCAGGTTTGTATCTAGGGGAAGGCAGAACATGACAATTAAAATTTCTTTCTTGTTTTTCTTGTGCATACTGAAGCTTGGCTCGTAATTCTACATGAATTTGATCTAGTTGACGCACTAAGTTGTCAGCTGCAGGAACAGTGGAAATGTTGGCAAGTTTGGGGGAGAATGTGGGATGGTAACCATAATTTGCAAAGAAGGGGGTTTGCTTAGTGGAGGAGTTTTCGGAATTATTGAATACAAATTCAGTGAGAGGGAGATAGTCAACCCAATCATCCTGTTGGTAAGAGCAATAAGCGCGTAGATAGGTTTCAAGCGTCTGGTTTGTGCACTCAGTGAGACCATCAGTACAAGGATGATAGGCAGTAGAGTGTCAAGATGTGATATTGAGGTGGTTTGTGAGCGCTGTCCAGAAGTTTGAGATGAATGTTGAGCCACGGTCAGATACAATAGAGTTGGGGAGGCCATGGTAGCGGAAAATATGATCAATGAAAAGCCACACCAAGTCTGGGGCAGACATGGCTTCAATGCATGGAATAAAATGGGCGGCACGAGTGAGACGATCACAAACAACAAATATGGAGTTGTAGTTGTGGGATTTGGGGAGTTTAACAATGAAATCCATGGATAAGGACTTCCATGGGCATTCTGGGATGTTGAGGGGTTTGAGAAGCCCATAAGGCTTATGTCAAGGGATCTTGGTGCGATTGCAAACATCACAAGCAGCTACATAGCATCAAATGTAGGTGTATATCCCAGGCCATGAGTAATTGCATAGGACATTTTTGGTTGTGAGGGTGCGCCCAGGATGACCGCCAAGAACACAGCCATGGCGCTGGTAGAGGATTTTGGCACAGAGGGATTTAGGGACAAAAATGCGACCATTATGAAATACAATGTTGTCTTGCGAGCTAAACTGTGAGTTGCCATGAAGTATAGCTTTGCGCCACTTGGTATCTGTATGGAAAGCAGTTTGGAAGCGATGAAGGAGTTTGGAGTTGTCAATAGAAAGAGTGGTGAGAGCAGAAGAGAAGTTGGGGATGGAGGAGCCTGTAGAAAAAGAAGATATTTGCAATGAGGTGGATGGAGAGAAAGAAATTTGTTGTGTGTGAATGGGAGTCAGTAGAGCCTTTGCTTGAATAGCTAGGACTTCATCTCCCTTTTTAGGGGCATAGTCGGGACGACATGAGGGTGCATCAGTGACGTTTTGAGTTCCAGGAGCCCAATCGAGACAAAAGTCAAATTCCGAAAGGAACATAGACCATCGTGCTTGATGACGATTAAGGACTCAAGAAGTGATGAAATACTCGAGATTTTTGTGGTCGCAAATGACGGAAATAGGCTGAGCAGTGCCCATAAGCCATGCACGCATGTCCCGGAAAGAGTCCACAATGGCGAGTAACTCCTTGTTGTGAATTTCATAGTTGATTTCGGAGGGTGAAAATTTACGGGAATAGTATGCAACGGGATGAAGGATGCCGTTATCATCTGGCTGCTGGAGAATTCCAGAGAGGGCATAGTCGCAGGTGTCAGAAGAGAGGGTGGTGGGTTTCAAGGGATCATAATGTCAAAGAATAGGATAAGAAGTGAATGCATGCTTCAATTTCTCGAAGGCAACACACTCGGTATCTGTCCAGGCAAAAGGAATATTTTTTTTAGTCTGTACAATGGAAGAACAATGGAAGCATAATAATCAACAAAACAATGATAAAAGTTACAAAAACCAAGAAAAACTTGAATGTCATGAGTGGAGCATGGAACTGGCCACTCTGCAATAGTAGCAAGTTTTCTTGGGTTCATCTTGATGCTGTCAGCACCAATTAGATACCCTAGGTATTCGACTTTGGACTTGTCAAACTCGCACTTTTTTGCATTAGCAAAAAGCTTTGCATCACGTAGCCGGTCCAGGATGAGCTTGACATGAGCATTGTGCTCATCCTGATCCTTTGAAAAGATTAATATATCATCCAAATAAACGACACAAAAAATACCAATAAAATCACAAAGAGTATCTTGAATAAAAGATTGAAAAGTAGCTGGAGCATTAGTTAAACCAAACGGCATCACTAAATACTCGTAAAGGCCAAGGGAGGTATGGAATGCAGTCTTCCATTCGTCTCCCTCACGAATACGAATTAAATTAAAAGCATTTTTGAGATCAATTACCAAAAATAGTTTGCAGCCTTGGGTGCGATCAAGAAGGTTGTCAATGTGAGGAAGAGGATAGCAGTTCTTCTTTGTAATTGCGTTAAGACCCCGGTAGTCCACACAAAGACAAAGTTCACCAGTTTTCTTGCGTACGAAGAGGATAGGAGAGGCGGCGGAAGAGGTAGAGCAACGAATGAAGCCTTTACTTAGATTTTCATCCAAGTAGTCAGCTAAAGCTTTTTGTTCGTGCTGTGTGAGACAATAAAGTGGGCCGAATGGAGGATTTTTCCCTTCTTCCAGCTCGATAGCACAGTCATATGGGCAGTGAGGGGGTAATTCATCAACGGCAGTTGGCGAAAAAATAGAATTTGTCCACGGCATATACTTTTTGGGGATGAAGGATGTAGGTGAAGGAGTCAAAGGAGGATCTTTATCCTCAGAGACGTCGGATGTTAGTGAAGAGGAATTAATAGCTGAAATATATGAAGGGGAGTTGGTGGGATGGAAACAAAGGAGGGGTATAGGGGCATTTTTTGAGTATTTGAGAAAACAGCGAGGATTACAGACCTTAATTTTAGGTTCTGTACAGGGTAAGGAGGTCTCGGAGGCAGAGCGACCATAGC
>ML213600.1:529403-540463 GCA_004379715.1 Crucibulum laeve
GATCAACGTTGACTCGATCAGTTAATGGTATCAAAATAGATTGCGTGAGAGGTTAGAGAGTGGAGGGCGAGTAAGAGTAAAGCTAGGGTAGTGGTCGAATCAAACTGTTACAGTCAAGGTCAGGAATTGGAAACTTAAGCGCGCTGGACTAGATGATGGTAGGAATCAAGAGTGCGTGTTGATTTGACGGGGTGCTATAATGTAAACTACAAGTATATATAAGAAAAGAGAATATGACGAAGGTGGCAGAAAAGAAGAAAGTAAATAGTAAACATATTCTGTAATTATGATGGAAGTGGCACAGAGATTCGGCCGAGGTGAATAGTAGTGACTTGACCGTCACACAGACGCTACACCTTAATGTTACTATCATCATTACCGGTATGCAAAGTGGTCATAGAGGTGCAAAATCAGGTTTCCTGTGCTATGTGGCTATTCTTCCTCTTCATGTCATGTTCGGACTTTGTAGTAGTTCTCCATACAGTCATAAATATGTACTTTATGTGCTGTAATGTGTATTATAAAGATTACAAGAACATCTGGATACACCTAAAAGTATGCAAATCTTTGCATATGTGATGCTAGTAAAAGTAGTTTTGTATCTTACAGCTCAAAAATTAAAAGATATATATTTTTTGTGACGGATACCTAGACAAACATTACCACAATCCTTTATCTTATCTCGGATTATCTTAGATTACTTAGTTTCGGACTCAGCATCTCTAGTAGATAGCACCTCCACTCATTTAGTATAGTTAGATTCTACCTACAGTATATAAGGGACCTCGTATCCGACTACGAGTCCCCAAGTTCTACGAATTGGATATTACCTACGCCAGTCTATCCTGTTCGACCTGAGCTTCTCCCCCCTCTCGTGTGGCCGAACCGTGACTCACCTCGCGCTTCCGTCACATTTTTCTAATCTTTTATACAACTTTTACAATTAAAAGGTAATCAAAGTGGCAGAAAGGAAGATATGAACAAAACATAGGAAGCTAAGACAAAATGTGACGTTCAGCAGCAGCTTAGGGCTGCATTCAAAGTCAGCCAAACACCATCTCCTTGAAATAAAGACTAAAGTAGACTTTGCTCTGTGGATCTTACAACACTAATACGACTCGAGATTTGAAGGCTTGTGGTAGATACTTGTTACATCGGATTACAGCTCAAAACTCTCCAGAAGGTCTGCCTATGTAGGGGTGAGAAACCTTATCGGACGTACTTTTGCTGCTACCATACCATCACTCAGCAATTCAAAGCCCAGAATAATCTACTACGAGTTCGGATAAATCTTAAAGTCTGTAACATTACTCCACGGAGGCTGAGCGACGTAGTCTAAGCAGTAGAGTGATTAATCGCTCCCAGACTTCGCTATAATTGATTCTCGGCCTGCGATCTTGTATACATGCCAGGGTCATATCTATGTACCCAAATTTGATGAACTAACCTTTTGCACGTATCTCCTGGCTGTGAACGACTACCAGCATCCGAGTACAGAAAGCAGTCGGTGCTCTTGGCTTATATTCCTGCTGCTGAGGATGGATAAGTAGTGGGGTTAGATGCAAGAAAGCCAGCGCATATACCCCGGGGACCGCCCACACCGATTAGTGTACCACGGCGAAGGGAGAGTAGCAACAACAAATGGATACCAGAGATTGAACGACAAGACAGACCAGATAGATGTGAGAAAAGGTTCAGATTCTATATGCTATATGATACTAACATCAATCCCACACATCCACTTGTACTCCGAAACGAAAAGCAAAACGACAAAACCGCAGACCATTACTTTCATCCCATCCACACCCCACACCTAATTACATCTCCTATAGATCTTGCCCAAAAAGCCCTCAAACACCTCCCTCCTCAACCCCCCTTCCACCTCCTGGATCTTGCCAATCCTTTCCTTCAGCTCGCCCACCACCTTCTCCGCATACGCCGCATACCTCTCCCCAACCTTCAACTCCTAAAACACCTGCTTTATTTTCTCCTCCTTGTTCTTATCTTCCCTCTCATAACTCTTATCCAACACCCCCCTTTGCTCGGGATGGCCAGCGTCAAAGCGGTGTTAATCACCCACGAGCACTTGTTATCCACGATATCTGTGCCGACCTTGCCTATCTGCTCGGGCGTAGCAGAGAAGTTAAGCCAGTCGTCTTGGATTTGGAAGTATTCGTCGAGGGGGATGAGGATTAGGATGGATTGTGCGAGGGCATAGGGGTGTACGGTTTCGGATTGGGATAACGACGACGAGGAAGGGGAGGGGGCGTTGTAGGACTCGGGGCTGTCCGACATGTACATGGCGAGGGCGACAGGGGGATAGAAGGAGTAGTAGACGGTTTTGTAGATGACGATCAGGTGACGCCTAGGGAAGAGGAAGAGTTAGGACGCATATATGCGCGGGAGGAATGCTGTGGTGACGTGCCTCTCGAGTGAGAATTTGTCGAGATCTACTGAGTCTTCAGGAGCGGTGATAAGATCGACGAGCTGGTCAATCTCTGTCAGGTATGTCACCTGCGAAATGGAAGTGCGTTTAGCTAGTGTTCCACAGAAGTGGGTATGAGATTCGAAACAGAATCAGGTGGAGAATTTTCGTATCCAAAGGAACAATCAAAGCTTAAGCAACTCCCAACTTGTGCCAGCCTCCGCTCTCTAACCTCAGCAGCCAAGACCTCTAACACGAGTGTGTTCCACCTTCTCAAATACTTCCCTGAACCACTTCTACACACCCAAACAGAAAACACAACTCACCACATGGAATAAGTCCGTCAGATCCACATAATACTTCTCCCTCCTAAAATTCATCTTCAACAAGCGGTAAATAGCTACCTCGAGATGAGGACATCGTTGATGGCGACCATGTCAACTTCGAGGAGGGGGCACCAGCAAGATTGGCCGAGCCGAGTGATGGAGGTGTCCATCATTTCGCCCGCAACGAGGAGGTCCGCTTGAGCTAGGGTAGGGAGGAGTCAGCGGGTCATTTGAGAGGAGCAATGGGAAGCTAATAAACGCGAAACTTACCGGCTCAACACACGAACCCAACACGGCCGCCTTGAGTGCTCCTGCCTAGAACGTTGTACTCAATTTTCTAGAAGGCGAAGTAATTAGCGAGTTATAAAGGGAGGATGTTCGAGCAGGAAGATGTGAACCGACTTTTAGCGGAGTCACGAGCCACCATCTGACGCTTCCCTTTCCATTAGTTGGCCAAGTATATGGTGGTAGATACGTCGCAAGTCGCTGTAATCTGTCGAGACTGAGGTCAATCGATATGACAGATCATGTATATGAGTGTAGTTGTGAACCAACCTTCGCCATCGGCTGTGGTCGACGTTTCTTGCAGTTGATAAGATAAGATAGTGGATCCCGCCCGAGCGCTTACTAAATTAAGAACGCGAAATTTCGTCCATGGCCTCCGCGGCTTGCTAGTAGTGTTTGGCTACACCCTCCCACACTGACACCATCACTGCTTCTGATCAACCACCACCACGCACCTGGATGGTTGCCTGTCCACTACGATGCTCAAACCCCAATGCTCGCCGTCACGCTCGACGGTTTGCCGTCTCATTCTAGAGATAGCCCTGAGGTTGAGCCATAGAAGGTTAGGAAAGCTTGGAGTTGTGAGATCGAAGGAACACGGCGATAGGCGACAGGTGCGTTATTTCTGACAATATCATTCGTTCTCGGTTCCTTATGCATATTATTTCTGTAAATTTATTAGGATACCAATGCCATGGTCCTTGGCTGAACTTTTCAGGAACAGTTAGAGCTATATCTCGTTCGATGGCATGAGATCTAGGACGAGAAAACTCATTCCACTCAGCTTCTAGCATGGCTTCTTGATAACATCTTCCCCGTACTCTCCTTACGCAAATGGAGGCTCTGCATCATATGACGTCAATCTCAAGGGGGGTCGTTTCACTTCAGTGTGACTAAAGCGAACTGTATTCTTGACAACCTGAGGCGTCATGCGACGGGGTCTTATCTGTGTACATTCTAAGCGTATATGGAGGAGCTCGCTCCGGCCATTCCATTTTAGTCTGCATCCAACATACGGCGTGTTCGCCCGGCCCTTTCAGCTATTCGTGAATCAAATCGCTACCACCGACAATTGGAGGAGCACATCGAATAGCATGCACACTCGCTTCCAATCTGCACGGTCACGGTACTCGTTCCCAACGTCTTTACTCCTTAGCTTCTTGGCACCGATGAAGTTGCACCTTTTCACTTGTCCGAAGCACACCCGATTATTGTCTTTGATAATGTGGCGTAGTAACATTACCAGCTGAAGGACATTATCTTCGACATTCTCATCTTGGTTCCGAGTGCACACGTGCTCTCAGGCGTTCCTTTCGCCTCCATCTTGGCAACATCAGGACACGATCTACAGAAACAATATCAATTCAAAGCAAGATGGATAACTAGACACGATAGCATATGAACAAATAATTGTTACGACAAGAGCACCAACACGCCGATGTTCTGATATTCATGGTCAGTGAAATTCCATATCTGTTTGAATCATTATATTCACTTCCTTTCATCAGACTAACCAGAACTCAAACGAGGCTCAACTCCCAAACGCCGTCATCCCCAAGTACAAATCCTGTCCACATCCACCCTCCCATACCATCGAGCCTCACTCTACCCTCCTTGGTCTCTCCCAGTTCCTCTGGTTTAGGCTCAGTACCAGTACTCGCAACTGCATCGCGTACGGCATTCAAAACATCATTCAAGGACGTAAAGGACGCGCCTGTTGGGAATGCCAGCATCTTATAGTCTCCCGGAGCGTGGGAGAAGCGGACGAGGAAGAGGTGTAGTGGTATATCACCTGGAACGATGACCGCTGGTACACTTTGGTGCTCTGGCAAAGCTGGTGGGAATGGTCGGTATATGACCTTCGAGTCTGATGCTGACGCAAGGATCGGGTGCAACGCCGATGTGGCATATGCTGGCGGCAGGCCGGTGGATGCGAAGGCATGTCGCGGCGTTGGTGGTGGTTGGTTTCCATTGCTTGGACGTTGATGCTGGTATATTCCTGGGCTAGTCTCGCTTGTTGCATGCTGGTATTCATGGGCGAAGACCATGCTCGGGAAGCTGATCTGTGATGAGCTGTAAGAAAAGCCAGGAATGCGATTATTGTTACTGTTCTTGCGAAATGTTTAGAGCTACCACTCACAAATTCGACAGCTTCGGTCCTGTATCTTTCTCTTGTGGTATCGCTAATGGAGAGGGGCAACGCGAGGGTTCGAGGATGGCCATTATCAGTGAGTATTCGCGTTTTTTTGGCTCGGATTGCTGGCTCTGTCAGTGTAAGGCGCGTGCGGCGTTGGGCAGCCCTCCGCAAAATGTCACGTGGGAATATTATTACCCGTTCCGATATGTAGTCAGAGAATTAAATCCGACTGTTTTCGCTGTTCGTTTGGTGTTTCGGCCTGAGGTTGTGTGCTGTACGCTCCCCTTGTTTTATGCGGTATGGGGGGGTGGTTGGCTAAGGTTGCAAGAAGCTCATAAGCGACAGGTTTTTATAGTTGAACGACACGGACTGTTAGTTGGATATCTTCCTTTCTGGGTCTTTTAAGTTCCCGGATTGCACGATCACTTTCATTCAAGTCCAGGGTGCTTGCCACGCGACTTCCAACATGCTGTGCTTAACCGTCGCTTGCCGGGAAGGCGGAATCAGATCTTGTTTTTTGACCGAACGATCTTGCTGCTGTTCACTGACAGGATCCGTTCTGCGAGCGTCCTGGTACGCCCAAATTAGGCAATTCCCCATGGAATCTAGGCGGTTGCATGCTCGCGTGGCAAGAGTCCAGATCGAGTGATCTGACACCACTAACTTTAGCCCAGCGCCCGACTCCGTCCGGCTCATTTCTGATCTACAGTTTTGTGCTGGAATCTAGCGTAGAATTTAAAATATATCGTTTGTGCTGGATTCCAGCATAAATTTGAAAATATGTTATTTATCCGAGGAAAAAATCGCAAAGAAGTTCTGATTGATCGAGAGCAAAAGGAGTGGTAGATTATGGTGCGAAGAACAATGTACTAAGAGACGCGACGATGAAAACTGCGGTGAACGCATTCAGGCGCTCTTTATATCGTTTGGCGTGTGACATTTGACATTTGAAGTTCACGAACCCTCACGTCATTGTCAGTTCGATCAATCAAAGTGATGTACTCATTCTCGGAGACCCAGCCGTTTATGGACGTAATTCCATTTTTGGAATCGCTCCCTTAAACGTCTGGGTAATACCTAGCGGGTTAAGGGGAGGTTGACATTCCAATTATTTCGGAGGCTTTTTTGCGCTGACATAAACTGTACTGCAAGCTCTTTTCGCCTGGCGTCATCTGCCCTTCACCTCCGCTTTCGCATTTTTGCATCTATTCTTTTCATTTATCCTTTCTTTATACCACTCATTTTATATCACTATCTTTACTTGATGGAACATTTTCCTCCATCCACTCGTCCTGTAAACGCTGTCACATCGACGAGAATGAGCCTCTAGTCACTGTGGCTACAGTTCCTGTTACACCAGCTCGAAAGACGCTGGAACCGTTGTTTGAAGGGGAGGGTTTCTGTCAACCTCTCGTAGACCAAAGTCTGTAGCGAAATGGCCGTGATTCCAGGATACCTATGACTTCGGTGGCCTCAGATGTAAATCACAGTGGCAGGGCTCGTTGTTTTGATGAGATAGGTGGTTCGTAGTTCATGTCCTGTGTATTATTGGAATCTGGGAACTCATTGTGAATATCTGTGCTGAAATCTCCTTCATCTTCACTCAATGTTATCCTACCAGGAAAAGACGTGATGGCTAGGAGAACTGGCAGCTTCGGGCTCACTGTAGTCTTCCTCAAGGTCGATACGGAGCAAAGGGACACGAAAGAGTGTTCTTCGTGATATTTCAAATAATTAAATGGTTTTGAATTATTGAGATACGTACAACGGACACAGAAAACGCAAAAGGCAGAGGTGAAGGGCAGACGACAGTGACAGGCGAAAAGAGTTTGGAGTACAGCTTATGTCAGCCTGAAAAAGCCTCCGAAATAATAGGAATGTCAATGTCAACCTCCCCTTAACCCGCTGGTTACAGTGTGGGACGCTCAAAACCAACCTCCGAACCGATCAAATTTTGATATCATATCTTGTCATGGAAAAGACCTTCTTTTATCCCAAAAACCATCGGAATCGACTCGGATTTAGGAGAGCTTTCGAGCTATCTGATTTTTATTCCGAGATTCTGAGTTTCAAAAAATAATTCTGCCCCAAAAGTGAATTTTGGACCCTTAATGCTATTAATAGGTACGATAAGATCAAGAGATAAAGAATTATCTAATCAATTGTTAGATATCTAGGGTAAATTTCTATTTCTACCTTTATTTACGCTGCATTATTAAGTCAAAATCCCCATCAGAATCGTCATCCGAGCATCTACTTC
This sequence comes from Crucibulum laeve, assembly GCA_004379715.1. NCBI lineage: Eukaryota > Fungi > Basidiomycota > Agaricomycetes > Agaricales > Nidulariaceae > Crucibulum > Crucibulum laeve. Next base: position 536,837 of record ML213600.1, read on the forward strand.
CAAACTGTCTGAAATATCCATAGCACCCTCTACTATAGAAAATGTGAAACCCGCTGCTGGAAGGATTTCTTAATCTGAATCACTGGTATCTCCACCATTCTCCGGCTCGAAATCAGGATCAACAAGCCGTTCAACTGGATCATTGTCCATAAAGGCAGACTCAAACCCTCGTTTTTTAGAGGCTCGCTGTGCTTTTGCCTGTTGAGATCGATGGCTTTTCTTAGGCATGATGAGGAAATAACATTATTGTAGATATAACGGGCTGCTCCCGACTCCCAATACTCATTAAAATGTTTTTGAATTTTCTATCCCAAAAGTGAATTTGGTCACGTGATAACCCAAATTTCGGAGATTGCATTTTTATGAGAATTGAGCCATGTTTCCCGCCAAATCTGCATTCAGAATTGCGAAATTCCCAAAATTGAGCTTACAAATCAGAGGTCGAGTTTATCTGTCCCACACTGTATTACCCAGACGTTTAAGGGAGTGATTCCAAAAATGGAATTCCGTCCATAAACGGCTGGGTCTCCGAGACTAGATAAGATAGTGAATCCCGCCCAGCGCTTACTAAATTAAGAACGCAAATTTCATCCATGGCCTCCGCGGCTCACTAGCAGTGTTTGGCTACACCATCCCGCCACACATTCGTCAGTGAAGGCATCACTCCTTCTCCTCAACCATCACCTGCATCCGACGGTCGTCCATCCTCTGCAATGCTTAACCACTGTGCTCACGGTCATGCTCGACGGGTGCTGTTCCGTGCTGGAGGTAGTCCGGAGGTTGTGCTACTGCAGTCAGGAGAAGTCAAAACTGGGAAAAGATGTTAAGTCAAAGGAACACAGCGACCGACAGGCGCCTAGTTTCTGACTTTATTGGCTCCTTATACATATTTTCTTTGCCTTCATTAAGATACAAATGCTACAGTCCTGGGCTGAAACTCTCGAAAAAACCACAAGGTATATCTGGAGTTTGTAATACCCGTCACAAAGTGTCGACGTACCTCTAATCGTTTCTCGTTCAATTACAAAGAGATCTAGGACGAAGAAACCCATGCATTCAGCTTCTAGCGCTCAAATCTTAATAACTTCTTCCTCATGCTTTCGCTTTGCACACGGAGATTTTGCATCCTATGACGCCATTTCGTAACGGAGATCGTTGCACTTCAGTATATGGCCAGCGCGAAATGGATTCTTGAATACCTGTGGATTATGCGACAGCAGCTCGTCTGTGCACTCTAGGCATACACAGAGGAACTCACTCCATGACTTCCATTCTTTCTCTCTCTGTGTACAGCGTATGGCGTGTTCGCTTAACCATTTTTTAGCTATTCCTGAATGTGGTAGCCGCCAGCTAGGTTCGGTGTCATGCGCATTGATACCATGCAGTCACTTTCAGTCTGTACACCGCGACACTCATCCTCAACGCCTTTGCTCCTTGAAGTTGTAACTTTCGCTAGTTCGAAACACTCCCTGACATTATCGTCGACAATGTGGCGTAGTGGCATTACCGGCGGAAGGACATCATCTTCTACTTCCTCATCTTGGTTCCGAGTACACACGTACTCATGGATGTTCCTTTCACCTCCATCTGGTGCAATATATCAGATCTATTCGCGAAGACGACGATAAAGGACATGGTATACCTAGAACCAGACAGGATTTACAAGAACAAAGCGTGACAGATAACTAGACGCGATAGCAGATAAACAAACAATTTTACAACAAGAACACCAACATGTGAACGTTCTGATGTTCATGGTCAGTGAGATTCTATACTATTTGAACCATTATACTCACTTTCTTTCATAAGACTAACTAGTACTGGTACTCAAACGAAGCTCAACTCCCAAACGCCGTCATTCCCAAGTACAAACCCTGTCCACGTCCACCTTCCTATACTATCGAGCCTCACACTACCCTCCTTGGCCTCTCCCAGTTGTTCTGGTTTAGGTTCCGTACCAGCATCCGCAACAGCAACGCGTACGGCGTGCAGAACATCATTTACCGACGTAAAAGATGCGCCTGTTGGGAACACCAGCATCTCGTAGTCTCCTGGAACGTGGGAGAGGTGAACGAGGAAGATGTGTGCTGGGGTATCATCTGGAACGATGACCGCTGGTACACTTTGGTGCTCTGGCAAAGCTAGTAGGAAGGGTCGGTATACGACCTCTGAGCCTGATGCCAACCCAAGGAGCGGATGCAATGTCGATGTGGGGTATGCTGGCGGCAGGTTGATGGGTGCGAAGGCATGTCGCGGTGTTGGCGGTGGTTGGTCTGCATTGGTTGGATGTTGATGCTGGTTTAATCCTGGACTAGGCTCGCTTGTCGTGTGCCGGTGTTGAAGAGCGAGGACCATACTCGGAAGGCTGATCTGTGGTGGACTGGAAGAAATAACGCGGTTATTTTACCGCTCTTGCAAGATATTCAGAGCCATCACTCACAAAGTCAACAACTCCAGTCCTGTACCGTTCCGCTGTAGTACTTTCAGTAGCGAGGTGCAGCAGGACTGTCCGACTATAGAAATTAGCAGCGAGTATTCTCCTTTCTTAGTCGATTTGCAGCAGGAGAGCATAGAATGTCCGTGCGGCTGTTAGTACCCTTTTTGGTAATGTGGGAGAATCTTCAATGTTCACTTTTTAGTTTGATGAGAGGTGAATCTTTCGACGCCTTTTCATAAGCTTTTTGAGCATAGTTGGCTATATGTGCGAGGAATTTATGGGGGGTTCTTATATACTGAGCAAGTTGTACTTTCATGATTACTGTCTGCGCTTCGAAATCTGTGCTGTGTGTCCGGTCATCGGAGCATCTTACCAGGCCGATGCTACGGATTGTTCTTCGAACTCTATGTATAGACTCTGACTGACTTCTTTGCCCTCTGGCCGATGCGTCGGGTGACGTATTTCGAGCGTTCAGTGTTAGAAATGTTGTAAAGTTGTTTATGACGATCCATTGTCAAGAGAATTGTCTAAATAGATGGGTAGCCCAGCCAGGGCTTCCTGTTAATTGCTTTCATAAATTCAGGAGACGCCCGCGAACACATCTCATCACCAGTGAATATTCTAACATATCTGGGGAAATTCTAGCTAACCAGTCGTTAGTTGGCGCTAGGGAGGCATTTACTAGCAATTGAAAACAGGTTGCAAGCCCCGACTCACAACGATATCAACTGTGATACAGTAGTGGTCAAGTAAATGCCACTAATTTAAGCGATCACCTTGATCGAATTTCTAAGAGTTTAGAAGTCAAGATTCCAGGAGTCTTATTACAATTGCAGAAACATAAAATCTGGGACTAAATAAGTTGATTGTACTGGCCTTTTTTTCTGAATCGCAAATTTCCTTTTTAACTTTCCTAAAAATTTGGGCGGGCGCCGAAAATAGACGTCCTAAATCTTAAACCTATTCCTTTCAACTCCTGTCGTCAAACGGTGGGAGACTCTGGTAAAAATTCTGATGACTGCCATATTTAATTACGTGCTGGCAGGGCCTGAACTGAGTAATTGAGGGTAGGAGAAAGGGAAAGAGCAAAATGATTGTAAGCGATTTTGCCGATCGTTTTGACCGAAGCCAACCTAAAAGCACGACAAGTTTAGTGACTGGCAGTATCCAGCAGCTGATATTCAATCTCA
>ML213600.1:569439-581524 GCA_004379715.1 Crucibulum laeve
AGTAGGAAGATTATATCTTCTCTGATCTGTGTCAGCATTGAAATGAAGAGCAATTTTGCAATTCTCATTGGCTGGAATATTCCTGGTAAGTTCATAAGCTGCTTTATATTGTTGTACTCCATAATGATGATTATAAAGCATATTCTGTAGCTCTCTCATAACATCTTGATTCAGATTTCTATTAGCAGTATGAGCAGCTATGCGATCACCTACTCCAGCATCAGTAGAAGAGTCATAGATATATAGTTGAGCATATTTCTTAGGTACACCTTGATTTGGAATTAAAGATCCAGCATAATGATGAAGAGCACCATGGACCTTAAAGACATAAGGACCATGTCCATCATGAATAGAGTTATCTATCTTGCAGCCCAATAAAGTCATTGCCAAAGCATTATTGTACTGGCATATATTATCTTTGAAATGTTTTGATTTAGGATGAGGATTCCTGTGGTCTTTATCTAATAATCTCTGTAACTCATCAGGGGTATCACCTAAGGATGGCAGCTGAATTTTTCCACTCAAACAGCATGTTCCATATTTTGGACGGCAATTAGATGAGCTGGATAATCTTTCAGCCTTCCAATGATAAGCACCACAATCTGGACACTCAGCCTCCATTTCTTCAACTGAGAAAATAGGCCATCTAGGATTAAATGGTTGTCTACCTATAGGAATAACTCTTGGATTCACTGGAGGAATAGGTGCATAAGGAATCATTGGTGGTGGTGAAGGAGGAGGAGGTTGTGGAGATGGTATCCTGGGTGGCCTCCATTGTAAATCTGGTGGTGGTGAAGCAGGTGGTGAAGGTGAGGGTGAAAGAAGAGGTGGAGGAGATAAAATCCTGGGTGGTCTCCATTGTAAATCTAAAGGTTCAGGATTATTTTGAACTCTGCCTCTTGGCCTTCCTTGTGCAGGAGCAGGTTCTGGAGATAAAATTCTTGGTGGTATTATCTATCAATGATAAGATATATATGAATAGAGTTTATCAATATATATCATATAAAATACATACTGGAGGAAGATTATTTTGAATTCTACCTCTGTGTCTTCCTCTAGGTGGTAAATCTGGTGGTAGTGGAGCAGGAGGTAGTTCAGGAAATAGAATTCTGGGTGGTCTCCATTGTAAATCTGGTGGTAGGGAAGCAGGAGGTGGTTCAGGAAATAGAATTCTGGGTGGTCTCCATTGTAAATCTGGTGGTGGGGAAGCAGGAGGTGGTTCAGAAAATAGAATTCTGGGTGGTCTCCATTGTAAATCTGGTGGTGGTGGAGCAGGAGGTGGTTCATGAAATAGAATTCTAGGTGGTCTCCATTGTAAATCTGGTAGTAATGGAGCAGGAGGTGGTTCAGGGGATGGAACCCTGGGTGGCCTCCATTGTAGGTCTGGTGGTGGTGGTGGAAATGCTGGAGGTATAGCATTATTTTGAACATTGCCTCTGGGTCTTCCTCTAGGTGGAGGTCTAGGAGGAAAAGCAGCCTGATGTGCAGCTAAATCAGGAGCAGGAGATAGAGCAGTAGGATCATTTTGAACTCTGCCTCTGGGTCTTCCTCTAGATGGAGGTCTAGAAGGAAAAGCAGCCTGATGTGCAGTTAAATCAGGAGCAGGAGCTAAAGCAGGAGGATCATTTTGAACTCTGCTTTTGGGTCTTCCTCTAGATGGAGGTCTAGGAGGAAAAGCAGCCTGATGTGCAGTTAAATCAAGAGCAGGAGCTAAAGCAGGAGGATCATTTTGAACTCTACTTCTGGGTCTTCCTCTAGGTGGAGGTCTAGGAGGGAAAGCAGCCTGCTGTGCAGTTATATCAAAAGCAGGAGGTAAAGTAGGAGGGTTATTTTGAGCTCTACCTCTAGGTTTAGGTGGAGCTAAAGGAGGAAGAGCAGCATAATGTGCAGCTATATGAGGTGGAAGATTATTATATTGAGGTGCAGGAATAGGGGGGATCACAGGAGCCTTAAAATAAATATTATTTAATTAAAAATGCATTATTATGATATAGAAGATATATCACATACAGGAACTTGATAATTTATAATAGGCAAAGCAGGTAAAAGAGGAGCAGGTGGTGGGAAATTTGAAGGTATCTATAAATAATGAATTGAGTATATTATATATTTTATGAATGAATAAAATATATAAATACATACTGGTGGAGGATTATTTTGAATTTGAGCTCTACCTCTTCCTCTAGGAGGAAAGGGAATCAATGCAGCAAACCCTGCTGCTAAATGAGCAGGAAGATGATTATATTGAGGTACAGCAGGAGCAGGAGGGGCATCTTGTGGTATATGTCTATTTTCAGGACTGTCAAGTATGCAATTATTGCATTCTGATTGGCATGATGCTATATGGGCATGCTCAGGTGAGGTAGGAAAATCAGACCTTTAATTTAATATTATATATATTATCAATAAATAATGCTTTTACATATCAAATAAATAAACTTACATCTTGATACTGAGATATTATATTGACTTGTGAGAAGAAAAGGGCAGATCCAAGAGTCCAAGAAAGTTCAGAGAAATCCAGATAAATCCAAAGAAGTATCTTGTATTATATCAACAAAATCCAAGAGAGTTCAGAGATCCAGATAATAAGTCCACAGAAGTATTAACAGAGTGGACTTGTTAGGAGAGTAGACTCTCCTAAGACAGTATAATTGACTTGAAGCAGGGGCAGCACTTTTGGGAGATCCCAGAAAGTGAAAGAAGGCTAAAAAAGCAAAAAACACTAAGAAATAGTGTTGTAGCTGCTCAAAAAGGGAAGGGAAGTAAATGTTTGGGTATCAGATAGTTATATAAAACAAACATACATGATAAAATGTGTGAAAGTATCAAAAAAAAACGGAGGAAAAGGACAGAGAAGAGGCAGAATTAAGATGTGTAGGCCATGCTGTGCATTGCACAAATCCTTATCACTGACTATCACCAACTAAATTATCTTATCTTATCACTATGTTATCTTATCACCATGTTATATCCAGAATCTAATTATATAATAGACCCTTTTCCTGACCCTTTTCCTGACCCTTTTCCTGACCCTTTTTCTCAACCCTTTTCACCATACACAGCTACTATTCACACAGACCCTTTTCCTGCTCACACAGACCATATATGGCCACTTCACATGGACCATATACAGCCTTCCCATGCACCAAATTGGGGACCACTCTCTCTTTATATATAAGATCCCAGATGGCATGAACAGCGGCTATGAGCTGCTTGATAGTAGTTGGGGGGTTGGGGAGACTATAGAGCCTCTTTTTGAGCTTGTGCCAAACAGGCTCAATGGAGCTAAGATCAGGGGAGTTTGGGGGGTGGTAGAGCTGTGCAGTTTTGTGCTCAGTGAGCCATTGTTGCATTGTTTTTGCTGTATAAGAGGGTGCTCCATCCTGCTGAAACACAATTGAACCCCTCTCCCTCTTCATCTTGTCATAGAAGTCCTTTAGAGTCCCATCTAGAACCTGTGCCTGGTAGGAAGCAGCATTCATCCCTCCACCCCTCCCTCCTGGATACTCCAGCACTATGAGTGGCCCTTTATGATTGTGCATAATACAGCCCCACACCATGATGTGTATTGGGGACTGGGAGAAGGCTGGGATCAAGCACTCATTAAGATATTCTTTGTCAGAGTGGTGAGTGACATAGATACAACCCTTGTTGCCTGACAGGTGGATGTACGACTCATCTGACCAGATAACCCTCTCCCATTTCTTCTCCCAATGTTGATACAGCCATGCCCATTGCACCCAATGCATCTTATGAGCTTTTGTAAGGAAGGGAACCTTATGTGCCACCCTCTGGTAGTATCCTTGTGATGCTAGCATGTGTTGCACAGTTGACTCACTGAGTGGAGGGTTCAACTCATTCCCAATCTCCCAAAAGGGTTTGCAATGCAATTTGACAGTGTTTCTGACTATCTGGCAAATAGTTTGGTCATTTAATTTAGATGGAGGGCCAGTGTGAGTTTGATTGTGAGTCATTCCATATTTGTTGTATTTTTTCCAGATGCTGTGTGCAGTGGAATCTTTAATGCCAACCTGCCTGGCTGCTTCCACAATTGTTGGACAGACTTTGATAGCTCCAATGAGCTGGTTCTTGATGTCAGATCCATGTTTGTGTCTTGGGGGAACGTTTTCCAACATAAAAGCAAGAGTATATTGGTATTGTTGTGGTAGAATACAGAGTACAAGAACTGGTAATGAATTTGATGTGTCACATAGCTTACATAATTGTGATCACTTGTGACAGACATATGTAGTACAAGTAGCTTTATTTGTATTAGTTTGGTCTTGTCTGTTCTATTTGGTTGTTTATATTTTTAATGGTATTTTTACCTATTTACTTCAAATGTCTATGATTATTACCACTAATGTTATAAACACTGTTAGTAATAATAACTGTTATTTTTATCTGTTTTAATTTGTCTGTGTGTATTTGATTTTATTTGAATTTTCTTGAATTTTATGAATTTATTTCAAAATTTTATGATTATTATTGCTGATGTTATAAACATTGTCAATAACAGCAGCTCTTATTTGTTCATGTTTTGAATTGTTTTGACTTGTTTGATTTTATTTTTCCTATTTTTTTTAAAAAGTCCTGAAAAATACCTCTTCAATGCTACTAAAATTATGAATACAGTGTCAGGAGATCCCTTATATTTATATTAATAAGCAGTCTGAGTAGCCAGTCCAATGGTCCAAAAGTCCTAATGTCTGAGCTGTGGTCCAAGTACAGTCCAATTGGATTTTGCTCGGACTTCATTTCATTTTACTTTTAAAGTACTTCATAATATTCTTCAGTCCAATCAGAGTCCAAGGATTGTATGAGGATTTTCCTTGGAGTCCAAGTGGAGTCTGATCAGACAAGGGGGCTTAGTGATAAGTACTCACCTTATTGCCTTTCCCTTTCCCTTTCCCTTTGCTCCCTTTCCCTTTGCTCCCTGACTCTTTCCTCCCTTCCTCCCTACTACACTTTCTGTAAGCTCAACATTTAGGGCAGGTTTAGCCTTCTTGGCTTGCTTGTTGGGTGAGGTATCAGTAGTGGACATAGCTCTTGCAGCTTGAAAATGCAGGCTGTTCTGCTGCAGGAGGGGCTAGATCAAAAGCAGGATCAGTAGAACATGTATTGTGACACATATTGAGTGATGGATGTTTTTAGATCTTTGTGGATTGTGGTGGATGTAACTGAAGAGGAGATTTTATGATGTTGCAACTTGCAAAGATAGGTGTGACAGGTCATGTGACATGTGATTTACTGCTACTTTTCAGGATTGACAAAAATTAAGACCTTACAATACAGGAACTTTTTTATTTGGTTTCTCACTTCACTTGTTATTAACTTATATTACATATATTACATATATTCATTCATGTATTTAATTAACATACATTAATAGATTATCAAAATACAAACAAAAAAGAATGAAATAATAAATAATAAATAAAATAATAAATTATGCAGAGGTCACAGTGGTGGTGGTCTCCTCGTTGTGCTGGTGGTGTAGATGACAAAGAGATGTGAGAGCCAGGCATACACACAAGGAGAGGTGGTGGCCTCCCTGTTGCATTGGTGGTGAAAATGATGAGGAGACATGGGAGCTGGGGATATGCACAGGAAGAGGTGGTGGCCTCCCTGTTGTATTGGTGGTGAAAATGACAAGGAGACATGGGATCCAGGGATATGCACAGGGAGAGGTGGTGGCCTCCCTGTTGCACTGGTGGTGAAAATGACAAAGACATGCAGGAGCTGAGGATACACACAGGGAGAGGTGGTGACCTCTCTGTTGTGTTGGTGGTGAAAATGATGAGGAGACGTGGGAGCCAGGGATATGCACAGGGAGAGGTGGTGACCTCCCTGTTGCACTGGTGGTGAAAATGATGAGACACAGGAGCCAGGAATATGCACAGGGAGAGGTGGTGGTGGCCTCCCTGTTGCACTGGTGGTGAAAATGATGAAGAGACACAGAGCTGGGGATACACACAGGAAGAGGTGGTGGTGGCCTCCCTGTTGTGCTGGTGGTGAAAATGATGAGGAGATGGAGATGGGGAGCTGGGGATATGCACAGGGAGAGGCAGTGGTGGCCTCCCTGTTGCACTGGTTGTGAAAATGATGAGGCACACAAGGAGAGGTAGTGACCTCCCTGATGTGCTGGTGGTGAAAATGATGAGGAGACACAGGAGCTGAGCATATGCACAGGGAGAGGTGGTGACCTCCCTGTTGCACTGATGGTGTAAATGACAAAGAGATGCAGAGCCAGGGATAGGGTGGAGGTGAGGTCAATGTGGCAAGCACAGGCTCATAGGTGTTGTCATTGCCTGAGCTGAGCCATCAGTGTGGAAACTGCACTTGACCTGGCCTAACATAGAGGTGGGGTTGAGCTAGTAAAGAGGTGAGGCTTTGGAATGTGAGTGAGCATGGATGGGGGCCTACAGGGTGTGTAGTTTATGTACCTTGGGCCTATTCATCCTCTCCTCATTCCCTCAGTCTATTCTGACCCTCCTGATTGCCATAGTGGTGGTGGTCAGTGTAGGTGTTGTCATTGTTATTGTAGTTGTAGTAGTAGTTGTTGTTGTTGTTGTGGTTGTTGTTTTGGTTGTTGTTGTGGTTGTTGTTGTGGTTGTTGTTGTGGTTGTTATTGTGGTTGTTGTTGTGGTTGTTGTTGTGGTTGTTGTAGTCCTATTCATTGGCCATAGCAAGGAAGATGATGGTAGCAAGGAAGATGATGGTAGTGAGGACAATGGTGGTGATAAGGAGGTGTGGAAGCAGCAGAGATGGAGAGAGGGGTGATGAGTACAGCACATGCACCTTCCAGTTGTGTGACATGTGAATGTGAGCACTATCAATAGTACTAATACACTTTAGTCAATAATGCCTCAGTGGCTCAGTGGCTATGAGTGCTGCATAAAATATGATTTGTCATCATTGTCTGTGCACACATTCAATTCCTGCTGGATGCACTAATTTATTTTTAATTATTCCATGGAATATTCCACTTCCATTCCCAAACCCATTGTAATGGGGTGGAAAGTAATTGAAATATATAGTTAAAAATACTACAATAATTATAAGTATATTCCACCTGGAATCCACTTGGAATCCACTTAAATTCCTAGGATTCCATCTGGATTCCTAGTGATTACATGGGGGATGGCAAAGACCTCACTTGTACATTGCATTTAGAGTGCACTCAACACTGAAATCCTCAGTTTTGAGTTTATTGTGTGCTCAACACTGAATTCCTTGATTTTGAGTTTATTGTATGCTCAAGACTGAAATTCTTGGTTTTGAGTTTATTGTGTGCTCAACATTGAAATTCTTGGTTTTGAATTTATTATGTGCTCAACACTGAATTCCTTGATCTTGAGTTTATTGTGTGCTCAACACTGAATTCCTTGATTCTGAGTTTATTGTGCCTCAACACTGAACTGCTCAGCCTTGAATTTATTGTGTACTCAACACTGAATTTTAAAACTATTAATAACAAGGTTAAAGAGAATTTAAAATTTCTAATATATTTTCTATATGCACTGATAGACACTATTTTAGTGCTGAGTGCACTATAATGTCACCAGAAAGGCTGTAAGTGACACTCCCCCAAGTGTATACATGGACTCCATGTACACTCTTCAAAGTCTATGTAAACTCCATGTACACTCCATGTACACTTCCTAAAGTCTATGTATACTCCATATATACTCCATGTACACTCCTTGTACACTTCATTATATATTTTGAAGTCTATATAGATTAAAATATAATACATACACTCCATGTATACTCCATGTACACTCCATGTACACTCTATCATATGCTTCTAAGTTTACATAGATTGCAATATAATACATACACTCCATGTATACTTCACATACACTCCATGTATACTTCACATATACTCCTTGTACACTCTATTATATGCTTTTAAGTCTATATAGATAGGAATCTAATACATACACTCCTTGTATACTCCATGTACACTCCATGTACACTCCATATACTCCATATGAACTGCTTAAATATGATTAGTTCAATAAATAATAAAGTATTTTACACAGATACAACAGTATTACATATATTCAAATAAATCAAACTGAACTACCCTTTAATATCAACCATCTATCTCTTCATTTTCATCACTCTCCTCTGCTCTTAATACAGGATTGTTGTTTCTTTTTTTCTGTTGTTTCTTGATAATATGCTGGGTATGAATAAATAATAATGAATGCATAGTCCAATTAAAATTCTCAACATTCATTTATTAACAGATGACTGAAAGCCTCCAATCCAAGCATTCAATTGCTCACATGCCTGCAAAATCAAAACATTAATTACAATATATTAAAAACAAAAATATATCTGACCTGAGTATTAAATGCTTGTTTATAGTGAGGATTTCCTTGCTTATCATTTTCCACAATAACTAAGTTAGGTGCTGAGCCATTAAGTGGTGCTGGATTATACCACTTTTGGCAAATATAATCTGTAGTGCAATGATTGATGTAGTGATATGAATCAACAATAAAGCATGTAGTTTGACCCCAAACATCCCATGCACCATGTTGAACAGCAGTACGCAGTAGAAGACATGCTTTATCAATACAAACATAATTGGGTCATAAGTCTGCAGTTGGATAAACTGAATCCAAGAACTCTAGAATATTGGTGGGTGATTCAGCTTTTGCAAATTTGGTCCATGCAATTACAACACCACAGGGTGCACAGATTGTTTCAACACAATAAAATTGAGGTGCAATAAAATAATTTGTGTGTTGCTGATTAGGAGCCTGAATTTCATCATGTACTGGTTGTTGTCTGTTGACTTGAGGAAGCCAAATATGTTGTTCCTCTTCTGAGCATCTGATAATTCTGCAAATTCCAAGTAATGTCTGCTGACCAAATCTAATAATATGAGATTGCCAATTATGTTGATGGACTTAGCAAGTTTGAGAATTCTCTGCTTTTGAACTATTGCAATTTTTTATGTGACATAATCCAAAGCATAAAATATCATGCTCTGCACAAAATACACCTCATTGTATATTAGCAATAGATTGAATACAGTTTTCAAATGCACAATGCTATATCAAAATATTAATTTTGAAGATATATATGATTTTAGATTACTTACTGTTGGTCCCATGACAATTCCATCTAATACAACCATTTTGACTGGTGAATCTTCACATTCAAAAGAGTTGTTATCAATATCCATTCCATTTTCTGCCTCCAGTCGTGCACAGGCAGCATCTTGAGCAGCAAGATCTGCATCATCTCCAGTTAAAATAGGGACTTGTCAGTTTTTGTCAATACCAACTACAGCTGCTGGATCATCACCAGTAATAATATCTGCAGTCCTCTTATACTTATGGATGCATTCATTACAAGAGTGGGCCTCAGCATTTCTAATTATTCCATTTTCACCAAGTGCAGAAAATGCATGTCTGGCAACATCATTAATAGGCAAGCCATCCTGAAGCTCCAAAGTTGTATTTGAGCCATATGCTACTTGCCAAATTGTTTCTTGAACAAAAACAGCCCAATTTTGACAATGTGTGAGGGGTGAAATTTTCTCATCTAATAGGAAGCTATTATTCCAGAACTCTGCAAATGTAGAAGCAGATGCATGAAAGCTGTAGACTGCATTAACAACTGCCTGTGAAAAGCTGCAGTCAACCCAGATATTCCGTCCTGCTTTAAGATATTTTGCTGAATTAAGATAGAGTCAATTGCGAATTCTACTATGTTCATATGATAAAGATTGAGAGCTTTCATGATCTGCATAATATATTGTATCACAAGAGGAACAATGTCCATGAAGAACTGACACATTAGAGTAATAATGAGTTCCTTTGATAAGAGTAACATGAGAAAGATCACGATCAAATGACTTCTGAAGTAGAGAATGTCCAGAACATTCAATAGTTTCACACTCCATTGTTTGTGGACAAATAAGCAGTACAGGTAGAATTTATACATCTGAAATATCTTGAAGCTGCCTTTGAAAGGCTCCATTAGAATTATAGCCATAAAGAGATAGTATTTTTGATAAGCCATCTGTCATGAACCGTTTATTTTGATTATTCTTTTCTTTTTCTTTTCTAATTACTGGAACAGTTTCTATAATTTCGACAACAAAGACAAACAAGACAGCTCATGTTACGACATGAGGATAACACGTAGTAGCAGTACTTATTTCATTTCGATCTCTTATTAGATACATGCTTGTAACACATGTCCGCAGTACGCAGCAGCAGTGCACAGTAGATACATTACTTACACATGTTTCCCTCATTATTTGACATGACTTAGTCGCACCTTATGTGCATGGTCTTCTAGTATATATAGTAGTAGTTTACGTTCTTATTCTGTAGTCTTTAGCTGGTCGTTTCTTACCGCCAATACAAAGGTCTCTACTCCTCACACCTCTTCCCTTCTCTTTCTCTTAAGTTGATAGTTTGCGTATCGACCTCGGCACTTTCTTAGTAGATTGTGTTGACGTGCCTGACAAAAGCTAAAGACTCCCCTCAACCGACCTCGTTACTCAAACTACCCCGAACCTTGTTACGTCCCTTTCCCTCACTGTTCATCATAACTCACACCCCCTATTCCATCCCACCCCTTTTCGTTATCCTCTTAGCTTGCAGACGTAGAACGTTGTGTAAATCGAACCTGACAGCATAACATCGAGAAACGTTGAGCCCGTCTCTTTGTCGCTGATCGTCAAGGGAGCGCATTTGATCTTCGGAGATTTTGCAATCCGCTAGTGGTCTTTTGGAAGAGAAGAAGACACTAGTTTCGTATCTCAAGAAAGCGGTCTACTTTTCGTGTCTCCCTACTATTCTGTTTGAAAGGTCCACTGTTGGTCAACAGTGCGAAGCTACACTTCACAGTTTAGCACAGATTTTGTATGCCCGTTACCAGGTCTCAGACTGCACGCACCCTTCGCTCCCGCACCATCCACATCATCCCCTACACACCCAAACCCCGCCGTCAACCCGTCTATCAAATCATCACGCCCAGGGAATTATCCCCTGAGATCCCTATCATCCGTTACGACACCCCCGACCACTACTCCGACGTCACAAATTACTCCACACAAACACCTACTCGATACAACTCCACTGCATCAACAGAAAGTATCAAATCCGAATCAGTATCTCCTCCCGACCCCAACACTCTCCCAGTAAACATCTACGCAGGACGAGAACTTTTAGCTCAACAAGTCTATTGGGAATATTTCATCACCAGACTTAACGAAGAATGTCCGACCCCATCATCGTAGATCCTGTTAACACTCCCCTCCCACCCGATGCACCAGAAGCATTCGAAGCACCAACCCCCGATGTGCTGAGACTGTTTTACAACCTGCTAGTAGGAATATTAGCGCTACTCAGAAGTTGGGTGCCTTTTCTGGAAAAATCATCCAAAGCAACGGAACGGATTGCGAAAGCAATGGACAAACGAAATGAACTCGCTGGCCCTCGTCTACGACCCGAAAAGCCGAAAGGCTATCACGGTGACAAGACACAGGCGGCACACTGGATGAAGGGAATAGAGGTCTATTTCCTTCAGATGAAAATAGAAGAAACGGCCCACTCTGAGAGGATCCACTTCGCGTTAAGCTTGATCTCCGGAGGTGAAGGCAACAGAGCTGGCAATTGGGTTAGCAACTGTTACACGACAATTATGCGCGACTGGTACCTCGACAGTAACGGAGAGCGCAAAGATGAATACAAGGAACGGATGACAAATTGGAAAAAGTTTAAAGCAACGTTCCTTTATCACTTTTCCTCTTACTCGGAACAACAGGATGCCCAAGATGCTCTAGAAAAATTGTATCAAGGGAAATGGAACGCAGAGGACTACACACAGAAATTCTGGGAGCTTGGAGAGCTTACCGGATACAACGAAGAAACCCTTATCTTTAAGTTCAAACAAGGACTTAATGCGGACCTACTACGAACCATCATCACAGCCAGGAAACCGAAGACTATAGCAGAGTATATAGAATTCGCAAACGAACTCGACCGGGAATTAAGAAACGTGGACAGGAACCAACGAAAACAGAGAGGTTTTGGAAGTCAAGTTG
>ML213600.1:588942-610853 GCA_004379715.1 Crucibulum laeve
AATGACCTCGGTGATTCTAGTACGAACGTATTTGGAGCACTTAATGTTACTCGCGCCTTCCTTCCCTACATGCGAGAGAGGAAAACAGGAACTGTCGTATTCATAGGCTCTATCGGCGGCTGGAGGTTAGTCATTCAATCTCACAACCGCGTTTATGATCTTTAATTAACCTTTGATATATTTATAGAGAAGTCCCGTATGCTGGCTTATACGCTACTACAAAATATGCTTTGCGAGGTATTATTCAATTTAACTCTTAGACAATATAACTGAAGTTCTTCTAGGCATTTCCGAGTCGCTGGATGCGGAAATATCGCCATTAGGCTTGAGAAGCATCTGTATCGATTTTGGCTACTTCCGGACATCGTTTTTATCTGCCGACCAACGATCTCCGCCTGTCGCTCGAATTCCAGACTACAGACCTACCCTTGATAAGACTGAAGCATCATTACAAGGTATGAATTCAGCGTTATAACCCGGTGTATAACATTAACTAACTTTAATCTTTACAGCGTACAATGGAAAGCAGCCTGGCAATCCTTTAAAAGGTGTCGAGGTTATCCTGGACGTCGTACGTGGAGAAGGTGCTGCAGCGGTCAAATCATTCCCTCGTGGGCTGGCTTTGGGAACTGATTGCTATAACGTCGTCAAAGCCGAGTCAGAAAAGATATTAACACGCATTGAAGAGTGGAAAGAGGTCTCTTTTAGCACCGATTTCTGAGCCATTGTATATTGTGCCATTTCAACTGATTCAGCACTCTTTGTGGCCTATAAGCTATTTGAACCACTTGTACGAAAATTTGGTTTGTCTGGCTTGAGTCAACACCAGGAATAAAACTGGACACAATCTAAGAAATTTAATTGCCTAAGGGGTGGGCCGGCAAGAGCCCAGCAGGCATCCCGCGTCATCCTGGTGCTGTAACCGCCCATTCCTACTCATTGCGAATACATGTTGGTGTCGTTCGGTTATCTGCGCCGCTGCTGTTGTGCGCGGCGAGCACACTTCTGAGGGTGTTCCCAACCATTTCCCTCCAATCTTTTTGCGTACGCAGGATTTATATAATCTATATAGCTCATCTCACACTGTCATACGCTTTTATATAGCCAATACATGTCTGAAATATCTATTCTAATGTATGGTGAGCATACATAGGCCTACCTACATCCTGGGGATCATCCATGAGCTCAAAAAAGAATGTAGAATCGTTATATATATATGTGTGTGTGTATAGAGAACTCAAACATATATCAAAATAAGTCAGTGAATGGCATTAAATACGAAAACATAGGGGAGAGGAGAACACATTCCCGAATCCCCTAGGATAAGCATTGACAATATCAGAGTCCTAATGCGGTAGTACTGTTCCCCTATCTAGTTTAAGTATGTAGCAATATGGGCCGGCATTGACATATCTCGTTCTGTGGGGTTAACGCCAGAATGGAGAGGGAGGAGATTATTTTCTCCATCTGATATCCTATCTCCATCTTCCGCAGAAGCCAGGCTCGTGCCATCAGCGCTCTGTAGGTCCGATATTGCTCGTCTAAAATTGATATCCATATCTAGTTGGCTGTGCCGGAACGTTCACGCTCTTACTTCCCTCTATGTACATCTAATGAGATTGGCATTATATTCAAAGATGAGTCTGTGTTGATATAAAGTCCTAATTTCGATCGCCTGAAGACACGGCCTGCCATGATGTTCGTTATAACAAAAGAAGATGCCGGAAAGGCAGCTCGGAATGACAACGGAAAGCTCTTAGAGTAGAAAACTACCAATGCAATAAGCACGCTGCTAACGCTGATTCTGATTGTTCGGGAAGAGGTGCTTCGGTCAGTCAAATACTCATTGGCCGAATAATTCAAATTGACTTGCAAATAATATGCCTGCCCTTCCCGAAGTAAGGCTTTTGAAAATGCCGGCAGATATTTTCTAAAGAGAAAAATCTTTATCTTATCATGACATTTATAATCTACCTGCGATATAGAGAATAATTTCCAGGATATTGCGATGAACACGAGCGTGTCATGGATTAATGACGACAGCAACGAGCCTAGAGCTGTGGCGGTCGATACCACACCGTCTGTGCAATAATTTGAAGAGACGAGATGGGTGTCTTGAATGCCAGTGAGGATAGACACAAAAATCAAGAACTGAAAGCCATGAGGTTAGAAACAATACAGTGATATAAATGTTTCCATTGAACATTGCGCGAACACGCAAGAAGAACAGAAAAGATTGTTGAAATAAACGAAGCAGTCTTGTTTAGTTCGGGTTTTTAGACAGTGACCCTCGCAAACGCGCGGGGTATTTGTTACAATTTAGTACTACTTATATACTGAGAAGAAATGATAAAACACGGCGTAGAACGCCATAAGAATGAAAGATAAATAAAAGGTACGTGTTTTAAGGGGAGAAATGAAGAATTAATATATACTACAGAGACCATAGCACATTATCGTAGAAAGCTGAATTTAGAAGGAGCAGTGGAGCGCTCATTATTCCAACAAAGATGTCGCGGCGATAGCCAATATAACGAAGGCACTGTCAATTTGCCGTATAACGGCACAATGACCAATGAGAGTGGCTATAAATGGTATTTTTAATTAAAAATACATGTCTATCAAATTACTTACCATTGGAGAGAATGCCAGTAGTAGTATAACCCAGCGAGCAAACTCTGATAGAAGATTGTACGTACTCACCTAGTTAAGATATATATAGCTGTCAGTAATTTTATTTTATGCTCAAATAAAAGTTCATAATCTTCGGGTGTACTTTGCAGAATATCCCATATAAAAATCTAAATATATAAATAATTAGCAGTCAAATTCGATCTCCAGAAAAGCCCGAAGGGTTACCGATATTGTCCCTACGGATACGTAGTTTACGAATACTACACTATTGGAATATTGTAATTAGATTTACGAGTGAGCGCGATCCAGACCACGCCCGCAGTCATATTTGCATTTTTGTGGCTGAGTTTCATTGATATATATATCTTAATTATGTAGATATTTCGTATATAAGTAGTGTACATTTGAGATTGTACACTATCTTTTTGCCTCACGAGCTCACCGAGGTCAAACGTTACGTCGCTTATTTCAACATACACATGTCTCGTTCGGTGAAATAACTGGGCACAACGAGAAAGAATTAGTCTTATCGACAGACATTGAAGAGCAACTCCGGGTTAAATTGCTTGCATCTGATGGATGTCGAAGTTGCCATGCTTATATATGAGATTTATTATACATTTAGCTATAGATTTCATGCGGAGATCGTGGGACTCGTTACGTCCACTAAAAGTTCCAAGTTAAATAACGGAAGGGATGTGACAGAATAGAATAGAAACCCTAACTCCTTTAGAGTACACGCCTTCTGAGCTGATAAATCAGTCGAGGTAAATCAATGTGACGTCTGAAGCATCGCCTTCACCTGAGAACATGATGCAAAATCAGTGAGGGAGGACATAGCGATTGAATATGGCATATGGCCACCATCACTCGCCGGATGACAACGGTCTTTGTTGTATGCTCTGATAGATCCCATATAGAAAGATTTGAGATATCTGGGAGATGAATAAGAATAAATGACGATGGATGTTCAGAGCTGTGCTTGTAACAGAGATATTGGTCATAACATCATGATATGGATTCGAATAGAAGAATCTAACAGTCGGCCTTCAAGTTACATTCAAAACATGTAGCATAAACCATAGAATGATATACATTATGGAGCGCGAAACCAAGTCGTAACAATTCAAAGGTGAGTTCCCTGAAGAGAGAGAGCTAATTTTGAAGGAAGGAGGAATGCGATCGTTTGGTTTGGTTGTTTATTGAACTCTCGAGCATAAACCTATATTTGGCAATAACCTGGAAATCGGACATATTACACACGAAACTTTGATCACAGCGAGAAATAGAACTTTGGTCGATGCTGTAGTTCATTTATTGAACATTGGGAGTGGAAGATGCACTAGCGCTAGCTGGTGGGAATATATATGCGTGTAGGAATAAGGCTTCTAGTTAGCCATTCCTGGTATTGGAAAATGTACAGTATTATAGTCGTAATAGATAAAACGCGAGACATTACCAACGACCACCATTTCCGCCGCTGCTACCGCGATAGCCGCCCTCACTCCTGCCGCCACCGTAGCCACTCTCTCTGGGATTATTATATCCACCGCTGTTACCATATCCGCCGTTGCTCCTATCACCGTAGCTGCCTTGGCTTCTTGGAGCATAACCACCCTCTCGGTTTCCACCTCCATAGCCACCCTGTCGCTGGCCTTCTCTGGGAGCACGGAATCCATATTGTGAAGGCCTATCCTGGAGCTTAGGACCAGACTCATGATCCCACGCTTTGAAATCACTTTCAACGCTGGACGCACCCTCCCTATCCCTATCCCTGCGCGCCGATCCACGTCCCTCCCATCTGTTCTTCGAAGGGGCGCGTGTAGACATCGAAGAGTTCCTTCTGTTCATTCCGCTAAGGCCGAGTTTTTGCAGGAATGCAGCAGAGACATATGGTGGGACAGGAAGCCCACAGGACTTGGTAGCCCAGGACTTGCACCCCTCAACGATGGCTTCACGGCTGATACGGAGGTCGCCGGAGCGACCCATGTAATAACCAAGGAGCGACATGAAGGTCTCGCTGACAGACTCCTCGACGAGCTTACTCTGGATTTCGGTGACGGTTTGGTCAACGCTCTCGACAACGGGCGTGATGGGAGTTTGGATACGCATGTGCGCGGGAGGGCTCGGGCGTGGACCACGATTGTACCTGTCTCGGGATTTGGGGGCTGGTACAGTAGCTGCACGAGCCGGAGGAGCGTTCTGAAGATACGACGCTGGGTCCTGGTCGAAAGTGGATGAGAGCTCGCTCAGCTGGATAGTAAGCTCAGAGACGGTTAGAGGCTTGAGGGGAACCTCAGTCAACTGCCAAGTAACGAAACCCATTTCCCACGGGAGGAGGACGATATCACCACGGCCAGAGGTACCTGCACGACCGGTACGACCAACACGATGGATGTACTGTTCGGTGCTCGAAGGAACGCCAACTTGGATGACACGGGTGACACCGGGGTAGTCAACACCACGGGCAGAGACGTCGGAAGTGACCAGGATTGAAGCACCGGAGTTATCGTTCCTGAACATATCAGACGTCGACGTGCGCTGTGCCATCTGGCGCTTGGAGTGAAGCTCGTAAATGTGAGTGTGTCCAGAAGATGGAAGAACCCTCCTCGATGCCTCACGCAACAGCGACGCGAAGAGCTGAGTCATCTTCGTGGTGGGGAAGAAGACGATAATCTTAGAGGCATGCGGGTGTATGAGCTGGTCGTGGGCGATCAGACGAACGAGATGCGCAATCTGGTGCTCAGGGCTGGGAAGGATAGTGTGGTACTGCGGGACGTGGGCATGTACGGGCGAAATATCATAGATGACGTCGACGAATGCATGCCTCCTGTCCAGGGTGGAATGTGTAATCTGTTGGATCGCACGGGAGACCATGGAAGAAGAGGAATGTCTGGCGCTGGGGGCAGTGAGGGAGGTGTTCCTTACCGGCTTCGATATCATCATGGAAACCCATGTCCAGGAGTGTATCTGCTTCGTCGAGGATAAGCTATGTTCACGGTTAGTACAGAGTCGCGAAAAGAATATTAAAACCTACCATCAGAGCCTTTACATTGCGGCAGTGACATTGGGCTGTGACATGAGTAGGTCCCTCAGACGACCGGGAGTAGCAACAACGATATCGTGACGTGCCCTTGACCATTGACGGAGCTGATTTGACTTGCTCTCACCACCAACAAGCAGCTGAACCTCAAATCCTTTCAAATGGCTGGTCAACTTGATGGCCTCGGTTACGATCTGGTTGGCGAGTTCACGGGTAGGACTAATGACGAGAGTACCGACGGTTTGGCGAGCAAAAGTGGCCTTCGCCTGTTCTGCGAGCCGGGGATCGTCTGTCACGCCAGCGTCTCTCATCATTCGTTCAGCGTGTTGGTCAATGTGTTTTATCCGTGACTCGACAGCGGGAACGAGAAAAGCAAGAGTTTTACCGGTACCAGTCTTAGCCTTGACGAGGAGGTCGCGTGCGCTGTCGGATTGTGGGGCATCCTTGTTGTAAGGTTCCGCGATACCGGGGAGGAGAGGAAGTACCTCTGCCTGGACGGGTGACATGTGGGTAAGGAGCATGGGTGCTTTTGTGATGGCGCGAAGGACATCGGGGTGGACCTTCCCTTCAAGCGTGGTGAATGGAATGCGAGTCTCTTCTTCCTTCTGGGATTGTGATATGGAAGAAGACCCTCCAGCAGCCTTGGCTGTAGCAAGCGACGACTGCTGACGACATGAACAAGGACGAGCAACTGCGAGAAAGATTAAGTATACAGAAGAGTATATGAAGCATTTATACGTACCACTCGACCTGGAAAGGGCTACAAAAGAGCGGGAAAAGACTGGAGCAGAACGAACGGCTCGTGTTGAGTTGCGAGCACAGGCTCTTGTGACCTGGCTCCAAAGATAGGACGCCATGACGGCTTTTACGAGCTTTCGTAAGCTCAAGAAAGCAGAAGCTCGACCAGGACGAAAGGAAAGACAGGCAACGCTGTCGAGGTTACGGATTTGTCGTTGGCCTCCTGGTGGAAGTTGGCCAAGAAGAGAGTGAGAGAAAATAGAACGGAAATTTTGACCTCTCTCAAAAAGGGAATTTCTGCACGTGCACAGTATACTGGGCCGGCGGTTCAGTCACGACAAAAATAGCATATGCCAAGCACTGACGATGAGCAAAAGGAGTGTTTCTAATACTTTCGGTGAAACATATTTGATCAATATGAATGAATAAGAAACATTGCTAGATGTAAGTCTACAAAATAATACAGTGTTCTTACTCTACAATAGAGTGTTATTTTATACACATTCAACCGCCACTGGCACTGTACTATTCGACGTTGATGCATTAGTCTTGAAAACCAGCTCATGTGAAACATAAACGGGAATATCAGCGCCATTCCCTCTACCATCCGTCTTCATCCCTGCCCTTGAGACTTGGAATGAATATGGTCCATCTTTGCTATAGTGCCCGAATTTTGCATGCCTAAATACGCGGCATGCCATGATATTAACGATCATGATAGCAAAAATTCCGAAGGTTGGTTCGGGAATTAGTTTGGTATAGAACATGATCAGAGCGAAAGCCGAATTTCCGACGCTGATTCTTTAAATGAAGTTAGTACTGCAGCTTAATAGCAGGAAGACATCATCCACTTACAGGTAATATACCTGACCATCACGAAAATGGCCTTCGAAACGCGGGAAGATATTGTCCAAATAAGAGGACCTTTATTTTCGTTTTCATATCATATTCAATATGGTAGGATATTCGGAAGAGTCTCCACGATATTGCCATGAAAACGAGAGTGTCGTGAATCAATATTACAATTACTATGCCAGCGATATAAGTTTTGACAACAGTGTTATGGCAGTATGAAGTTGAGCCAATATTAGAAGAGGCCAACCCAAGAATAACCACAGTGCCAACGGCGGGCACAGAAAGCCACAGGGAAAAGAAGATCCCTATAATGTACTTGTTTCCGTTGTACATTGCACGAAGCCGTAGGAAGAATAAGAAAGAGGTAAAGGCGGCGCCACATAGGTACATAGCATTAATGACCTTCTGTAATGTCGCACAATGGCCAACGGGGGCAGCTAGTAATATAATATGAGAAGCAGAAGCAATAACCAAACAGCTTAAACTTTCTTACTCTGTGCAACTGTTGAAAGGATAACATATAAGAACGTAGTAATCCTTGTAAACTTAATATCAATCTTAAGTATAAACACATAGCATAAGCTATATACTTGCCTGGAGAGAAATTATACGACCGTTGGAAGTCTGATTCTATGTTTAAAAACCAGATTGTATTCCTGCGAGCCACTATGGAGGATATCCCAAATAAAAATCTATTTTTAGAACGTACGGAGAGTCCAACGGAGGTCAACTAGTTGGGTATTTTTAAGAAAAATGAGTAAGTACTTACGCTAAACGATCCTATCAGAAAATATTTTTCTATTTCTGCGGCATATGTCTGGTTGGATGGAATAGAAGAGGTAGACATACTGCAGCTGAACTGTTGTTAATGATCGGGGGCATCATGCTAATGGAATGGTCGTTTTTCTAAGTTCTGTTCGTACCCTGAATGCCTCGGCATCATAACTATTCATAGCTTAGGCGCGATATCTCCCCCAGGCAATGTCTCATAGCCTTCATGCTGTTTTTACGATGATTGTCATATCAAGTCGTATATAGCGCGATTCTCCACGCAGCAAAGATCGGACGTGATACACTGATAATGGAGTCTTATTAAGGTCAAATTAAGATCATGTGCTATCCCCCTTCCCTTCATATCACTCTGAGCCGGTGATTATATTATTTATTGCAAAATGGTCTGCAAAATTGTACTATGCACTGTAACTCATTTTATGTGATGCAAAATTTAAGTCAAATATAATCTTACATGTCAAATCAACCATTCAACACAGAATTATATTTTGACCAGTGAATTTTGCATCATGTAAAATAAGTCACAAAATTCAAGCACTGCGTAAACCATTTTGCAATGCACAAAATACTAGTCGCCGGTCCGAAGTGATAGGTGAAATCATGCTTCGCTAGATTGAATTCAGTATTTTGAGAAAGTAGCTTGATCTGAAGGCCAGTGCTCCGATCTGCGAGGTACTAAGCCACAAATCAGACTGATATGCGGAAACCCGTCTCCATACCCAAATGTTCACATCAGCTGTACTAGTATTCCTCTGCCCTTGTCTTTCATCTACTAACTGTACTCGGCGTAAACTCAAAAATGCCTTACATCTCAATAACTAGCTCGACTGGTCCTTTGGACGTGCACTACTCGATAGCAACACCAACGTCTCCAAAAGCCAAGTCAATCGTCTCGTACCTGCCGTCCGTTCTCTTCCTTCACTCTGGATATATAGCACAAGAGATATTCGAAAGTGTGTTCTCGCCGCTGCTTTTGACGACACGCAGCTTCCTATACTATACATACTCACGCGCATGATATCACGTAGCTCAATTTGCAGATCCCGAGCTCCGGAGATTTAATCTTATCGCTATCGACATGCGTACTTTTGGAGAAACGAGGGGGATGATTGGAAAGGGAAGGTACACTCCCACAGAGTCAGCAGAGGATGTATATCTATTCATGGTGAGTTTCTTAGTCTCGACTCGTCCTCGTGTAATCAAACGGACCTCTAGGAAGCCTTGAAACTTCCGCCCTGTCATATCTTCGGTCTAGCCATAGGGTCAACCGTCGCCCTTGAATTGGCTGCTGCCCATCCGAACCGAGTGCGCTCACTCACACTCTGTTCTCCTCTTACACCCACAGAGGTATGTAGGCTCGGCGTATCGCAATATCCGTCGTATTGACTCACATCTTGTTGATGTCTAGCCTGAGCACGTAATTGCCGGCCGTCTCGAAATTCACGAGTGTTGGGTGAAGGGAGCTCCGCACAATGTGGAAGAAGATCCTGAAGCTGAAATAGACCAAGAGCTCGTCAGCGACGTAGTCCTCGGCGTAACACAATTGCTCTTCAATAATGAAAGCAATGAACTAATATCGGCGTGAGCAGTTTTCGCCATCTCGTGAATCTCCGTGCGCGTATTAATCCATAATTCTACCCATACCAGCATTGTAAATAATGGCCTCGCACAAGCCATGCATAACTTGTCCGGGACGCCTGATAAGATAAAAGAAAGCTACAAGAATGCCGTTGCATGGTTTATCGATCGGGCCGCTATCCCGGAAAGTGCTCTGAAGAAGGCGCGTATTTCCTTGATTAATCTTAACAGGGGGCTGATTAGATGGTAAATTGTAGATTCAGGGCCCAGTCAGCATTATTCACTGCTCTGAAGACCTTGGATATCCGCTGGAAAATGCGATGAATCTGGCCGAACAGCTAAGATCGGCAGGTGCTTCTTCAGTGGAATTTCATCAAGTTCCTGGGCCACATTATGGAAATGTTACGAGCGCCGCTTTGTAAGTGCTTTAGAATTACAGATAACGATTGTAAACATTAATCGGCCCATAAAGGATAAATCCCATACTCCGTGACACGGTCCTTTCATGCGAGAACTCGACTACGCCTCCCCCATCTCCAGTACCTACGAACAAAGAGAAAATGATTACACCTTTCAGCGAGAAGCTTGACAAGTACGGGTATAACCCTCAGGACGACTACGATTCGGAATAGATGTTTATGTTGGAATATGAGCGCTAATATTACGAGCGAGCGCGATCCGGACTCTGCCCGCAGTCATACTTACATTTTTGTGGCTGCATTAATCATTTGATATATATCTAAATATGTAGATAATTAGTATATAAGTAGTGTACATATGAGCCTGTACATTATCCGTTTGCCTCACGAGCTCACCGAGGCCAAACATTTACTTCGCTTATTTCAACAGTTTAAAAATATCTAGGGTGCTTCGTTATTCATTTATGTACTTTATTAAATGCTTTTAAATACTCCCAACTCATCATTTGCGTTTTCTCTCGCTCCTGGAAATGAAATCTCGAGCTCAACGCCACTTCGATTTGACTATAAGTGACTATTTACTATGTCCTCTTGTCATCGCGTGACCACGTTATCTTCTCAAAACCCAACACCAAGCCACATCATCAACAACACTGAATGCTCGTCCAAAAAAGTAATTAATGTCCTTATAAAATTACTCTTTCCACCTGTGCATAAAAGGTTTCATAGGCTGGGCTGAAATGCTCTGTAAATTCTTTGAAGTCCTGAATGCTAAATTGTATGGTAGTTATAAAGTAAGAACATGACAATGAGAATATACTAACTTCGTGTTAGTCAAATCAACTTCTAGCTTCCTGAAGATGTTGCCAAATAACAAATAAAGTTCACACCATGCTAAACTAGGGATCTCATTAACACTAACGGAAATTCCACTCCAACAGTGCTCGGAGACGTACTTGATTCCCAAGCACATTCTTGGACCTCTCGAGAATGGAACAAAATATTTTTCCATCTCGGATGTATCCTCTTCGAGCCAGCGCTCCGGATAAAAGGAGTCTGGGTCTCGAAATATCGTAGAGTTACCATGTACGAACGTCGCTCCTATAGAAACCACGGTCTATAATTTTATGTAGGGTTGGCATCTGTCTGGAATATGAAAGGCGGAGCGTTACCCCAGCTGGGATTGGATATCCCGCTATTTCAGCATTACCAGGACCAACAATTCTCGGAAGAGGCGTTACAACGCCACAAGTGATGCGCAATGATTCTTTGATAACGGCCGTCTGAAGGCAGTCAGCTGCTCGCATCAAATGCACTAAGAGTTATATATATCACCCACTAGATATGGTAATTTCTCCAAAGAAGTGTAAGGCATGATTGTGTTTATATCTGGCCAGGCATTCCGCAACTCGGAAACCAACCTTTTACAAATTGCGGCATTTTTTGTGGCATAGAAGGTCCCGACTGTGCATGCTGCTCCAACCGTTTCACTTCCTGCTTGAAGAAGAATCAGAACTTCGTTATTTAGCGACTCTCTACTGGGAGTCGAGTAGCCTTTTCCATTCTTTGGTTTGATGAGATGGTGATAGACAACTTCATGCTCTGCATTCTCCAAAGCCACTTCGTTTTCCAGATAATGGTCAACCTGTTTAGATACCTGTATGTGCAAGGCTCTGAAAGTGTCATAAGATGGATCGCATCGCTTCGCCAACCAAACAGGCATCGAAAGAAATAGTTGTCCTATGAATGGGAAATACTTGATTAACCACGCAAATTTGGTGAATCTGAGAGTGCCTTTGACAAACGGGCTCTGGAACTCTTCCTCATCCAGCGCTTCAATGGACTCGGCGAAACAATAGGAAGAGATGATATCCACAGTAGCACATCGAAATGCGAGAGAGATGTTCACAACTTTCCCCGGGTATGAAGTAATTCGGTTGACAAGCTTATCGATCTAATGAAGACATGGAACTTAATTTACTATCTCGGCAGTAGAAGATACGGCACACCTTTTCCTGAATAACATTCTCAAGTTTTAAAATCGCTCGCCGAGAAAATAGTGGATTTAACATCTCACGTCGAACTCTAGACTCTTGGGGATCCATGAAGGTGAAAGATGACTCTTGAGACTGCATAAAACATCGATACAAAAAAGGATCCTTGACAAATGAGGAACCCGGAGCGTAATTTTTATGGTATGCAGAGGGATCACTGAAATGGAGCTGTTTCTTTTTAAGGTGTTATCGAAATGTGCAACACTATAATTACGCACCTCGTTTGGGCCAATCCTGATGACTGGGCCTAATCACGTCGTCAAAGATTGCTAATATAATTAACTGTACGACGAAGTCGCACCATAGATCTCATGGAGAAATTTAATTTGATTCAAAAGCCCGCCATTCTTGACAACGTCGTAATAAGCCCTGTATAAAATTGACATGGACGCCAATCGTGGTCCAGGAAAGGCTCGCAGAGGATGGAAGAATACATTTCTGACATATCCACTAAGGATATATCCTGCAGACAAATACAACGTAGCGTAGAGGATGGAGTGAAGGCTCATTCTTGTTATCAGCAAGTGTCAAGTGTAATAGGAAGTCGTTTGTCGAGATAGCTTCTGTTTTATTTGAAACTGGCGTTCACAGGATTTACAGTTCGCGGAGTCATCGGACACGAATGCATGTCTGTTGTTCCCACATGGGGGGAGCCTCGTGTGCCAGGAAGCTCTAGAAGGAAGAAGGAACGGCCTCTCTGAAGAAGCAGTTTATAGAATCCGAATGCCTGCTCCGCTCAGGTTTTAATGCTGCACAAGGCGATATATTCGCCCAACTTTACAAACCAATCTTTTCTACTTGCGCGTAGAATACCTCGTGTATGGCCACAAAGAGTTCTTTAAATTTATTTATCTCCTGTAAACTAAGAAAAGAAGCAAAATGCATTAGCGCTATAATATTTATTAACTGACTGTTTGCGTACGTTGTATCCCCCAAATCAAAGTCTAATTTTCTAAATATATTACCAAATCAGATATATAGTCCCACCCACGCTAGACTGATGAAGAATGCGATACATTAACGAATGTTAGAAAGAAGTTGTTATAAATCACTCACGGGAACCCCAGACACATTCTCGCCCTCTGGAAAACGGAACCAGATTCTTATCCATCAGCGATGTATCGGTAGTGCTAAGTTATAAGACGCGTTATTTTGCACGTGATGGTAAGAGACAAGACGTCAAGCGCTTAGCGCCTACTCGAACTTGGACTCAATCAAACCACAATACCCATATTTCCTTCAGCTTCATCCTGGTTGGAATATGATACAAACGGGTCTCATTCAAAACGCGCACAGCGATCTTGTCACCGACGCGTCATACGATTTCTACGGGCTTCATCTGGCGACTTGCAGCTTAGACCAAAGGTGAACAAGAATGAGGTTTTTGACTCCTTATATTGCTCAATCTTCTTCCAAAGAATCAAAATATGGCAGTTGGATGAGTCAAATGGGACATGGAGCGTGGTGGATGACTGGAAGGTGCGTTCAGTGACTATAGGGTGTAATGTCTACTTACACACATTTCGGCAAACAGGCTCACGATGCAGCGGTGTCGAAGCTCAGCTGGGCACATCCTGAATTCGGGTCAATCATCGCGTCTGGTTCTTTCGATCGTACAGTAAAAATATGGGAGCAAGCATCGCCAATGGCGCAGGCAGAGTCGAACGTCAACGGGAACAATGGTGCACAACCGTCTTCGGGGCCATCAAATTCGCGATGGATAGAAAGAGCCGTTTTGCCAGATGCACGAGGGACGGTGAGATCGGTTGAGTTTGCACCGCATCATTTTGGATTGAAACTCGTAGGTCGTCATATATGCGTTTGCGTTTCATTTATAACCGGCATATAGGCAACAATCGCATCAGATAACCACCTACGTGTATACGAATGCCTTGAGCAACCATCGCTCACGACTTGGCAGATGACAGAGGAAATCGACGTGCAGAGCATCCCGACCGCTGCGTCGCCAGGATTCCTCTCGCGCACGCATTCAGTCGCGCTTGCCACGCCCACCCAAACCAACGCGACACTTGACGGTGCATCCGCGTCCCTAGTTGCCCAAGCTCTACAGCAAGGCCTCCAACAGGGCGCTGGATCCACCTCGCAACGCCCGGGGCTAGGTAACCGCGAAGCAGATGGCGGCTGGTGTATCTCGTGGTGCAAGGACCGCTACTGGGGTGAAGTCATCGCAGCCGGATCGGGGACGAGCGGTGTTATCAAGGTCAGCTTCTCTTACCTTTACCCTGGCACGCGGTGGTTTTCTTATCAAATCTATATAAAACCTAGATAATCCAGCTCACACCTTCGCGTAGACCCAGCACAATCCTCACGCTGGATCCTTCTCCCTCCAACACTGCCAACACCTCTTCTAGCGCATCGATCAACCACATGCAAGCCGCAGAACCGGACTCACGAACCCAGGAGAAGTTCTCTATCACCTCAGTCGCATGGGCCCCCTCGTGTGGACGCTCATATCATCTTATCGCCACTGGCGGAAGAGATGGCAAGGTAAGGATTTGGAAAGTCAAGCCCGGAGAAGAATCAGCGGAGGATGTTCGGGAGGGTGAGAGCGAGGAGGGCAGATGGACAGCAAGCGTTGTCGCTGACTTTGACCAGCACAAGTGCGTTATCTCTCGTACATCCCTCTGTGATTCCTATATACTGATGGTTTGGCAGATCGGCGGTGGGGCGGGTGGAGTGGAATATCACGGGGTGCGTTTTCTATCTTCTTCCATCGTCAGCTTCATCCATTTACACTTTCTTATAGCACGGTCCTATCATCTGCAGGCAATGACGGACGCATCCGCTTGTGGAAGGCTACCTCGGGTAATGTCTGGCGGCCAGCAGGCAGCATTGGCGTTGAGCAAACCGAGGAGCAAGACCAAAGCCAACATGCAGAAAATAAGGACGTCGATATGGAATCCTGAGTTTTCTTTACTTATTTCGTATGTACGTCCACCAGGAGTTAACCCCACCCACAATCTATTTCCTTCTTGCATGGACAGTCACCATTCAACAGTCAGGTCAATCACTTCTCTGAATCTTCCTATCTTTATTCGTATGTAAGTTTTCTGGAAGTGGACCGTACTCACAGTCATTGCATAATTTGGTAATTTGCACCGACGACGCTTAATAATCACACAGAAATAATTGAAAATACATTGTTTACTTTTCAGCATTAATGAACAACACAACAAGTCTAAAGCACTATGATACATATGTGGATGGGTGAATTGGATGGGTGAATGGGATATAGGCATGACAGGCGGGCTTCACTCGAGCCTGCGCTGTCTACATGGGATATGATCTGACGACGTATCGTCGTCTGCGGCGAACCCAAGAGAAAAGGAGATGCAAGGATGATGGAAGCATAGATGAATCCACGGAATAGGAAGGAGGGGCGGGAAGGAATGGGGTAGTGAATGGTTTACCACCAGTCACCGTGCTCCTTCATGGCGTCGGCGACTTTGATGAAGCCAGCGACGTTGGCGCCGGAGAGGAGAGATGGAAGGACACCATCGACCTGGTCCTCGCCGGACCACTTGCTGCCTGCAGTCAAGCAGATCTGGTAGCACTCAGCCATGATACCCTTTAGCTTCGCGTCGACCTCCTTGGTCGTCCATGCGAGGCGCTGGCTGTTCTGTGCCATCTCGAGTCCTGAAACAGCAACACCACCGCAATTGGAGGCCTCTGAGAACGAAGAAACACGTTGGTGAGCTCACTTGAACTTGGAAACAATGAAGGAGAGAAGACTTACTGCCAGGAGCGTACCAGACGCCCTTACCACCAGACTTGCGGGACTTCTCGAAAATCTCAACAGCCTCGAGCGTGCAGCCCATGTTGGAGCCCTCAGCAACGATGCGGGCGCCAGCCTTGAGGAGGGCCTCGGCTTCCTCGCCAGAAACCTCATTTTGGGTAGCCCCAGGAAGGGCAATGTGAATAGTTGGAAGGAGAGTCCAGGGGCGCTTGCCTATAAGTTCAAACAGTCAATTCTTCTGTTCGTTAATTGGAAGCTTAAAAGCTAACACACCAGCGTGGTAGACGTAACCCTCGCCGAGGTTCTTCCAGATGGACTCGAGAGCACCGCCCTTGAGCTTGAGCTGGGCGATCTCTTTGATAGCTTGGGGAGTGAAGCCCTTCTCGTTGATGAGCGAACCCTTGGAGTCGGAGAGGGAGATGACAGTGGCGCCGAGCTCCATGACCTTGAGGGCAGTATATTGGGAGACGTTGCCTGATCCGGAGATGGCGACGAGAGTGGAGGGCTTGTCGAGGCTGAACTCGGGGCAAGCCTTGGCGATCATCTGAGTAAGGAGGTAAGTACATGGTCGTCGCTGCCAGAGGGACGGAACTCACGTGCTCGACATAGTAGATGAGACCGTAACCAGTGGCCTCGGGGCGGATGAAGCTTCCACCCCAGTTCATACCCTTTCCAGTGAGCATGCCGACGAACTCATTCCTGAGCTTCTTGTATGCGCCAAAGAGGAAACCAATCTCCCTGGCACCAGTACCGATGTCACCAGCTATTGGAGGACACGATCAGTCGATAAATATATCGAACCAGAAGTGAGACATACCAGGAACATCAGTGTCCTGTCCGATATGCCTGAAGAGCTCGGACATGAAGGCAACGCAGAACCTCCTGATCTCAGAGTCGGACTTGCCCTTGGGGTCGAAGTCGGATCCACCCTTGCCTCCTCCCATGCTGAGGCCGGTGAGAGCATTTTTGAAGGTCTGCTCGAATCCGAGGAACTTAAGGATAGAAAGGTTGACGGAAGGGTGGAGACGGAGACCGCCCTTGTAGGGACCAAGTGCAGAGTTGTACTAGAAGACAAAGATAGATTGGAAGGCGTTCGAGTAATCTAAGCGAGGCGCTTCTCACCTGGACACGGAATCCTCGGTTAACCTGCGGCTGTCCCTGATCGTCCTCCCAGACGACGCGGAACTGAAGAACGCGCTCGGGAATCTGGACGATCTCAAGGGCCTTCTCGTATTGGGGGTTGGCAGTCAAGAAAGGCTTCAAGCTGTGCTCGAGCTCGGAAAGAGCCTATAGGAAGAAAAGAATACGGGTTAGCACTCGCATTCATACGTCATTTTCCCGTCGAAAATAATCACCTGCTCGAATTCGGGTTCAACGGGGAGGACCATTTTGGATGATGGATCGAATTTGGTACGAATAGAAAGGTAGATGAGCGAGAGGAGTAGTAGGATGTGGAGGAGGAGAGGTTGCGAACGATTTTTTGTTGCGCGCCGCTCGATCCTTTTCTCTGAATTCCTTATCTCTAGTCCTTATCTCTCGCTCCCGAGGCATCCTATCGGGTAGTCTTCTCAGAGCCCATATGACCGATCTGTCGGCTTTCCGGATGATCGAGAGCAGGATGTTCCTGTTCCTCCACAACATAGTGCTCCCCGGAACGGAAGAGAAACTCAACAAAGATCGCAAGAAAGAATACGGGAAGAGCAGAAACCATCGTCGATGGCCCTACTAAGAAAGAGATGTTATATTTCGAATATTTCCTCGACTATTGCGTTTTCAAGCCGCTTTCACATTGGATTTTTAACACCTTTCTCGTCCGAAAATCCGACTACTCTCGAATGTCGGTGGCAGTTCGATTTTCCTGCCATTAGTTGTTCCATGTGCAGCCCATGCTGATGCGCTACTTCTGGTGTCGGTCACGAGTGACAAGTGACTCGATTTTCGCCGGGTCGCTCCGGCCTTCCTTGTCCAGACTCCCCTTGGACGCTTCTTAGACGCTCCTATGTCGTAGACGTCGCCACACAACGC
Organism: Crucibulum laeve; assembly: GCA_004379715.1. Lineage (NCBI taxonomy): Eukaryota > Fungi > Basidiomycota > Agaricomycetes > Agaricales > Nidulariaceae > Crucibulum > Crucibulum laeve. The sequence continues at coordinate 606,838 of ML213600.1, forward strand.
CACTATCTCTGCTAATTTGACCTGATGTTTGTCAACTAACGGCTTGGAGTTCCCAGTTTTTCTTCAAGCAGAAAGACGCGGAAAAAGATATATGGAGTCTAATGAACCTCGGCGATGAAAAGGCGAAATCGATGGATTAGCGTGGCCTAAAGAATAGAAAAGGGTATTTTGATTTTCAAATTACGGAAGAAGGTCGGCGGGGCACGTGCTTTCGGGGGAGCGCTGTAAAATGATCAACCGAACATATTTCTGCAAGTCGGCCCGTGTATGGACGATTGCCCTTGCTATCCTCGACAAATCTTTCCCCGGTATGAACACCTTAGCGAGATGGCTTGAACATTCCCAGAACCATCGCAGCGGCAAACCGTGATCACTGGTGTTTTTGAGCAGAGAACAAGCATTTTGAACTAGTCTAATGATACATTTTTATGTTGAATTGAATCCTGATACAAAGTGGTCTCCAGTACACGACCAAATGAGTGCTTCTACAGTGAGTGTAAGTATCTAGCATGTCGTAAATCCAACAAAATATTCCCCTACCACCAAGAGGCTCCCTACAACGGTGAAAATGCCTTCTAACAACATCTACTATTCCAAATCTTCCGATGGGCTCACAGGATGCTCCTCCGTCTCCTTCTTCAACACCGCCTCGCTAACCATCGAGTCTTCGGGATGCGGGGGCCTGTAGTTAACCTCCTGGAACGCCAGCTGCTCAGCAAACACCACCTTCCCAGATGCAGCGGCGACGAAACCGAGGAACGGAGGAGATGGGTTGAGGGGTCGCGTGCAGAATTCCGGATGGGCTTGGAGGCCAAGGAAGAACGGGTGGGCATCTGTCATTCAACGCCACAGTCAGTCAGCATGTCCATCAAGCCACGAAAAAGAGGAGAAAGACGACAGGAACAACAGAAGGCTGTTTGGAAGTCGAATGCAAACGCCAAGAAACGAAGCAACGAGGGAGGGAAGAAAGGAAGAAAAGAAGAAAAGAAGGAAAGCAGGAAGGAACTCACGTTCGCCACTCTCATGAGGCAGCTCGAGGATCTGCATCCTCTCGCCCTTCTCGTCCTTGCCTACAAACCGGAGCCCACTATCGTGCAAGCGCTGCACGTACTCGGGGTTCACTTCGTACCTGTGCCTATGCCGTTCCCAGATCTTACCAGCACCGCCATATAGCTTACGCGCGTTCGACGAATTCTCGGTAGCCGGCTCGAACACCGTCGGGCGTAGACCGAGACGCATGGTGCCTCCCATGTGCGTCCGCGAGATTTCGGGCATGAAGATGACGACTGGGTGTTTAGCATTGGCGTCGAATTCAGAGGAGGTGGCATCTGGAAGCAATGATAATTGTGAGTGGAATGTTACAGTGCCGCAAGGGACGAAAGAAGCTCACCAGCTAAACCTAACTGACTACGAGCCCACTCAACAACAGCTAGTTGAAAACCAAGGCAAATACCGAGAAAGGGAATCTTCTTCTGGCGCGCATGCTTGATCGCAAGCATCATTCCCTCCGTTCCACGATGGCCAAAGCCACCTGGTACGAGAATACCACTATTCCGGTTTGTCAGTACTTGTCAAAAGAACATCGAAGGGAAAATATACCCTGCACTGACCACCGCACCCCAAGCATCGTAATGCCGTGTGGGGTCGGTATGCTTCGTCGCCTCTTCGAGGTCGGATGATTCCACCCACTAAGAGAGGACGTCATTTCAGCGGGGATAGCGTGTAAGGGCAGAGAACATACCTTGACGATAAGCTTTCTGTGGACCCGGAAAGCGGAGTGCTCGAGAGCTTTTGTCACGGACATGTAAGAATCCTTAAGATCAGTGTATTTCCCAACTAGCGCAATCGTTACTGTGTCGAACAGTCGTTCTTGGCTATAATGCGAAGAAAGTCAGTTAGGGCCATATGTTAAGATTAAGAAGGAAGAACAAACCCAACGGTAAGGTCCCTCCATCTCTTCCCCAGCGAGTTGCCCCGCTCCAGCATCTCGGTAGTAAAGGTGATGGTGTTCAGGCTGAGTCGCTTCTGAAGGTACTGAACGATGCCTTGGGACTGGAGGAGGAGGGGGACGTGGTATACGGATGTCACGTCGTGCACGCCGAACACCTGTTCAGAGCTGACGTGACAGAACATCGAGATTTTGTCTTTTGTAGCGGGGAGAAGGGGTTGGGGGACAAGGAGACGGCAGGCGATCTATAAGATGATCAGCTGGAGTTAAAAGTGACAGCACAACACCTACAAGATCGGGAAGCAGACCAAGACCACGTAATGAATGCACCGTCGTCTGTGTCGGCTTTGTTTTCTGCTCGCCGTGCATGTCGGGCACAAGCGAGACGTGGATGAGAGCAAAGTTGTCGTGGCCGACGCGGAACTGGAACTGGCGCATCGCCTCGACGAAGGGTGCGGATTCGATGTCACCGACGGTTCCTCCGAGCTCGACGATACACACATCAGGCTCCTCGCCAGTTTCGTCGACGGGGATCTTGGAGACGCGCTCGATCCAGTCTTGGATGGCATTGGTGATGTGGGGCACAATTTGGACGGTCTTTCCGAGGTATTCTCCTTTCCTCTATAAGTGAATTAGCAAAGGTTCTGAATCAAAGATGAACAAATTTGGGGCAATAGACCACCACAGGCTGGCGTCACCTAAATGTGCATTTAAGTGGCACTACGCATTCAACTGAGGTCGAACGATACTGGTTAAGTCTACGTTCAACATTACAGTGTGGAGCTCTTTAGAACGCTTCATCACCACTAATGCGTCCGTGACAGTATCACCCAGACGCCAAAGCCATAAACTCGTATTCCTCGCGCACCGGAACAGCCACTGCGCCCGTGCAAACCCTCGAGATAAACGAATCAACTTACCTCTTTCTCAATAACTTCCCGGTAAATTTTGCCTGTGGTGATATTGTTGTCTCGTGAAAGCGTAACATTGAGGTATCGTTCGTAATTTCCAAGATCCAAATCGACTTCACCGCCGTCATTCAAGACGTAGACCTCGCCTTGTTCCAGGTTCAGCTCGTTAGCTTTATCTTCACCAGGTTACTCTCACCGTGCTCCGTTGGCCGCATAGTTCCAGCATCTATGTTCATATAGGGATCAATTTTGATCGCAGTGACCTTCAGACCGAGCATCTTGAGCAGAAGCCCAGTAGATGAAGCTACAAAAATACGGGAAAAAAAATAGATTGCATGTCTTAACAAAGATATGATCTACAGAGGGTGTAATGCGCACCAATAACTCCTTTCCCAATGCCACTGACCACACCCCCCGACACTACAATGTATTTCGTCATGACCGCTGATGATTCCCGACGGCGAGGAGGCAGTCGACGAGGAGAAAGGATGAAGATACCGTACAAGAAGAAGACAAGAACAGACAAAATTTCGGCCCTCGTGCCTGGAAGCTGTTGCCACATAAATGCAAATATGCCTCACAGCCACTATAGATCGGATCTGGTGTGTCAACGTGCAGTACATACTTAGTCGTTCTTATTCATTTCGGAGACGAAGAAAGAAACGCCAGATGATCCTGAATAATCTACAGATGCAGGGAATATTGAATGAGGCCGGACCGGTAATTTAGAAACCGTCATCGAATTTCCATTGTTCAATAGTATCCAGTATCCTCGAAGGTGATGCTACCTTTATTTGCTAGTAGGAAGCGTCTACTTTGTAAGTTGGTGATTATTTGTGAATAGAAAGGACACCTGGAAAGCTGAATGGGTACCATATATATATATATTCATTCAAATTTATGTATTGGTTCGAAACCTAATGTTCTATATTTATCGTGAAGTTCGAATATTAGAAGATGGCCATGTCCCTTGAACAGCACAATCAGACTCTACATATTCCATCCGAGTCCCACCTCTCGCTACCGACTCCAGCCCCAACAATAAAGAGGTCATTGGGATCGTACTTAGCCTTGATTGCACTAAGCTTTGCATAATTAGGTCCAAAGAATGTTGTTTGGAAGTTCTTCTCCAAAACGTCGGCCTCATTTGAGTAAGC
>ML213600.1:612028-635505 GCA_004379715.1 Crucibulum laeve
AGCAAACTTTCCTTCTGCTCTCGTAGCTGCGTACATTTGCTGTAGTCTGACACCACTTCCCAACGTCACGGCAGGGCCGAGACTTTGTCCTCCGACGACAAAATTGTCGGTGAATGATATGTTCTGGAGTTTATGTGTCGAAATGAGAAGCGAGTCTTTAGCAGTTGAGCGACCAAGATAGTCATGGCCTGAAGCTTTGATCGCGAGCCGCAGGTTATGGGATCGGGCGAATTTCACGCCTGCCTAAATGTAAAAAAAGCTGAGAAACCGGAGGAGTACCTCGAATAAAGTTCATTACCTGTATATCGCTTGTAGATTCCGCTAATACGCCAAAAAGAGGAACATTCCCTTGTCCACACACACGGAGTCGTGGTTCACACAATGACGGAGGAAAAGAATCATAATCCTGTATGCAGTAAGTCGCAATTCGTCCTTACAGTCAACTGTACAAACCTGTTCCCAATTTGCCTGTAGGTTATGCATCAGATCAATAGTTCCATGAAATGGAGGATAAATTACTTGATACATGGCGCCCGGGATCTCATCGCGGAAGACGGAGCTAAGGAGTTGTTGCGAAGTGCATGCACCACCCGGCAGAGTCTTGCAGAACTGCGCGAAAGGAACGACGTGAACCAATCGTCCTGAAACGGAGGCATTAAGAGATGCCCATTGTATTTGAGTAGGGAATCCTGGGTCTCCTGGAACATTTCGGCAGAATTTCCGCACCGCACTGCTGTTAGTCGACTGGGCCCATCCGGCAAGAGCAAGAGAGGAAAATATCAAGAGTGAGTAAGGGTACATAGTGGAACAAGTTGCTTCGAAGATTGTAGCCGTAGGAGCCTCTTTATAGCTAACGCCCAAGCATATGGGAGGTACCAATTTAAGGATCACTGTTAATCACACATAAGTGATATGACTGTTATTGAGCAGCGGACTGTGCGCGGTGGTGTATCATCAACATCAAGTCCAATTGGTGACACACATGATGGTAAGTTGGGACTTCAGAAGACGAGTGTCTGCCTGTGAAGTCGGGAAAAGTGAGAAGTTTCTCCAAGCTTGGGAAGCGTTCTCATTTCGGTGATCCATCAGCACTGTACGTTTTATGTGTCCGTCAGTATTTATCTCGAGTTTTGAGATTTTGAAACAATGTGGAAAACAGATGAATGAGAGTTTGCCACTACGATTGGAACTAGGCTCTGAGGTACCCACGGCACAGCATCGGGTGTAACTTTAGAGATTACCCACGAGTTTAACAACCCTCCAAAAGAGCATCTCAGCTCTGCTGGGGAGCATGCCATTAGCAGACGTGAGATCATTGTAAGAGATCATTGTAAGAGGCCCTTGGACAACCTGCTGTAAAACTGACTCGTCTTGGTGCAACCAATAGTAACGGAATCCATTGAATAGCACGCACCATCTAATTTTGAAATCCGCGTTCTTCAACAGCTCCAATGTATTAGAGGATACGATATTGTGACTCGGAGCGCATGTGTGGATATGACAATTATACAGTTGTGAACATTGCACACCTTGCTTATCTTACGGCCCCGGACGCAACATGATGAACATTGCCCCTTCTCTATGCACCAATCATAGCCGTTGAACCCGTCTCCGTTCCGCAGTTAATAGAGCTGACAGCTCAATAGAGACACCTAAAATTAGTCCGACACCACTCGACAGCCCCGCCAGGAAGCCTTCGCCACATAAATGCAAATAAATGTTACAGCCACTATAGGGGTCAACATGCAACATTCATGTTGGAGACGAAGGAAACGCCATTTGTCCCGAATATGTACGAACACAGGGGATGTTGACCAGGAACGAGCTAATAACTCAGAAGTCGATATTGTGCCGGAGGGAGATGTCGTACCTTTATTTACTGGTAGGATGTTGACTTTGTAATTAGTGCTGATCAATTGTGATTAGAGGCGGTTGGGAATTGAAATGAATACCAATGCACGTATTGAATCTAAACTTAATGTTTTATATTTTCGTGAAATTTGAACATTGAAAGAAGTCCATCTGCCCTTGAACGGTACAATCAAACTCTACAGATTCCCTCTATGTCCCACCTCTCACTGCCAACACCTGCACCGACAATAAAAAGATCGTTAGGATCATACTTAGCCTTGATTGCACTAAGCTTTGCATAATTGGGACCAAAGAACGTCGTTTGGAAATTCTTCTCTAGAATGTCAGCCTCATTCGAGTAAGCTCCGCTATCCTTTCCTGATAAAACTTCTAGAAGAGGAAGCTGTATTCTCTGAAATAGTGTCTGGTTGCTGTGCACTTCTGGAATCGTAGCGGAATCTGACCATAAGTTGGCGAGGATCATCTGTCGATATTAATATAAGGGACGTGAACAGTGCCTGATTAGCATATTTAACTCTTACATGAGTTTTAGCAGTTCTCCATGCCGGATTGATAGCGTTTGAGACATTGGCGTTCTCTGAAACCTTCCCTGGAAGATCCATCAGAAACTAGCCGATCAACTGTTATAGGCCATACCTCCTGCCACTAAATTTCCAAGAATACTACACGTAGAGTGTTGGGATCAGAAAGGCAAAAATAAGAAAAATCCAGAGGCTTACTTAGTTGCACCTCCATCCAAAAGTTGTTTATACACTTGTCCTACAGTTTCAGGGGAGTTACGATACGCAGACGCGGGTACAAGACGCGATCCCAACACCAAATTGTCTCCAACTGAATCATCAGCTGAAAACAAAGCATCGTTGATATTGGCTTGGACTAGGCTTTGTTGCATGTCAATGCCAGCTATTGGTCGTATATCATCTAAAAACGGTGTTAAAGCTGCCGCTGCCTGGCTGACCGAAGCGTTGGGAAAGAATGTGAGGATATTCATGACCATAGACCCTGTAGCGTTGGCCTGAAGGATGTTAGTTCTCGAGAGATAAAAATATTGGCCTGCATGAAGCGCGTCCCGGTCAAAGATGTGTTTGGCATGGACGGTTGCAACCTGAGCCATGCTCTCAGTCTTATTTGTAGATAGGATAATCGTCGAGATAGAGGCGTTGAATGTGGGGAATGTTCGGAATGTCGCGGAGACGATCACTCCCCAGCTTCCAGCACCACCCCCGCGCATAGCCCAAAACACTGAAACTAACATTAAAACATGATTAATAGCGGCAAATAGTGAACCTACAATCAGAGTTTTGGACTTCATTGGCAGTGACGAGTGTTCCATCGGCGAGAACAACGTCCAGTTCTATTTACAAAATTAACAGATGCCATTAAGCAGGAAATGGGCCTGGACATACCAAAACAATTATCAGCGACCAATCCAAGTAACGGCGACATTGATGAATGGCCACCACCTTGGACATATCCACCAGCGGCCACAACAGTCGCAGCTGTTCCTCCAACAGCAAACTTTCCTTCTGCTCTCGTAACTGCATACATTTGCTGAAGGCTGACACCGCTTCCCAACGTCACGGCGGGGCCGAGACTTTGTCCTCCGACGACAAAATTGTCGGTGAATGATATGTTCTGGAGCTTATGTGTGGAGATAAGAAGCGAGTTTTTAGCGGTTGAGCGTCCGAGATAATCATGGCCTGAGGCTTTGATCGCGAGTCGTAAGTTGTGGGCTTGGGCGAATCTCACGCCTGCCTAAATGTATAGAGTTGAGAAACTGGAGGTGCATGTCAACGAAGTTCCGTACTTGTATATCACTTGCAGATTCCGCTAGAACGCCAAAGAGAGGAACGTTTCCTTGTCCACATACACGGCTTTCTGGTTCACATAATGATGGAGGAAAAGAATCATAGTCCTATAGGATATTAGTCATTGCTCGTCGATACAGCCGATCGTACAAACCTGTTCCCAGTTTACCTGTAAATGATGTGCATCAAATCGATGGTTTCATGAGAAATGGGAAGAAGGATAAATTACTTGATTCATGGCACCTGGAATCTCATCACGGAACACGGAACTGTGGAGTTGCTGAGGAGTGCAGGTGTCGCCTGGAAGAGTCTTGCAGAACTGCACCGAAGGAACGACATGAACCAGTCGACCTGAAACCGAAGCGTTCAGAGATGTCCATTGTATGGTGGTAGGGAATCCTGCATCTCCCGGAACGTTTCTGCAAAATTTCTTCGTGGTCGTATTGTTAGTCGACTGAGCCCATCCAACAAGAGCAAGAGAGGACAACAGGAGGAAGGAGCACAAGATCATGATGGACCGAGCGGTTTCAAAAGTACTAGGAGCCCGTTTATAGCCGAAAGCCCATTGAAATAGATGGCAGACGCTAATATAAGGATCACTGCAAATCACACATTGTTGATATGACTGCTATTGATGAGCATATTCGCAGGATGCATCATCAACATCAGGTTCAATTGGTGATCTATATGATGGTAAGCTTGGGATTTCAGGGGTTGAGTATCTGCCTATCGAAAAGCCTTGACGGGGAGAAGTTACTCTGAGTCTGGGAAGCGTTCCTGTTCTCGTGACGCGCCACCACCAAAAGTTCTTGCGTACACGCCATTATTTATCTCGAGTTTTGGGAGTTCGGTTAGTATTGAAACAATGTGAAAGGCAGATGCATGAGAGTTTGTGCCTATGATTAGAGCTCGTAACGGAGCCGGGCGCTCTGAAGTACCCACGACTCAGCATCCGGTGTAATTACCCACGATTGAAATATCTTCAAGAAGTAGCATCTGGGGTCTGTAGAGGAGCGTGTTGGAGGAGCGTGTTGGTAGACATAGAGACCATTGTGAGAGGTCCTTACACAACCTGCTGTAAAAAAAATTCAGAGGACTGACGCGTCTTCGTGCAATTAATAGTAACGGGATCCATTGACCAGCACACGTCATCTAAAGAAATCCACCAGTCATCAACAGCCTCAAGCGTTGTGTAACAGGATGTGATACGTATTGCAAGCACATGAGTCAATATGACAATTGTAGCCGCGAACATTGCACCCGTATTGGTACAGCCCGGACGCGACAACATGAATATTCTTCTCTCTCCATGCACTACTTAAGTAGAGGTGTTGATCTCGTTCCTGTTTCGTATAGTGCAGCCATTGAGTTGATAGTTAGATACACTTCCTAAAGATGCTGTAAAGGTTAATAAAGCCATATCAATAAGAAAAACACCACGCACTGCGAGTTTCCTTTCAGCAACACTGGCCCCTTCAGTTAGACTCCAACACTACGAACGTAAAATAGCCGCCTTCATGAGAGAACATTACTATAACCGATCTCAAGCCTTTACTTGTCGTAGATAGGTTTGAGAGGTGACAGTTATATGGATAAAACGAGTATCGAGTATTTGGTGTGTCGGCGTTGACAGCTCGGGAACTAATCGTCGCGATGCATGATAAAGCCCGTATAAGTTCTTCTAGGATCTGCAAGCCTCCAATATTACATAGAGCTGAGGTAGTGCAAAATTGCGAAAAATAGAGGTTTTGAGGTCCTGAATGGATTGCGCACGATGGCCGGGAAAAAGCTAGTGGTTGCAAAGAGATTACCAACAACGCGGCAAAATGACACAGCCGCATACCCAAGCCTCTTCCCCACAACCTCCACGAGCCATACAGTTATTCACTATCGGGCATGTCTGGCCCATAGTATAACCTATTCACCAATTTGAATCATTCAAGCTTCCAAAAGGTAATCATTCCGTTGGAAAAAGCATTTCGTTTCAACATTATTCAATTTTTTATCCACCACTTACAAATGTACCACACACATCCTATCCACATCTCGCTCAAAACTTGCATCTGGAACTCTTTTGGCTCACCAGAATGTCGCCTCACACGCATATATAGCTTGGCTGCGTGCAGATTTGCTTTCCAGAGCTTATCAACCGTTAGCATCTGGAAGAACTCGTGACATCCTCAAGTAGATATCAGTCGTTGGCAAGCTGAATGCATTTTTTTAACCCGAAAATCTCGTCGTCCAGATGATCAAGGAGTACTGGATTTTGTTGTGAGTACGATCCTGCCGTACTACGAATGTGCTGAAGCTCGATGAGCGTTCGTTTCAGCTTCACTCTCCAAAGATGCCCGAACCGTGCCAATCAACAAGTCGTTTTGGGCATCATCTACATCATTGCGTGCTCTTTCGTGGATCCTGTTTGAAAGGCATCCAGTCTTGGAGCATAGTTCCAGTTCCGGGAATAGCGCGAGTCGTCACTGTCTTCGTGATAGATGACATAGGCGTTGCCCGATCCATGCTCTGGTGTTCTTCAGTTTTATTCCGGACAGGGCACTCTATTCCCGTATCAAAGTTATCCTTTCGATCCCGCATATTTACAGGTGTATCCCCTAGCGCTTTTTGGGAAGTCCCACTTCGGTTTGCCTTCGACGTGTGGCGGCAACACTGGCTTCACAGTGTTCTACCCCCAGCCCGCATTAGCGCTTACCATGCACTTCGGCTGTGTGAGGAAAACGACGACAGAGGAAGCGATGTTTTAGTCCACAGCTGGGTGGGTGTACTATGCTTCTCTTAGAAGTCGATGTCTTGTTTGGAGATCGCAGGGTGTCACTTAGCATGTCTGGGAGTTCGCACGTCTAGCAACCAGAATCTGCTTGGAGGTCTATGGTTCGTGGAAATACAGTGCAGAGACTGATATAGTTCCTGCATGTGATAAATGACGGTCATTAACCTGGGAACAACGTCTGTCGTTGCTTCAGGATGAACTATAGCTGCTCTGAGCGCCCCCGCTATGCGATGTATTCGATTTTTATGCGTTCGCTACATGAAGAGGTAAGTACAATCCAGCGTGTATGCTACGACACTCACCTTCGGTGCCAGTGCGATGCTCTTCGTTTGCACCGGAGTCGTTTCGGACGGCCGTTGGGTTATTGATTTGCTGCATACTCGGTGAACGTGTACCTCACCTGCTTGACCGAGTGCTCGGAATGGCTGCTGTTATGGTGAATCTGAGGAGTATCTTGTCCAGGTCGACGAAGGTTCATGAACATAATGGTTGTTGTTAAGATATCTCACCGGAGAATGCGTGGAACGCTGTTAGTGGCATATGTGCGAAACCATATCATGATTCTTGACAGCGTAGCGCCTCTGGTTATTCAAGAAGAGCGCCATTCAATTCAGCCAACTTCAGTCGATCTTCCCAGCAGTATTCACCTCCCAATTTCTAGTCGATCGCAGTGGTGATCCCACTTTTCGTGACGACAGGTTGAGCTTTGTTCACCGACCGCGGACGGCCCACGCCGGACGGGTCAGCCGTTTGGTCCCCCGCACTGACCCCTAATGACTCTATAATTGCGCCCCATTGCCATTCTTCTCCCATCACCGTGAATCGGGCAGGCTCACTCTCCTCTACCTCGCATCCTTTTTCACTCCAAGTTCCGTTGTTGCAGGTACTGTTCCATTTCTACGGCCTACACGCTATACTCTTGTCTCCTCTTTCCTCCCGCCTTTTCGTTCCAAATTCTTACCTTTATTGCAGTCGCCGCCCCATTTCTACGACCTGCAGGCTGTACTCTTGTTTTCTCTTTCCTCCCGTCTTTTCGTTTCAACTCCTTGCCTTTGCTCGCCAGTCTCGCGTCTTTATACATCCTATTCATCATCTATCCACACTCTTTCACCCTTATACGCCCATCCCGCTTGTTTGATTCGTCCCATGATGCTTGCCATGCAGTCTGCAGACCCTCGCCGCAATCTGCGACCTTCCAACGTAAGTTCTCTTTGGATATCGCTTTGGCCATCGTTCAGCTGCTTATTATATTCCCTTCTCAGCCATCTGCCGCTCTCAGAGTGACTAGAGCGATACAATATCACCAAGGAGAAGGAGAAACGCCCCGCTCTTTTTACGTTCTCTACGATGAAACTAGCCTACCTTCTTTACCACACGACGTACGCTCCTCTTCCATCTCTACAAAGTTTTCGCTCATTATCTCTATAGTTTTTCTTCAATGTACTATCTAAGAAATGTAACACTATATTGAACTTCGAAGATACCCAGTGTGCAACCAAGGTCAAGTCATTGCATTGGAAGTACTAATCAATTCATCTGACCCGTTACTGTTAGATCGTTCAACTAATCATTGATCGAATGAAGCGCCTCCCAAACCATGACAGCATCTGTCGTGAGCTTGCTGTAGAGCTGGAGGCTGTCCCCAACAGTGGTGTCAGGATAGAAGGCGCCACGCCCGACATCACCAATGCCGTATTCAACAGCAAGTGGTGTATGAACATTTTAGTGTTCCTATCGAGGCATCCTCACACTGAGCGTATCCCGCTAGTACATCTATACATATCTCTATCTGGATTAAGCTGACGCACTCTTTAGATTCTACAAATCGCCAATGGTATTAAGCTTCTTCACGAGGCGGACATTGTCCACGGCAGTATTTTCCCGGTATGCAGCACGATATGTTCTATTTTGACGATGTCTTAAGACCATTTTTATTAGGGGAATATACTCATCAACGACACTGGAGCGCCATCCGCAATGCTCGCTAACGTGGGATTCTATCCTGCCGTGCAGGAGTTTCTCCCGGCCACGGTTACAGTATCGCTCTCGGAGTACGACTTGTATAAGTCTCCAAACTCCAACGATTTAGAGGAAATCACGAACACGGCCGAGAAGCTTCAGCTGAATAAGAAGCTCGACCTGTATTCACTTGCCGTCTCCACTCACTCCGTGAGTGTACCACATTCAATGCCCACTATTTACGCTGATCCTACGCCTCGACAGATTTATGAAGGAGCTACACCCTTCCAGAACGATAGAACCCTTCCCGGCTTGCTACAAAAAGTGACCCATGTTATGTTGCGCGGTCATTGTGGTCTTCAGAAGCCCGCAGCCATGCCTGACGACCTTTGGGACGTCTTGCAAAAGTGTTGGAAGAACGATCCTTCCACAACCATTGACGAAGTTATACGCGTATGCGAGGCAAACCTCTAGCATCTCCATCATCACATCTGTACTTCCAACTAACACATGACGCTCTTTTTCCTTGTACATCTCGTACCCCACTTATCCTTCTGTGGTCTACTCATTTCTATACCTTGCTCTCCTTGCATTTCTCTCCTTGCCCTGTCCTCCTTGCCGTATGCGTCACCTCTCACTCTTTCCCTCAACGTTTCATCACTGAAAGCACCCTCATTCTGCACATTTGTCAGATATACCACATTGTATAAGCCTAGAAAATTATGTGCTCGTACACATGCAGAGGTTTTACAGCGGCATTAAATCTTCTCTATCATTCTCATCCTCCAATCACCCTTCGCCGTGAAGTATTGTCCATAGATCAGGGCATACGGTATCGTAAACGACACCACACCTGCAGCGGGACGCTCGACACCACGCGTTGGCCTATTCGCGACTCTAGTGGTCATTCCGTCTCGAATAGGATGTTCTATGGTGCCGTTCACTTAGTCACCGCTACTTTGTATAGTGTACTCCACCTATAGGCCGCTACTTTTAAACAGCGGAAATAGGGCCGTCAATTTAACCTATTTTCTTATCCCTCTTGTAAAACAGCTCTAATTGATGAATCGATTAAATCTACAAGAGCGCTTTCGAAGATATTCACAACTGAGGGACTTACAGCTGATCCAAAAACCGGAGGCACAAAACGACAAATTCCACTCCAGGATTTCTATTTACAATTGGAGTGGGCCAAACAACTCTACAGGTAGGACTATACCATAAAAGGCTGGAAATGAGTCCTAATTGGCTCCAACACTCGGATTTGCGACCTGATATGGTATAGGCCCCTTAGATTCACTCCAAATGTAAACAAAAAACCTAGAGCATGTTTCGTCGTTTTGTGTCTCCCGTTTTTGGATCAGCTGTACTAATTTTGCCATTCCGGATTCAATTGGCGCGTAATACTTGACTTCGTTTTTTACTGAGCGTCATGGCTGATGATGCCGATCTAGCTGCAGTGTATGCTGCCCTCGCTGATCGAACCTCTGCTTACGCGAATCTAAACTCCTACTGCTATCTTACCCCCCACACTGTCAAGTAATATTGCCTTCGTCTTTGCACTATTGCCAATACAGCCAGGTGATGTGTTGCCATTCTAGAGGCTGCCATGGATGACGACCAGCTGGATGAATACAACCCTGACGACGACCCCGATGAGCATGACCCCGACGAGCAGCCCCAGCAGTCACCGCTGGTATGCCTTGTGGTTCTCCAGTATCACCCCCTCTAACCTCATCCAGTCCGCTGCCTCTCATTGTCAAGACCCATTACCTCTCAAGGCTCTCCTTCACCTTATCAGTTCAATCCCTTCCCGTGTCTCCCTCACTACAGCCGAAGACACTGCCCTCAAACGCTGTTGCATCCTTCCTTTGTCGTCGCTTATTAACTTATATGTCCGTAGGAATACATGCTCGTTGATGCGGATGGAAAGGCCACGCTAATCAACCTCGGTTTGCACACCGCTGTGCAGAAGATCTTTCCTCGGGTGCCACATATAGAATGCAACTGGTACAAGTCTCGACAAGAGAACGAGATCGACGAAGTAATCAACCCGACAAAACAGCACTCACTTGCGGCGTCTATTTCTGTGGTGAGCGTACACTCTTTCAGTTGTTCCCTCTTATTTATACGACACTACAACAGATCTTCGAGGGAGTAGCGCCGTATCATCATGTGGGTAATGCTTCCTTTGTTCATACGGTGGTCAAAGGTCATCTTGGACTGAAGAAGCCATTGTCTATGCCTGAAGACCTTTGGTTCGCAGTAAAAGCTTGCTGGATAGGGGATGTTCCATCCTCTCGTACGATCGACCTGATCTTAAATGCACCCCGCCCTACCCCACATTGATTGGATTCGGCTGAAATAAATATCATACATATTCCATTAGTATTGGACTTGTATCTTCTTATCTCTTTAGATTTACGCCGCCTGTAACGCCACCATTATGATACCATTAACATATTGTATATTAGTTATAGAACAGAAGCATACATAGATATTTTTAAATAGCTATGGCTTGAGAATGAAAGCCTAGATCCTCCTCGATGTCTATAACGGTATGCATTACCAACCCTTTTACATGGAGCGTCAGTGACATATCGATGTCTTCAATCCTCCATCGTCAACGAAACTCTGTGCAATTCACCCCTAGCTACATTGCCGATATCTTCTACCGCACGTTTCGGGCAGTGGGCTGCCTAGATACTATGTAAAGCTGTTAAGCAAAAGTAAGTATTAAGAGGGTGGTTTGCCGTTGTACGCAGTTTGATAAATAATAAATAAGTTTGATTTCAGAGACCTTCTCCTACTGTAAATGTTTCAAGTTGATGCCCGCCCTGCGCTACGTCGCGTGGCGACTTATCGGGTAACAAGGTGGCCGGCGGGGTCTTTGAAGCCAAAGTTGCGATCGGTTCCACCACTGTCTATTCGTGCCCACTCTTCGCGTCTTCCCCCATACTCTCATATACTATAGCCTATAGTCGCTTATTTTCTCATTAGCTTTTGCACTAGACTTCAAAATCCGGGTTATACCATGCTATGATTCTCCAGAAGACTTCCACAGGAAATTGTCCAACCATGAACGCAGAACGACACAAACCGATAATCCACAGCCGTTCTTGCGGTTGTTGAACCAGCTTGGTGTTCTTGAGACTTCCGATATGCTATCACACAATGGGAGGCCACAAGAGCTCATCGATGATAGGCCAGCGATTCGGACGTTGTTCCGACGACCTCAGATGCCGAGTACAATCTCAAGTCAATGACCTGCGATCAGTGAAACACCATGGGTTCGATACGTTGGAAATGGATAGGTGAGCATAAATGAGTCACTTTCCCTCGAAATATCATAACAAATGCTTCAAT
This sequence comes from Crucibulum laeve, assembly GCA_004379715.1. Taxonomy (NCBI): domain Eukaryota; kingdom Fungi; phylum Basidiomycota; class Agaricomycetes; order Agaricales; family Nidulariaceae; genus Crucibulum; species Crucibulum laeve. The sequence goes on from ML213600.1 coordinate 623,819, forward strand.
TTCAAGCGAACTTCGAGCGTCTGACGGCGGCACGGTGTTCACTCAACAAGTATAATTCACGACACCATCCACGGTTTTAGAGGTTTATTGAGATCGACCCATTCCAAGCACCTCCGTGCAGTCAGGAACATGGATTGACTATCAGTGAATGGGGTGAACTTTGAACGATCTATAGGCCGCGCTTTCACTTATTTACCACTGGCTGCTGGCAAGGATGCTATTCTTGGATCGCGTCGTAACCCTCTCCACATAATTATAGGCACGTTCTCCAGCGCTGCCAGGCCTTCCTGATTAATTTGACGTTGGCATATGATGGCGACGTGGGCTTGACAGTATCGCCACAGGATCCGATTAGAGGACCTCGGGCGGCTGGCGACGGGAGAGGGTAGGAGATGGAAGATTGATTTGAATTGCTTGAAGTCGATGGATAGCTCTGGGATGCAACATTAAAACGAGGCGTTTCTGCACCATTTCAGATAGATAGGTCTCCTTTGCGAACTGCAGGTGCTCAAGAGCAAGCATATATTGCGATTTGCTATTCGAAACCCAGTGACCGTCGACTCTGTGTGCACATGATCGAAAGAAGCTTCCCAGTGCGTGAGTGTGTTCGCTTGTCCTTTTGCATGAAAACATGGGTTGTCTGCTCTTCGAACTGGTCTGTGCCTTCCATTGGCTATCGTGGGCGAGAATGGGACCGACTGGTGGACACCAGCTATAGGCCTCAACTTATCCGATCTATAGAACCTATTAGCAAGCGAGTCAGATGAAAGCGATGATAAGCCTTGTTGCGTACATGCCTGGGGCCACTGGATCTACGCAGAGACCTGATATGCGTAGATGGTGTCGCCCTGCGCGCCGTTGGTGAATATTCGGATGTTGCGCTCCCTTGCTGCCCCCCAGCTATAGTTGTTGGGAGCATTGTCGAAGTCTTTATCACTGCTGTTGATATCTTTATCATCACTGATGAAACAAGTACTCAAACATCGGAAAATGTATGAACTCGGCATGGCAGTTCCCAGGGCATATAGGTGAGAAGCAAGCAAGTCTCAACCGAATGGCAGTTCCGGGCCTATAAGAAAGCCCCGACGAAGTGACCGTTGACAGTTATGGCGCCTATAGGTAAGAAATAAGCAAGCTTCAACACGAAACGTCATTTCTCCATCCACCGACAATGCATACTGGCCTTCCTCTCTCCGTTTAGAGAGGACTCTGCACTCTGGCGAGTGGAATGTTGACTGCGCAATCCTCGATTGTGTTGTATCCGCCTTTCGCAGTCCGACTCCGAGGTGACCAAAAGGCAGCTCTGCCGAGCCCATAAAAGGTGACGCGCCTCATTCATTGCTCGTTCCCCAGGCAGCCTTTTCGTTCTACCTCCTTGTCTTTGCCCGGCAGCCTCGCGTCCTCATACAACCTATTCATCATCTATCTACACTCTTTCATTCTTATAACTTCTTCTTACTTGTTTGATCCGCTCCACGATTCCCTCCATGAAGTCTACAGATCTTCGCCATGTAATGAAGCCTTACAACGTAAGTCCTCTCTGAAATTTGCCTAAGCCGTCGTTCAGATGCTTATTGTATGCCCTTCTCAGCCGTCTGCCGCTCTCAGAGTGACCAGAGCGATGCAACATCAAGTCAAAGGAGAATCGCCCCTCTCTGGTTGCGCTCTCTACAACGAAACTACCCTGTCTTCTTTACCACCCGACGTACGTTCCTCTTCCGTCTCTCTGCAAAATATTCACTCATTTTCTTTATAGTTTCTCCTTAATGAACTATCTCATAAACGTAGCGTCATGTCAAACCTAGAAGATACTCAGTGTGCACCCAAGGTCAGATGATTGGATTGGAAGTACTAATCATTCCATCTGACCCATTACTGTTAGATCGTTCAACTAATCGTTGATCAACTGAAACGCCTCCCAAACGATGACAGCATCTGTCGCGAGTTTGCCGTAGAACAGGAGGCTGTGCCAGACCGTGATGTGAGGGTAGAAGGCACCATGTCCGACATCACCAACGCGGTCTTCAATGGCAAGTGGTGTATGAACATCTTAGTATTCTTATCGAGGTATCCTCACGCTAAGCGTGCCCCACTAGTGCGTCTTTATGTATTTCTCTATCTGGATTAGGCTGATGCACTCCTTAGATTCTACAAATTGCCAATGGCATGAAGCTTCTTCACGAGGCGGACATTGTCCACCGCAGTATTTTCCCAGTATGTAGTACGATGTGTTCTATTTTGACGATGTCTTGAGATCATTTCTATTAGGGGAATATACTCATCAACGATACTGGAGCGCCATTCGCGATGCTCGCTAACACGGGTATCTATCCTGCTGTGCAAGAGTTCCTTCCGACGACAGTTACAGTATCGCTCTCGGAGCATGACTTGTATAAGTCTCCAAAATCCAATGATTTAGAAGAAATCACGAATACGATCGAGAAGCTCCAGTTGAATAAGAAGCTCGACCTGTATTCGTTGACCGTCTCTATTTACTCTGTGAGTGTACCGCGTTCGATTGCCTACTACTTACGCTAATCCTACGTCTCGACAGATTTATGAAGGAGCTGCGCCCTTCCAGAACGATCGAACCCTTCCCGGCTTACTACAAAAAGTGACCTATGTCATGCTGCAGGGTCATTGTGGCCTTCAGAAGCCTGTAGTCATGCCTGATGGCTTGTGGGATGTTTTGCAAAGATGCTGGAAGGACGATCCTTCCATGACGATTGACGAAGTTATACGCGTATGTGAGGCAAACCTCTAGCATCTCCATCATCACACCGCAGCTGTACTTCCAACAAACAGAACACTCTTTTCCTTGTACACCTCGTACCCCACTTATTCCTCTGTGGTTTACTCATTTCGATACATTTGCTCTCCCTCGTTACCTTGTCCTCTTTGCAACATGCACCATCTTTCACTGTTTCCTCGAACGTTCTATCCCTGAAACATCCTCATTCTGTACATCCGTCCAATATACCGCACTATATAACCTAGACAATCATGTATTAGTACAACTGCAGGTGTTGTTACAATGGCATTAGATTATGCATCCACCTTATCAGTGACAGATTCGAAGATCACGTTCAAGATTAAATTGTTCATCTACTTATGTTGAATGTTCATAGAAGGTTGTCATAGATAATAGATATCGATCAGTTGACCGCACTATCACGCAGATAACACTAACATTCATTGCGTAGATCCCTCCTTCCTTCCTCCTCCCTACCTCTTTCCTCAAAAGTATGCGAACACTGTCTTGCTTCCAGGTTAACTACGTCTCGCTCATCTGGATCATCCATCTTGGTACTAATCAAGAGAATTCAAATAGACTTGTACCAAAGTGGATTCTGCTCACATACAGTGCCGACGACACATGGAGGGACGATTTTGACAAGGGTGGATCAAATTCAACTTTTCCAACTTAATTGGATGCGTTTCTAGTTAGACATAGTCGGGAAGTGACAGAAGGCATCACTTTCTAACCAGGTCGAAGTGCTGAGTATGGTCTTCGTTAACCAATACCAGCCTACACCCCTAATCACATGACGCTTCGTCGGCGTATAAGAGGATTTGGTGGCCACCATTCGCGATGAGGCAGGCATAAAACTGTCATTCGCAACTCCAAAATTAATAAACGCGTATTGTGTAATACTAATAACGTCTGCACAGTACAGATCTTGGATCAAGGACCCTTGGTGTATCTAAAGAGCAAAAACTGAAAGAGGGGCTTTAAATTTTCCATGACACGAGCACGAGGTACAAAGATTCATACCTTGCCAATTCCTTGATGTCACAACAATCGCGAGGCTCATTCTAAGTTACAACTCCTTGCAAGCACATAGTCGCCAAATTCTTGGAGGCTACCGACAGATCATATATGCAGGTACAATCTATTTAAAGCTTGTACCCTTGCTTCGCTCGGCGTCAATGAATGATAAGTAAATGACGACAGACAGGAACCCATCGAGGGTGACAGTACGTCCTTTTGAATAAATAGAAACTGTAGAATGGTCGTGCGCCTCCGTGATAGTTGTTGTGGTCAAGGTGTAAGTAACAACGGTTGCGCATCAAATGTTTACTGTGGCCGGCTGTCGCACTACGCACCCTGACGCAGTCTCGCTTACTACACACCATCGTTCCTTTCACACAACTTCCACTGGCCATAACCCCGTATCGAGCCTAGCAAAAAGCTGCTTTCCCGAATAAATGAATTTATTCGGTTTAAAAAGTGGAAATACTTGCACTGGCTCTTATACCTTGTTTTTAGCCAACGTGTCTATCTAGTTGCGCAAATCTCGTCCAGACTTCACACCTGGCTCGTTGACTCTCCCAACTGTTGTCAAGCAAGCATGGTCAACTTTTTGGGTCCAAAATCCACTCTAGAGATCCATAGCGGTGGTTGGCATCTGGAAGGCCACTTGTAAACGGTCACGGACTTGCACTTGTTGGAGTATGTGGCAAATACTTGGAAGGATCCTATTCGACGATATCATATCTCCTGGATAAGCATGTTGATTGCAGATGCTGTGAGTGTAATTCTACTCCACTAGTTGTCTATTGAAGATTAATGAGACTTTTTTTTTCGACTTCCAGCGCGCTCAGCCAAGGCAGACAACATCATCCATGCGTACACAAGAGGCTTTCATGCATCATCCAGTGTCATCCAGCCCACGGTCTTCTTTATCATTCTCATCCTTCAATCGGCCTCCCATGGTAAAGTATTGTCGTAGATCAGGCCATACGGCATCGTAAATCGACACCATCTGTGCAGCGGAGCTTGACGCTATACATTGGCCTATTCGCGACTCTAGCATTCATTCCGTCTCGAAATGGATGTTCTATTCCTGTATCGAAGGTCATTCCCTGGACGTTCCCACTTCGCTTTGGTTTGACGTGGTGGCGACATGAGCTTGACAGTATCAGCACAGGGTCTGCCTGTCGTCGCCACTGGGTTTGTCCTCGTCTTGGATTACGGAAGACAAGAGCGGGTGAATGAAATGGGTATATTTATTGAGATTTACCGGGACATGAAGTGACCTCCTGCCTCTGGGCTCAAGGAGGCGGAATCATCTTGAAAACATGCGATGCGGCGCTCAGAGATTTATAGTGCAAGGGGAGTAACGGATACTGCTGGGAGATCGTATTTGAACGAAGGACTTCTGTTCGATTGCCATAGCTCTTGTGTGCGGAATAATCACTGCCCACCTGGTGGATAGAATTGTACCTTAGGCCGACGTTTACCCGCATCAACGAATACGTATTGGACTTACGAGTGTCTTTGGAATGATTAACTGAAGGATCTGATCTTCCGGTGATTTGTATTCAAGGAGATCAAAGGGTGCTATTTGTCGGAAGATATACTTTCCCATCTCCTTCAATACGAAGAGGCTTCATCATTTGGCAACACTGTTCCTAATTTAGTCTCGTCAGTTTCATAGCTCCTTGGTGAATAGAAGGGATGCAATCGCGGCTTGCGATATACTCACTGCTGTAGCCATTTCGTCGTCAGCATCTGTTCTTCCAACTGTCGTCCGGCGCAGATGAGTGGTCTCCTGTATGTGTGTCAGCCGCTGGTGGTGGTTCAAAATGAGAAGATGCCATGAAGGCAATCATGGTAATGCCCGCAGGTGCTAAATGTATCGCGGCTTTGATAGCGCCTACCGCCATTGTATAAAAGGATCCCCTGTTGTCACCGCAGATCAAACCTCCACGTTTTACCTCCTCGAACTTCTTGAGCGCCATATTTCTCTAAGTTGTGACATGCTTTAGGCCATGGGATTCCAAGTTCTGCTTGGACGTGGTGCGGTGCATTCTATGGGCTTAAATTTGCCTGTTAGCAAATCCCGGTACCCTTCGCTGCACAGTTCCGACATCCGATGCAGTTGTAGGCGTAATTTACTTCTATTGGTTCTGTGGCGAACTACTTCATTGCTATTCTTTCGCCTTCGCCCTCGCCCTCTACCCTCCTTCACTCTCCAAGCTACATTCATTCTCATTATTATCTACGCCGTACTGCCACATACGTCGCTCGTTCACTTATCTTTCATCTTCCACCCTTCGACGTGTCCAAAACACCGACCCCGCGCTCACGCCTTTAGCCACAATGTGTTTGGATAACGCAGTACGTCCAGCTTGTCCTACCCTCTGATGTTCTCTGACTTTGTTATCCATTTCAGCGTATCATTACCCTCAGAGCGCTTGGGACAAACCAATATTTTAGCTATAACGCAGCATCGCTAGCGAGGCACATTCCTCGTTATGCTCTGTTCAACCAAAATGCTCTCTTGCTTCTCCGTAACACGGGGGTTCGCTTCAGCCATCAGTATACATCAACTAGCCGTTGACACACTGTCTAACAGGAATTTATCCCTCTATTATCGTATCAAGCTGGCAACATTGCAATCACCAACGCGCAGTCGACGCAGGTTCGTCTTCTTTTATTAGCGACATTACTCGAACTGAATAAGTACGACTAGATGGTAGAGTCTATTTTCCAGCTTATCTCACGACTTCCTCAACATCCGAGCCTCAAACATGTGTTTGGTGTGGAAGTAATCGACGTTACGAACAACACTAGATTAGATATCACCGCCACCACCCAGGTCACACGATCTCCTCCCAGCGAGTGGTCTATGACGGGCAACGTGTCAACGTACCTCTCCAAGTACCCCGACACCAGCATTGAGACCAGACTCTTATGGGTATGTGTCTGTGCGCTTGGGCCTTTACATAGTTGGCTGACGACTTCCTTAGGTGCGGCAAGTAGGAGCTGCCATCATTTCTTTGCATGACTCTGGTGTCATTCATGGGGACGTACACCCGGTGCCTATCACTTATATCCCGCTTGTATATTAGTTAAACCGTCTTGTTCAGGGCAATATCCTCCTTGAAGATGCTGGACAGTGGGCTACCCTCATCAACACCGGCATTTACACGGCTGCCCAGGCATTCCTACCGCGCATGACGCTCACGGAACGTAATCTGTACAAATCTTCAAACGAAAATGAACTTGACCATGTCACGAACCCGACCAAAGAGATGGACTGCTACTCCTTCTCTGTCTCCGTTTACAGTGTAAGTGTCACATTTGGTACCACTCGCCACTTTGCTCATGAGCTTCATCCATAGATGTTTAAAGGTTCAGCACCCTACCAGAGGAACCCATCCCGACCCAACTTGATTCAGGAGGTCGCTTACATCTGTTCGAACGGCCATTCTAAGCTACAGCAGCCAGCGAACATGCCTGCCAATCTCTGGGTCGCCGTACATGCCTGTTTGCAGGTCAGTTCGCCCGCCAATTTTGATAACATCATCCGGGCGTGCAAGTAGAACCTCCGACTGGTTCTGCCTTATCATCCTTAAACGTTTATTCTGGAATGAAACATGTTCACAACAACGGACAACTCTATCTAGGTGTTCATTCAGAATGACACTCGTTTCTTTCTCGGTTCTATCTACTCTTACTCTTCATATTGGTCATTCTGGAATGAAAGGACACTTCTATGGTCGCCCGCAGTGCTGAATTCCATCAGGGTATCTCGCTTTTCGGGGTTATCCTTCTTTAAAGCGCTTGCGCTCCTTTTCCTTTGCCGCATACATGTTACCCCTTGTATTTGTATCATCACTACATACTTCTATGTATTTATAACACGTATATCACGCACACTGTCTACTAATCGAATATCACACAACATTTACTATCAACCTAAGGCCGTTACATTAATGCGCGTTTATGATACACATAGTTTCCACCGTTAGGGCCACTGTCGTTGGAGACAACAAAAAAATGTCGCGGCAATTAGGCGAGGAGGTCTATTATACTCCTTCATTTGACGCTGTGCAGTCGGGGATTTTGGCTAGTTATGTGGTGCTGGAACAATGAGGCCAGCTATGCCCGATGGTAGCGTTAGCTAGATGGGATACTATTTATCTCGGGATATACCAGTCTCCGTAGAAAGACCGGCTGGATAGAAGACAATAGTTGCTATTCCTGTGTAGCTCACTAATAACAGTATCAGCACACGAATTACAAGAACCGATAAAGGATGCACATATCCAAGGAAACTTGAAATCCGTCATCGTTGGAGTCCTGGGCTATTGGGTTAAGTACTACAGCCCGCCGCTTGAGCCTGGAGAAGGGCTCGTCAACATGGTGAGAGAGTAGCCCTAGCCCAAACTGAAGGTTGAGGGAGGAAAACATCTGCGTGTACGTTGTGTGTGTGGCCGCTTGCGGTGTAAGATGGTCCGGCTTCGGTTACCGGAGCAATGTTACTTGCTTTCTCCCTCTTCGATCACTGTGACGGTATGCATTACCACATGTTACACGAGGTATCAGTGGCATATCGATGTCTCCAATCCTCCTTCAGCAAAAAGCTGTGCAGTTCACTGCTAGCTACGCTGTCAATATCTCCCACTTACACATTTCGGGCAATTGACTGCCTAAACACTATGAAAGGCTCTTGGGCCAAAGTAAATGTTAGAAAGGTAATTGGGCGTTGTCAGTAGTTTAATAAATAATAAATAAAATTGACCATAGAGACTTACTTCTACTGCGAATGTCTCAAGTCGATGCCCGGCTCTACGTCGTTGTGGCGACTTATCGGTAATGGCCGGCGGGAAGTTTGAAGCAAAAGTTGCGATCGGCTCCGCTACTGTCTATTCGCGCCCGCTCTCTGCATCTTCCCGTATACTCTCGTATACTATAGCCTATAGTCGCTCATTTTCTCATTACCCTTTGCACTGGGCTTCAAGATCCGGGTTATACTATGCTATGAAGCTCCAGAAGATTTCAACCGGAAATTATCCGATCATGAACGCAGAACGACACGAACCGGTAATCCACAATCGTTCTTGCGGTTGTTGAACCAGCTCAGTGTTCTTGAGACTTCCGATATACTATCACACAATGGGAGACCACAAGAGGTCGACGATAATGGGCCAGCAATAATGCGTTAGCGGCTCGGATATTGTTCCAACGACCTCAGATGCCGAGTACATTTTTAAGTCAATGACCTGCGGTCAGTGAAACACCATGGGTTCGAGACATTGGAGCGGATAGGTGAGTATGAATGAGTCACTTTCCTTCGAAAGATCATAACAAATGCTTCAATTTCAAGCGAACTTCGAGCGTCTGACAGCGGCACGGTGTTCATTCGACAAGTATAATTCACGACATCATCCACGGTTTTAGAGGTTCACTGAGATTCGACCCACTCCAAGCACCCCGCCATCGTCAGGAACATAGCTTGACTGTCAGTGAACGGGGTGAACCCCGAACGATCTATAGGCCGTGCTTTCACTCGTTTACCACTGGCTGCTGGTAAGGATGCTATTCCTGTATCGCGTTGCAACCCTCTCCGCATAATTATAGGCACGTCCTCCAGCGCTTCCAGGCTTCCTAATTAATTTGACTTTGGCATAGTGGCGACGTGGGCTTGACAGTATCGCCACAGGATCCGATTAGAGGACCTCGCTAGTGTCCTTCGCTCTCGTTGGGCAGCTTGCGACGAGAGAGGGTAGGAGATGGAAGATTGATTTGAATTGCTTGAAGTCAATGGATGGCTCTGGATGCAACATCAAGCGAGGTGTTTCTGGATATATGAGCCTCCTCTGCGAACTGGAGTTGCTCAAGAGCAAGCATGTATTACGATTTGCAATTCCAAACCCAGTGACCGTCGAATCTGTGTGTCCACGGTCAAAAGAAGCTTCCAGTTCGCGAGCATCTTAGCTTGTCCTGCTGCATGAGATTGCATGAACTGTCTGCTCTTCGAACTGGTTTGGACCTCCCATTGGCTATCGTGGACGAGAATGAGACTGACTGTGGAACATCAGGTATCAAGCCTGACATTAGCAAGAAATTCAACGCGAAAGTGGCGATAAATCTTGTTACGCACATGCCTGGGGTCACTGTGGGTCTACGCAGAATCCTGAATGCGTACACGGTTTCGCTCTGTATACTGCTGGTGAATGTTCGGATGATGAGCAGTAGAAGACTCACCGAGGCTTGCTTCGCCTTCTTATAGGAGAGGAACGCTCTCCTCTTCAGCTACAGTTCGGGGGATCATCGTCGACGGCATCTTTATCGCTGTTGATGAAACCGATGCTTAAACAACATAGGAAATGTGTGAATCTGGTATGACAGATGGGCGCTTGGATAAGAACCAACGCTTGTGAAACGTCACTTCTACATTTACCGACCATCCGACAATGCGTATCCCAGTATCTCCCCGTTCCGAGAAGTTTTGTGCGCTCTGGCTACCGGAAGATTGACTGCGAGATCCTCGATCATGTTGTATCTACCTTTCGGAGTCCGACGCCCGAGCAAGTAAAGGGCGGTTCTGCTGAGCCATTAAAAAGGCGAACGTGACCCGTCTACTGCTCTTTCCTCCTGCCGCCTTTTTATTCCACTTCCTTGCCTTTGCCCGCCAGCCGTGCGTCTTCGCACAGCCCATTCATCTTCTATCTACACACTCGTTCTTATAACTTCTTCCTACTTGTTTGATCCGTTTTATGGCTCCCTCCGCGCAGTCTACAAATCCTCGCCATGTCATGAGGCTTTCCAACGTAAGTTCTCTCTAAGTTTCGCCTCAGCCGTCGTTCAAATGCTTATTATATGCCCCTCTAAGCCGTCTGCCGCTCTCAGAGTGACTGGAACGATGCAACATCAAGCCAAAGGAGAAACACCCCACTCTCGCTGCGCTCTCTACAACGAAGCTACCCTGTCTTCTTTACCACACGACGTACGTTCCTTTTCCGTCTCTTTGCGAAAATTTCACTCATCATCTTTATAGTTTCTCCTCAATGCACTATCTAATAAATGTAACGCCATGTTGAACCCAGAAGATGCCCAGTGTATAACCAAGGTCAGATGATTGGATTGGAAGTACTAGTCAATTCCATCTGACCCGTTCCTGGTAGATCATTCAAGTAATCGTTGATCAACTGAAACGCCTCCCAAACGATGACAGCATCTGTCGCGAGTTTGCCGTAGAACAGGAGGCTGTGCCGGACAGTGGTATAAGGGCAGAAGGCACCATGTCCGACATCACCAACGCGGTCTTCAATGGCAAGTGGTGTATGAACATCTTAGTGTTCTTATCGAGGTATCCTCATGCTAAGCGTGCCCCACTAGTGCGTCTTTATGTATCTCTCTATCTGGATTAGGCTGATGCACTCCTTAGATTCTACAAATCGCCAACGGCATTAAGCTTCTTCACGAGGCGGACATTGTCCACGGCAGTATTTTCCCAGTATGTAGTACGATGTATTCTATTTTGACGATGTCTTAAGATCATTTCCATCAGGGGAATATACTCATCAACGACACTGGAGCGCCATTCGCAATGCTCGCTAACACGGGCATCTATCCTGCTACGCAGGAGTTTCTCCCGGCCACAGTTACAGTATCGCTCTCGGAGTACGACTTGTACAAGTCTCCAAAATCCAACGATTTAGAGGAAATCACGAATACGATCGAGAGGCTCCAGTTGCGTAAGAACCTCGACCTGTATTCGCTCACCGTCTCCATTTACTCCGTGGGTGTATAAGATTCAATTGCCCACTATTTACGCTGATCCTATGTCTTGACAGATTTATGAAGGAGCTGCACCCTTCCAGAACGATCGAACCCTTCCCGGCTTGTTACAGAAAGCGACCCATGTCATGCTGCGTGGTCATTGTGGTCT
>ML213600.1:639605-663703 GCA_004379715.1 Crucibulum laeve
GTTCATGGGGACATACACCTGGTACCTATCACTTATATCTCGCTTGATTTGCTAGACTCTCTTGTTCAGGGCAATATCCTCCTTGAAGATGCTGGACAGTGGGCTACCCTCATCAACACCGGCATTTACACGGCTGCCCAGGCATTCCTACCGCGCATGACGCTCACGGAACGTAATCTGTACAAATCTTCAAACGAAAATGAACTTGACCATGTCACGAACCCGACCAAAGAGATGGACTGCTACTCCTTCTCTGTCTCCGTTTACAGTGTAAGTGTCACATTTGGTACCACTCGCCACTTTGCTCATGAGCTTCATCCATAGATGTTTAAAGGTTCAGCACCCTACCAGAGGAACCCATCCCGACCCAACTTGATTCAGGAGGTCGCTTACATCTGTTCGAACGGCCATTCTAAGCTACAGCAGCCAGCGAACATGCCTGCCAATCTCTGGGTCGCCGTACATGCCTGTTTGCAGGTCAGTTCGCCCGCCAATTTTGATAACATCATCCGGGCGTGCAAGTAGAACCTCCGACTGGTTCTGCCTTATCATCCTTAAACGTTTATTCTGGAATGAAACATGTTCACAACAACGGACAACTCTATCTAGGTGTTCATTCAGAATGACACTCGTTTCTTTCTCGGTTCTATCTACTCTTACTCTTCATATTGGTCATTCTGGAATGAAAGGACACTTCTATGGTCGCCCGCAGTGCTGAATTCCATCAGGGTATCTCGCTTTTCGGGGTTATCCTTCTTTAAAGCGCTTGCGCTCCTTTTCCTTTGCCGCATACATGTTACCCCTTGTATTTGTATCATCACTACATACTTCTATGTATTTATAACACGTATATCACGCACACTGTCTACTAATCGAATATCACACAACATTTACTATCAACCTAAGGCCGTTACATTAATGCGCGTTTATGATACACATAGTTTCCACCGTTAGGGCCACTGTCGTTGGAGACAACAAAAAAATGTCGCGGCAATTAGGCGAGGAGGTCTATTATACTCCTTCATTTGACGCTGTGCAGTCGGGGATTTTGGCTAGTTATGTGGTGCTGGAACAATGAGGCCAGCTATGCCCGATGGTAGCGTTAGCTAGATGGGTGTTGTTTATCTCGTGATATGCCAGTCTCCGTAGAAAGACCGGCTGGATAGAAGACAACAGTTACTATTCCTATGTAGCTCACTACTAATAGCAGTACCAGCACATGAATTACAATAATCGATAAATGACGCACATATCCAAGGAAACTTGAAATTGGTCATCGTTGGAGTCCTGAGCTATTGGGATAAGTACTACAGTCTGTTGCTTGAGCCTGGAGAAGGGCTCATCAACACGCTGAGAGAGCAGCCCTAGCCCAAACTGAAGATCCGACGAGCCTCGAGTACGCAGTTCCCAAACTTCTTACGAGAACGAGATTTGTTGCTAGTATTCCACGGTCCAAGGACAAGTAAAGTTAGGAGCAGCATTGGTATGTATGTCGATGCAGCTCGCAGAGCGAAGTGAACATAGACGTGACGATTGTACCATGCAGTCTTCTGGAGTCTGCGGGAACTACAACTCGATGCAGGTGCGACTTGAGTTGCCCACAGTTTTGCAAGACCAGAATGGCTTGTATGTATTTTCGTAGATCATGAAGCTTGAAGCATTCATAAACCAGCTGCCTTCTCTGCTCGATTTTACCAAGGTGTCTTAATCTTTTGGCACCTATGTAGTACCTTGTAACTTCAAGATGTCGAATTGAGATCACTTCACGCGCCACCTCAACCAATTTTCGTCCCCTGTTAAATACTTAAAGTATTCACTGTAGCCATTGTGTCATAGGCAATACTTAGATATAAGCAGACCTTTACTTACTTTGCGTTCATATCATGTCGTAGACTAAGCGAGGATATGGTACAATCGAGGTGGGTCCTGAGTCCTGGAACGGACATGAATGGTCAATGGCTTATAGGAATTTTGATAGAACCTTCAATTTAACAAATTCTTACGTATGTCTTGGATAAGGCGAAGTTGTTATAATGCCGGCACCAGTGAGTCGAGGAAGGAAAGCATTGGCGTGTACGTTGTGTGTGTGGTTGCTGCGGTGTAAGATGGCCCGGCTCCGGCTACCGGAGCAACGTTGCTTGCTTTCTCCCTTCTCCATCCTCTCATGGCTTCCTCAAACTCTGCCTTATGCAGGAACGGCCTGGTTCCAGAAACCAATCTTTCGTTCAAACCTGAACAATCAAATGTTCTCTGCTGACAGAATCCAAACAGACTCGTATCACCAATAGCTCGAACTAATTCACGTTTAGAGAGATGATTTGAAGAATATGCGCAAAATCTTCAGTTTCTGGAAATCGTCTTCCCAGTTGGATGTATTCGAGTAATGGTGGAGGGCCTTCGAGGCCTTTTGACCAACGTGTGCAGGATGGTGTTTCAATGATGGATAGGAGGATTTTGTGGCAACCATTCGCGATAAGGTGAGTATGAAGCCATTATTCATGACTCTAAAAACTAATAAACGCACGTTGTGAAGTCTCCGGAGATTCGTAGCACTCATGACGAGACATCGAAGGATCATGGATGAATCCAAGGAACGTCCACATTCACGTCATATTTGCAATCACTTTCGTTCTCGCTGTAACGCTTTTGAGTACGCAAGTGGGCTATATCGTCTTCGGGCACTACAAACGACGACTATTTCAGTTGTCCTTCCTCCTGGAAAGGATGGTCTAATCCTGTCTAGCAGCTTGAATCCACGTTTTATACACTCATCATCCCATGCTCTTGACGTTCCGCTGCGCCTATATTTGGCGTTTAGTGGCGGCACTCTTGACACTATCAACGTTTGATAAACTAGCCGTTGACGACGTTCGTAGTGTTGCGCTTCTGCGAGGAAAACCGGGTTTCTCGCTCGTAACTGGATCGACCGCTCTGCCATGCGCACACATTATCAGACATATCCTCCAACTGAAATTTATCGGGTGGTGCGAACTCATTCAGCTACGATACGTTGAACCACGTCGAAAACCGTGGAATGGATCCAGTACTGCCATCGTTGAAGAACGAGCAGCAGGCTTGCGAGGACTGTAGTCATTGACTTTGGTTATGTCCAACATTCGTTGTCGTCTGCTGGACGATCCTTTCGATCGATTTGGGCACATCTTCATGGAATGGATGTAAAATCGGATGTATTTAACTGTCACATGCTCGTCAACAAATTCAACACAGTTGGAGGTCATGACTATTCCTGGGGTTGATTTCTATCCGGCATTCGGAATTTCAGATGTCGCATTTCCTATGTTGATCGTTAATGTCTGTCAAGAAAAATTATAGGAATTTACAGCATCCCCCTTCTTTCAACCAAGCAGCGAGAGAAAGCAGCGAGTAGCGCCAGGTTAAAGGGCCTTGTGATGGTTGTTCTTAAAGTGTCTCTGCGATGGAGCGCCAAAGCGATGGCAGATGTGTGAACATCACCGCATCTTGACAAGCTAGGCGGTACAGTTAACGAGAACGAACACAATGAGGTTCCTTCTACCACCCATCCTCTTCTCCTCGCTCACTCAGAGATGAACAATATATGCAGCGCAAGACGGCGGCGAGTCCTGATTGGTCCGGCAGCGATACCATTTCCGGATCCTTAATTAGCCGCGTGGTCAAATCCTCAAAAACCTCTGCCCCAGCCATTGGTGTTCTTAAGATACGGCTACAACTCCTATTCACACCATTCTCCCTCGTTTTGACTATTCTCTACATCTGTCTACGCCCATCCACCTTCCTCTTCTTGCGCTCTGTGTAGCTTAATTTCTCCCGCACTCTAAGTTTGTTTTCGCCGCGGCAGATCTTCTCCAGCAATGTTCGTCCGTAATGTGAGAGAATTATAACAGCTTGTTACCTACTTGCTAAGGTGTTCCTTCCTCAGCATGGCGTCGCCGTAAAGGTCTCCATAATGAAACGATATTATGAGTTACTGGCGACACTGAATGGCTCGCGTTATGATAAATTGTATAATGTACTCGACCTTCTCTCTAACGACGTGTGTCCACATCCATTTCACTCTAGGAAGACTTTTAACATATTCTTCGTCCAGCTTCAATTTGAAGTCTTGCATACCATATCCCGCAACGCCTCTAGGTCCGACTATCAGCACTTGCTCAACAAGGTGAGTCACTCATCTTCCATCCATGACATCATTCTCACCAGAAACCCAGGTGTTGAACTTTCTCATTACCCGCCAGATTGAGGCACTTCCTAACCATAGCAACATCTCCCCCCTCCGTGAGGAAGTCGTGCCATACACTGGGGGAAGAGTCACCGGGACCATGGTTGAAATTACCATTGCTCTTGCCAGCGGCGGTTGGCATAGTCAAGGAAACGTCATGGATTACCCCGTCCAACACCCCGAGGGTGGTGTTGCGCTCCGATTGAAGCTAGTGTGTCTCTTCTCGCAAACGCCTGCTGTGACCGTCGCTGATGGAGCTTTTAACAAGATTTTACAGCTCGCTAATGCGATCAAGTTCCTCCACGCGTCCAACCGCATTCATGGAAATATTCACCCTGTACGTGCTAGATTGTCGGTTTAAATTGGTAGACGGTGTAACTTACTAAACTGTAAATCATTAGGGCAACATGTCCGTCGATGAGCAAGGCAATGCCAAGCTCGTCAACTTTGGCGTGTATACTACTGTACAGAGCGTTTTTCCTCAGGTCCCCCTCATGGAATGTAACTGGTACAAATCCCAAGAAGTGAACGAGATGGATGAAATCACGATTCTGACGCCAGACATGGATGTGTATGCGTTCGCTCTTTCTATTTATACCGTGAGTGTATTTTATCTTCGTATATACTAGTCTTACATTCTGCTGATACTACTGTATCATAGATCTTCGGCGGGCTTGTCCCGTCTTCTTACCTACCAAAAGCAATAGCTGACGGACACGCCAACCTGGCGCAGCCACCATCTATGCCTAATAAGCTCTGGTCAGCTTTGCAAATCTGCTGGGCGCCGGCGAGTGATACCTCAATCGACACTATCTTGGACGTTCTGATGACTATGATCTAATCTATCGTCCTTGGCCGTCCTCGATCGATTTCCGTTAATATGTACCATCTATATTCATTTTGACTTCCTGTCCATTTTCTGCCATCCACCACCCTATC
The DNA here is from genome assembly GCA_004379715.1 of Crucibulum laeve. Classification (NCBI taxonomy): domain Eukaryota; kingdom Fungi; phylum Basidiomycota; class Agaricomycetes; order Agaricales; family Nidulariaceae; genus Crucibulum; species Crucibulum laeve. The sequence goes on from ML213600.1 coordinate 644,764, forward strand.
TTGCTCTGTTCTGCATCACTATCATTTGTACGGCTGATATCCACTGTTGTATTACTATGTCCAGAGTAAAATGTATGTCTGTACGTGATTATTCTAATTAAACTATGTTTCCAAAGATAAAGCAGACAAACACGATGCACAATGAATGCGCGTGTTTACTTGAGGCTTTCCTTAACGACAGTATACTATGTCATATATAGCATTTGACCTCCTTCGATAGGAAAAATCCTTTGCATTCAACCTGCACCAATGCCCGCTTCGTTTCACTCTTATTAGCCTCAGCTACGAAATGTTATTGATAATTGGTCATTAGGAAGAGTTCATTACAGAAGAGATTGATCCATTTGAATCCTTCGCAACTCTGTGCGATGCTTAGCAGGTGGCATGGAGCTTGGTCTACCATTAAAGCACTGCTGTTTGATGGATGACCTTCCAGAGTGCAATGACATAGGGCTCACACCATGCTATATTGTGACCTGCCGAGTTGGTGGGTAGTCGGTGGCGACGATGGTTGGGGGTTGCTTCTGAAGCATCTTGTTCCTCGTAGCAGTTGCATTTTCATTGACGGCTAGCCTCATTTTCGAAAGCCTTCTCAGCAGCCATAGAAGTGACAAAAGGGCGGTAGATCCTGCCACATGTTGTGAGTGTAAAGCTTACCAGGTTCCGCATCATCGCGGTGGTCCTCTCTGAACTGTCTCCCGCCTGGAGTTCAGTATGAGCTTGCTCTTGACCCGTTGCTGCGAGGTTCCGTAGTGATCGTCATCGTACTCGCGCCGTTGTCCACGTCGTCGTGCTTGTGGTCTTGCCCTTTGTCACCACCGTACTTGTGCCGTCATCCACGTCGTCATGCTCGTCGTTCGCGTTGTGGTTCCCATCATCATGCCTTTGTCGCCATCGTACTCGTGCCGTCGTCCACGTCGTCGTGCTCATGTCGTCGTACTCGCACCATGGTCGTCGTCCTTGTCATCATGTCGTACTCGCGCCGTCGTACTCACGTCGTCATCCACATTATTGTACTCGCGCCGTTGGTCCTCGTCATTGTGCTCGCGCCGTCCGAGTCCTCGTCATAATCGTGCCGTTGTCCACATTGTCGTTCTCGTCGTTGTACTCGTGCTGCCGTCCAGGTCGCCATACTCGCGCCGTGATCCTCGCTGTCGTCGTACTCGCGCTGTCCTCCGCGTCGTAATGCTCGCGCCGTCGTCCACGTCATCGTGCTCGTCATTCGCGTTGTGGGTTGGGAACTTGAAGTTGGTATGAGCGTAAGGCCAACAATATTCAAGATGAAAATATCGATGTGCATTTGCCGGCAAGTCAAGCAGAATGGTGTGTCGCGTCGGAGTTGATGGTCTATTCTCGTTGCGTGATGATCTTGGTAGACAGTTCGGTGGTTTGGAGTGGATAGAGCTTGAATTCACTCCTATCATTTGCGTACTCGGTGAGCAGACCTCTCATGCTCAGCGACCTCAGTACGTGATAGGTCTCGAAGTACACTCGATTCGACCTGGGAACAGTCAGAACGTTTGCGAGAGGAGAAGACTTGGGATAACAAAAGCTCACATTGCGTCTCAGAGGAGATGGCGAGGTGGTGGAAAGTCGCGAAATTTGAGGACCAGGGGTGTAAATAGATACACAGAGAGCAAGCACAATATAACTTAGTGCACGGAAAAGACAGATCTGTCGTTAGAAAGAGGCGTCAACAGGTGCGTGGGTAAACGGCTCTACAACACCACTACCTGAAGCGTCCATAGCTCCTCGTACTTTATATCCCGCTGGGCACACCCCCAAATGAACCGCAGGTCGAACGAGAACAACGACCACCGTCAGGGCAACGGGCACGCAGAGCACGAGAAGCCAAACCGTAAGATTTGCTTCGAGTATTGGATGAGTAGCTATTGACGAGCCCGCGTTCACTCTTGCATCCATCGATCACGTATTCACTGAACAAATCCGATCCGAACGAATACAAACCATCCAGTAGAGATCCGCGAACTTGCAGCGCTCGACTCGACTTCTGACGATGGAGGGTTTGGGCTGGTTAACTTGTGAGTGACGAGGTTGAAGTAGAAGTGGATGACGAGCTCATGTGTTCCTCCCCGTCCTCAACATCAAGCACCGAACATGCTGGATACGACTGGAGTCAAGGCGTTGCATACCACTATCCGTCCACACCATATCACGCCCTTGCACCCATCAGCCTCCCGCCCGACCGCAGCCTGCCAGCCTTGAGCCCAGTGCTGGTCGGGGCAACAGCATACCGCCCGTTCCCCGCTGCACTGTCTCGGTGGAACAACGTCCCCATAATCATCGAGCAGTCCAGAATGTCAGTGTTCATCTTCGCCATCCGTTTCTCGGGGCACAGTGGGGACGTTAGGATGGTGGTGCTGTCGAACGAGGGGGCGGCAGTGTCGGTGAACGACGTACTCGAGGCAGTACGAGCTGCAATTGCGGGAAGGCAGCCTGCGTTTGCCCCGGCGACGGCGACGGCTTCGGTGGGGACGATCAGGCTCGACGAGAGGGGGAGATGGAATTGGTCGGGGTTCGAGGAGGGGAACGAGGGTGTGTGGGAGTTGAGTTTGGTTTGAGCATTTGCGGGGCTAACGAATAAGTCAGTAAGTGGCTATTCTAAACGAAGGAGATATGAACTTACTTCGTTGGCGACCAACTAGTGTACCAGATGCCACTAATTGGCCAATTATCAACTCTTTGTCTATGGACTGTCGTTTCTTGTCTCTGCTTTGTCATTGTCGTTTGCTCTGCTGTTGCCCTTATTATCGCCTCCGTTGTCAAATCTGCTTCTTCCTTCCCCATCGTTCTGTGCACCTGCTCACGTTCTCCTTTGCAACCCATGTTACGTTTCCCAGTCATTCGTCCATCCGCTGGTCTGTACATTATATGATAGCATATACGGTTGGGTCTCTAGCAGGTTGAATAGGCGCAGAGCAAGTCACGCAACGCAAGGTATAGATCATACCTCCCGCAACCAAATGTCCAAGAACACTGCAGTGTATTGGAATGAGCAGTCACAATTAAGGGTTATTGAGAAGCTTACTTGGTTGCGCCTGCATCTAAAAGCCGTTTATACACTTGTCCCACAGTCTCAGGAGAGTTACGGTATGTCGAGGCAGGTACAAGCCGAGATCCCATCACCAGATTAGCTACATCTGCCGGTGTATCATCGTCTGAAAATAAAGCATCGTTGATATTGGCTTGGACTAGGCTTTGTTGCATGTCAACGTCAGCTATCGATCGTATATCGTTTAAGAATGGTGTTAAAGCCGTCGCTGCTTGGCTGACCGAAGCGTTGGGAAAGAATGTGAGGATACTCATGACCATAAATCCCGTTGCGCTGACCTCATTGATGTTAGTCCTTGATAGATAAAAGTATTGGCCTGCCCAAAACGAGTCCCAGTCAAAGATGTGTTTGGCATGGACGGTTGCGACGAGGCGTTGAATATAGGGAATATTCGGAACGTTGCGGAGACGATCACTCCCCAACTTCCTGCACCACCCCCACGCACAGCCTAAAACACTGAAACCAACATTAGAACTTGATTAATAGCGACAAAATAGCAAACTCACAATCAGAGTTTTGGACTTCGTTGGCAGTGGCGAGTGTTCCATTGGCGAGAACGACATCCAATTCTATTTGTAAAGTTTACGGATGTTATTTAACAGAGCATGGTCTTAGACGCACCAAAACATTTATCAGCAACCCATCCAAGTAACGGCGGCATCGACGAGTGACCGCCACCTTGGACATATCCTCCAGCGGCCACAACAGCTGCTGCTGTTTCGTCAACAACAAAATTTCCTTGCGCTCTCGTAGCTGCATACATTTACTGTAGTCTGACACCACTTCCCAACGTCACGGCGGGGCCAAAATTTTGTCCTCCGACGACAGAATTGTAGGTAAATGATATGTTCTGGAGCTTATGTGTCGAAATGAGAAGCGAGTTTTTAGCAGTTGAGCGACCAAGATAGTCATGGCCTGAAGCTTTGATCGCGAGCCGCAGGTTAAAGGATTGGGTGAATTTCACGCCTGCCTAAATGTAGAAAGAGTTAAGAAACCAGAAGAGTATATCGACTAAAGGTCATTACTTGTATATCGCTTGTAGATTCCGCTAGTACGCCAAAAGAGGAACGTCCCCTTGTCCATACACACGGAGTTGTAGTTCACACAATGACGGAGGAAAAGAATCATAATCCTGTATGCAGTAGTCGCAACTCGTCCTTACAGTCAACTGTACAAACCTGTTCCCAATTTGCCTGTAGGTTGTGAGTATCAGATCAATAGTTCCATGAAATGGAGGATAAATTACTTGATACATGGCGCCTGGGGTCTCATCGCGGAACACGGAGCTGAGGAGTTGTTGCGAAGTGCGTGTACCGCCCGGCAGAGTCTTGCAGAACCGAGCCAAAGGAACAATGTGAACCAACCGTCCTGAAACGAAGGCATTAAAAGATACCATTGTATGGTGGTAGGGAATCCTGCATCTCCTGGAATATTTCGGCAGAACTTTCTCGCTGTACTGCTGTTATTCGACTGAGCCCATCCGGCAACAACAGAGGATAATATCAAGAGTAAGGGTACATGGTGGAACAAGTTGTTTCGAAAGTTATAGCCGCAGGAGCCTCCTTTTATAGCGAACACCCAAGCGACTGGGAGATACCGATATGAGGATCCCTGTATATCCTCCCCTTTACCTGGGAACAACGTCTAGCGCTGCTTCAGGATGAACCCATAGTTGCTCTCAGCGCCCCGTTATGCGATGTATTCGATTTTCATGCGTCTACTACATGAAGAAGTAAGTACAATTCGGCGTGCATGCTACGACACTTGCCTTCGGCGCATGTGCGATGTTCTTCGTTTGCACCGGAGGACGGCCATTGGGCTATCGATTCTTCTGCAGAACCGGTGAATGTGTACCTCACCTGCTTGACCGAGTGCTCGGAATGGCTATTGCGATCTCGAATTGAGGGAGTATCCTGTCCAGGCCGACCAAGGTTCATGGAGATAATGGCTGTTCATATATAAGATATATCACTAGAGAATGCGTGGAACATTATTGATGGCATATGTGCGAATCATATCATGATTCTTGATGACAGCATAACACCTGTGGCATTCAAGAAAAGCACCATTCAATTCAGCAAGCGTCTCTCAGACCTTCCTGCAGTAGTCACCTCCAACTTTCTGGTTGATCGCAGTGGTGATCCCACCCCTTTCATGATGGTAGGTTGAACTGTGTCCACCGACCACGGACGGCCTATGCCGGAAGAGCCCGTTTCTGGCCTACCGCACCGGCACCCCAATGCGTCGACAATTGCACCCCATTAGAATTTTTCTCCCTTCACCGCGGACTGGCTAGACTCACTCTCCTCTACCACCCATCCATTACCACCGTCTTTTACTACCCCAAGTTCCGATATTACGCGTACCGTTCCACTTCCACGACCCGCCCCCTTAGAGCGGTCAGCACAAACCAATGTTTCAGCTTCAACGCAGCGTCACTGGCGGGGCACGTTCCTCGCTATGCTCTGTTCAATCACGATACTCTCTTTCTTCTCCGTAGCACAAAGGTTCGCTCTAGCTATCAGTATATATCGATTAGCCGTTAACACGCCGCCTAACAGGATTTTCTTCCTTTATTATCGTATCAAGGTGGCAATATTCGAATTATCAACGCACATTCGACGCAGGTTCGTCTTTTCCATTCGCGACGTTATTCAAACTGAATGAGTACGACTAGGTGTTAGAGTCTATTTGCCAGCTCATCTTACGAGTTCCTCAACATCCGAATCTCAGCCGTGTTTTTCGGCGTAGAAGTGACCGACGTTACGAACAACACTAGGCGGATGGCACTACCATCCCCCAAATCACACGACCTCCCGCCAGCGAGTGTCTATGACGGGCAACGTGTTAACGTACCTCTCCGAATATCCCGACATCAGTATCAAGACCAGAGTCTTATGGGTATGTTTTTTGACGGGCTTGGGCCTTTAAATAATTGGCTGACGAACTCCTTAGGTGCTGCAAGTCGGAGATGCTATCAAAACTTTGCATAGCTCCGGTATCGTTCATGGGGACATACACCTGGTACCTATCACTTATATCTCGCTTGATTTGCTAGACTCTCTTGTTCAGGGCAATATCCTCCTTGAAGATGCTGGGCGGCTGGCTATCCTCATCAATACCGGCATTTACACAGCTGCCCAGACATTCCTACCGCGCATGAAACTGACGGAATGCAACCTGTACTAATCTTCGAACGAAATAAATGTAACCATGTCACGAACCCGACCGAAAAGATAGACATTTATTCATTCGCTATTTCCGTTTATAGCGTGAGTGTCATATTTGGTACCAACTCGCCACTTTGCCCATGTACTTCATTCATAGGTATTCAAAGATTCTGCACCCTACCAGAGGAACCCGACTCGACCTAACTTGATGCAGGAGGTCGCTTACATTTGTTCGAATGGCTATTCTGGGCTCCAGAAACCGGCGAACATGCCTGTCAATTTCTGGGTTGCCGTACAAGCCTGTTTGCAGGCCAATTCACCCGCCAATGTTGATACAGTATTCTCTGTCTTAACTCATACCTGTGAAAACCCATACTCTACGATAATCCATAGATTTTTGGATCCACCAACTTGCTTCTCGCATATTTGATGGTCGAAATCCATAACTCTCCGATACCCCATAACCCATAGGATTTTTTAGCAAAACCCATACATTTTTCCTTCGGTAGATTAGTAAATACAGTATTCTCTGTCTTAACCCATATCTGTGAAAATCCATACTCTACGATAACCCATAGGTTTTTGGATCCATCAACTTGGTTCCCGCATATCTGATGGTCAAAACCCATAACTCTCTGATACCCCATAACACACAAGATTTTTAGCAAAACTGATACATTTTTCCTGAGGTGGATATCTTAGTACATACCTATTTTTAGTCATATTTGTACAACGCTGATGGTGAAAAGTTGCTTCTATTATGTCATTTAGCACAGTAGGAATTCATCATTCATCAATCATTATTCAATATGTTGCCCAACGGAATAGATATTGACAGCCTAACAACCCTATTAAAGGATTCGGACTCATAGATCAAATTAGACATGTAGTGGAGGGGTCATGTGCATGTCTACACGTGCCCGTCACAAGTGATCGTAATCACGTGTTTCAGGCGATCACGGATCCTCCTGTTGTTTGCTCAATGCTCTCACCACGTCGGATGGGGATAAAATTAGATACAGAATTTCACATACGTACATTAGAGATACATAGGAGTACATATATGACATTAGAACCATGATTTCCCATATTTATAGCCAGATTTACGGAGTACAAGAGCTAATACCAAATGTCACATGGCTTATAATCACGGTCACTTATGACAGGCACGTGTAATTAGAGCATTTGGCGCGGTTTCTCCCTGCAGACAAGACCAAATTAATACAAATAAGAGCTACTTCTGTCTAATAAAAAATAAATATGAGTAAATGCGGCTCGGCTGGGCGGCTGGACCCTCGATCAGCCTCCTTGGCATATGCCATCCCGTCGCCACTATCAATATCAACCATCGTCAATCGCCATCAATGCTTACAGCACCCATCATGCTGTCGTCATCGTCGTTGTCCTCCCCGCCGCTGTTGATCGCCGCCTCCTCCTTCCCCCCGCCCTCCGCTCACGCTCTTTACCAAAACAAGATGACATCGGAAAATGTCCGGAAATATATTTTTATCTCATTCAGTTCCTGGCGGGGACATGACATGGGAACCGGATCTATGATCTGATAGCTTAAACACTGCTCGTCTTCCAGCGCCGGTCACACTGTTGACGTCGTCATCATCGTTCCTGCCGCCATTGATAGCCGCCTCCTCCTCCTCCTCCCGCCCTCCCTGCTCGCGCCCTTTACCAAAATAAGATACTTCAGAAATCTCCGGAAAATGTAAATTTATCAATTAGCAACCTAACAGCAATATCACGTGGGAGACGGATCTATGATCCGACGTCAACGACATCTCTCATCAGCGGGCTTGACATCGTGCTCTTCCACAGTGAGCACGCTTATCCTGCTTTAAAATTAGCGTAAAATAGCGATTAATTACAAAATAAAATAAAATAAGTTAGTAAAATAAATTCTACTTATATTAATACAATAATATCTTCTTATTAAACCTGAAATTACAGGTAAATTTGTCTGCGGGAATTAGAACTCCATGCAGATGCGACTTGAGTTGCTCACAGTTTGTTAGACCAGAATGGCTTGTACGTATTTTCGTAGGTCTTTAATCTCGGTTTAGCTGCCTTCTTTGCCCGATTTTACCAGAATGTCTTAATCCTTTGGTGCCTGCAGCCTTGTAACTTCAAGATATCGAATTGAAGTCATTTCACGCGCCGCTTCAACCCATTGTCGTCCGCTGTTAAGTGTTCAGTGTAGCCATTCTGTCATAAGTAATATTTAAATGTAACCGGACATTTACTTCCTTTGTGTTCATATCACGTCGTAGAGACTAAGCGAGGATATGGTACGAAGTGGGTCCTGAGCTCTAACTTCTGCAACGGACATGAATGATCAATGGCTTATAGGAAACTTTGATAGAACCTTCAATTCAACAAACTCTTGCGTATGTCTTGGATAAGGCGAAATTGTTATAATACCGGCACCAGTGAATTGAGGGAGGAAAGCATTGGTGTGTATGCTGTGTGGCCGCTGCGGTGTAAGATGGCCCGGCTTTGGTTACCGGAGCAACGTTGCTTGATTTCTCCCATCTTCTCGTGGCTTTCCTTAAACTCTGACTTGCATAGGAACGGCCTGGTTCCAGGAAACAATCTTTCGTTGAAATCTGAACAATCGAATGTGCTCTGCTGACAGAATCCAAACAGACTCGTATGACCAATATCTTGAACTAATATACGTTTAGAGCGATGATTTGAAGAAATATGCACAAAATCTTCAGTTTCTGGAGATCGTCTGCTCAATTGGATGCATTCGAGTAATGGTGGAGGGCCTTGGATGGCTTTTTGATCAGCCTGCACAGGATGGCCTCTGTCAACCAATACCAGACGTTCTCACTGAAATGGTGTTTTAACGATGGATAGGAGGGTTTTTGGTTACCGTTCGCGGTTAGGTGAGTATGAAGCTATTGAGCATGTCCCCAGAAACTAATACACGCACGTTGTAAAGTCTCCCGAGATTCATAGTACTCATGCCGAGTCGTCAAAAGATCCTAGATATCCAAAGAACGTCTACATTCACAGCATACACGCGATCGCCTTCATCCTCGCTGAAACGCTTGTAAAGACTCACTAGCGGGTTATATCGTCTTTGGGCGCTGCAAATGATGACCATTTCAGTTGTCCTTCCCTCTGGGAAGGATGTTCTATTCCTGTCTACCAGCAAAAATCCACGTTTTATACGCTCATTCTCCCGTGCACCTGGGCGTTCGATTTACCCTATCTTGAGCGTTTAGTGGCGGCACTCTCTTGACACTATTAGTGTTTGATTAGCTAGTCGTTGACAACGTTCGTAGCGTTGCACTTCCCCATTGCTCGCTCGTAGCTGGATTGATCGCTCTACCGTGCGCACGTATAGCTGGGCATACCCTCCAACAGAAGTTTATCGGATGCTGCGAACTCATTTAGCTACAATGCGTTAAAGCACCGCAGAAACAGTGGATGAACAGGTAGTGCCGACGCTGAAAAACCAGTGGCGGGCTTGGAACGACCTTGGAGTTGTTGACATTTTAACCAATATTCAGTGCCGTCGACTGGACGATCCTTTCGATGCATTTGGACACATGTTCATGTCGGAATGGAGGCAAACCGGGTGTATTCAACCATGACATGCTCGTCGAACAAAGTCTACGTAGTTCAGAGACCACAGCTATTCCTGGGGCTACTCTATCCGGCATTGGCAAATATCATCTTTCCTATGCCGATCGTTAATGTTTGTCGAGGAGCCTCATAGGAACTTACGTAAAGCTCTCTTTCTCTTCGACCAAGCCTCGAGAAAGTAGAATAGCTCTGGGTCAGATGGCCTTGTAATGGTTGCTTTTAAGATGCTTCTGGGATGGAGCGCCAAACAATGATTTGGCAGAGGTGCGAATATCACAGCATCTTGACAGGAAGCGGTGCAGCTGAAGAGACCAACTCATGGACGTTGATTCTTCCCCCTACCTCTTATCCTTACCCACTCAGAGACGAACGATACATGGCCAGCCCGAGATGGTATGTCGGAGGTGAACCATGGCCGGCCCGGGGGGTGACGATTCCCCAATGTGATCTTTAGGATCCTCAATTAGTGCAAGTTACGTAGCACGTCGATCATCCAACTCACCTACCCCATCCATTAGTGCACTCAAGATACGGCCACAACCCCTCCTCACGCCATTATCTCTCTCTTTGACTATCTCCACATCTGTCTACACCCACCTCCTCCCTTCTTGCGCTTTGTGTAGCTTAATTTCTCCCGCACTCTAAGTTTGTTTTCGCCGCGGCAGATCTTCTCCAGCAATGTTCGTCCGTAATGTGAGAGAATTATAACAGCTTGTTACCTACTTGCTAAGGTGTTCCTTCCTCAGCATGGCGTCGCCGTAAAGGTCTCCATAATGAAACGATATTATGAGTTACTGGCGACACTGAATGGCTCGCGTTATGATAAATTGTATAATGTACTCGACCTTCTCTCTAACGACGTGTGTCCACATCCATTTCACTCTAGGAAGACTTTTAACATATTCTTCGTCCAGCTTCAATTTGAAGTCTTGCATACCATATCCCGCAACGCCTCTAGGTCCGACTATCAGCACTTGCTCAACAAGGTGAGTCACTCATCTTCCATCCATGACATCATTCTCACCAGAAACCCAGGTGTTGAACTTTCTCATTACCCGCCAGATTGAGGCACTTCCTAACCATAGCAACATCTCCCCCCTCCGTGAGGAAGTCGTGCCATACACTGGGGGAAGAGTCACCGGGACCATGGTTGAAATTACCATTGCTCTTGCCAGCGGCGGTTGGCATAGTCAAGGAAACGTCATGGATTACCCCGTCCAACACCCCGAGGGTGGTGTTGCGCTCCGATTGAAGCTAGTGTGTCTCTTCTCGCAAACGCCTGCTGTGACCGTCGCTGATGGAGCTTTTAACAAGATTTTACAGCTCGCTAATGCGATCAAGTTCCTCCACGCGTCCAACCGCATTCATGGAAATATTCACCCTGTACGTGCTAGATTGTCGGTTTAAATTGGTAGACGGTGTAACTTACTAAACTGTAAATCATTAGGGCAACATGTCCGTCGATGAGCAAGGCAATGCCAAGCTCGTCAACTTTGGCGTGTATACTACTGTACAGAGCGTTTTTCCTCAGGTCCCCCTCATGGAATGTAACTGGTACAAATCCCAAGAAGTGAACGAGATGGATGAAATCACGATTCTGACGCCAGACATGGATGTGTATGCGTTCGCTCTTTCTATTTATACCGTGAGTGTATTTTATCTTCGTATATACTAGTCTTACATTCTGCTGATACTACTGTATCATAGATCTTCGGCGGGCTTGTCCCGTCTTCTTACCTACCAAAAGCAATAGCTGACGGACACGCCAACCTGGCGCAGCCACCATCTATGCCTAATAAGCTCTGGTCAGCTTTGCAAATCTGCTGGGCGCCGGCGAGTGATACCTCAATCGACACTATCTTGGACGTTCTGATGACTATGATCTAATCTATCGTCCTTGGCCGTCCTCGATCGATTTCCGTTAATATGTACCATCTATATTCATTTTGACTTCCTGTCCATTTTCTGCCATCCACCACCCTATCTTGCTCTGTTCTGCATCACTATCATTTGTACGGCTGATATCCACTGTTGTATTACTATGTCCAGAGTAAAATGTATGTCTGTACGTGATTATTCTAATTAAACTATGTTTCCAAAGATAAAGCAGACAAACACGATGCACAATGAATGCGCGTGTTTACTTGAGGCTTTCCTTAACGACAGTATACTGAGTCATATATAGCATTTGATCTCCTTCGATAAGGAAAATCCTTGCATCCAACCTGTGCCAATGCCTGATTCGTTTCATTCTTATTAGCCTCAGCTACAAATTGTTATTGATAGGTCGAATGATTGTACTAGGACGTCTGGAAAAGCTGGTACGCTATTGATATTGTACGCATGAATTTAATTCGCAAAAATAGGTATGTTGACGATCATACTTGATGTGTTTATGGTAACAATAGAGACAACGTTTCAGCCTTCCCCCAGGCTTAGATCAGTCAAGTGCACTGACCTATTGAACGTTGAAACCCCGCACGTGTTTGAAGTTCGAACTTGAACGAGGGCATTCTTGGAGTGTTCTATCTGTTTTTTCTTTCTTTATGAGAGACGAATCAAGGCCATCACAAAAATATATCGAATTGATTCATTTACGTAGATCCTCTGAAGCTCTCTTGAAAGTTTCGCTTTAGGCACGATACGATCATAGAGGCGCGAGTAATGGAGGAAGCGATCGGCAAGGTACAAAGTGTAATTGTCAACCATCACGCTTTCGTCGACTTGGACATGTCTCGTTGTCTTCCACCTTATTCTTGCTCTTGGCCACCGTTTAGCCTCTCTAGCAATGGCCTCCAAAGCTCTCTCCCTGCACACATGCTCATTAGCTTCGAAAAAATATGGATATGATGAAGATCACTCACCGAAAACATTTTACGTTGGAGGAACAGTTCCGGCATAGACAGTGGACACTAATCAGAAACAATCGAAGGTCGTTGAATGAAGTTTCTCTCTGCGATCTTGGGATTCTGGAAGGCGATGTGCGTATCGTGAGACGTAGAAAGAAATGTTGAAGTCATGGCCGGTGTGGTGAGTCTTCCAAGTACTTAGTCAGTGCTTTTATTGAGCACATGGATCGGCGTCCTTCCGCTATAAGAACTTCGAGCAAATGATAGTCAACGACGCAAGTGCAGAGATAAAGGCCGTGATACTCCATTATTTCGACGTATAGGAAACCTTAGTTTTGACTGGACGGCCTTCGCCAAGTTCGTCCGATCCTGTTATGCTTCACATGAAGCTCGAGGCCTAACAAATCGTCTTCATTGCTTTCTTCGCAATCCAACGTTCCCTCTTGGCTCTCGACTCCTCCTGTACTTGAAATATTCCGTTAAAAACGAATATCAATGGTTATATATTATGCGGGAGAAAACGCGATTCTCACAATACAGTCCGCCGGGGCTCATTTCTACTCGCCAACATGGGAGTCTTTTCCTTTAAATATCTCCCGTATTGGCTTCCAATATTATGTATGACAGCTCTATAGAGCTTTTGGATATAGTCTTTCACTCCCATCTGTCGGACGAAACGTCGCAGGTTTTTCCCTTGACATGGATGGCGACACTAGTCTGACAGGTCGATTAGCAGGGTCTATTCAAGAAGCACCAACGGCGAACATCATAAGCTGGACTGCTTGGCGGTTCAAACTTCAAAGCACTCTTGTCGTGCTTGCTTGATGCCGGAAGTTGCCAACGATGTCGTACTCTCCTCGCAAAATGAGTGGTAACACTAGACCGCGCAGCACTTGCTATGCAGAGAATTGTAGGTTCGACTAAATGGAATCTATCTGCATCTGCTGTAGCTCCTTGCTCGTTCCGGGTGTTAAAACTGTCGTGTTGTCGCTACGTATCATCAAGCTGAAGAAATGCATTGAGTATACCGCTTACACACTGCTGGATATTCTCTAGCTTGAATATAAGGCTTGCTCTTCGATATTGAATGGAGGTGTTTGGGTAAATCACTAGGCGTTCCCTTCAGTCTTACTGACGTTTTGACGCTTTTCAGTAAGGGCGTTTAAAAGGTAAGCTAATTCACGAGACCACAGTCCATGATTTGACACTCCTCTCACGCAGATCACATAAGTTGACGGCAGCTCTTATTTTAGACGTCTCTCTTTCTCTGTCTGATCCTACGACGAATAAATTTAAGTCCGCTGTGTATCAGCATTGAGTGGCAAAGTTGCTCTTGCTACCGCCCTCGTTTAACGCTGTTCATGTCATGGCATCAGGAAATAAGGCACACTCGGATGTTGTCTGTTTGGGCCGGATTGCTGCAGCATATAAGCCGCCTGGCCACTTGCTGCACCTTCATTCTGAATTCCTCCTGCACGTCTTTGAAGACCGGTAATTGTCGTTACATATCATACTTCTCCCCACCCACACCTGGCCTACAAGTCTTCTAGTAATGTGCTCCAACAGTGAGGTAAACAACATTATCCTCTTTGAGTTCTGATTGGTTGCTTATCCCGCATTTTCAGCTCGCCGTCGTTATGAATCATGGGCAGAGCCCACGTTATACACTGGAGAAAAGACGGTTGTCTTATATAGTGGAGGAAGGGGGGTTTTATAACCAGTGGTGCACCATATCACGGACAGACACCTTACCGTCTTCCCAGCCTGATGTTCGTGATTTCGTTTACCTGATAAATTCCGAAGCTAATGTGTTGATTCCTACTTGCAGAAGCTTCGTATGAAGATGATTTTTAAGGTATCGCATTATGGAGAACTAAAAGTCTGCGAAGAAGTCGTGAAGGTAAGAAGGACGATCTATTCAACTTGCCGAGCTTGAAGGATAAATAGATGTATGAACATGTCGAGGAACTGGTCAACAGGATGCCTCATCATCGCCACATATGCCGACCCATCCTTGTCGACGTGGACGTCTTCATGGATGGCCTAATCACAGGACGGCATTTGAAGGGTTTGATAACCACATTTTACCACGACGGTAATATTCTAACGTTTCTCAAAAACAACGAGAAGGCGAACAAGTTGCAACTAGTAAGTCAGTTTATTTGTCACCGAAGGGCTTAGCTGAGTAGCTGAGTTGCGTTTCAGATATTGCAAGTGGCCCAGGCCATCGAGGTGCTGCACAGTCTTGATATTGTACATGGTAATATACATCCGGTATGTTGATCTTTTAGGCATACTCTACTGCTATGCTAAAGCAACCTGCTACAGTTAAACGTCCTCATCAAACATGACGGGCACGCCATGCTGACAGATGTTGGTCTTCATAGTGCAGCACAGCAGTGCTTTCGCGATATATGTATCTCAATATCGGAATGCGACCAGTACAAGCTACAAGATTGTCATGCAACAGATGGCACCATACCCCCAACCAAAGTGATGGACGTACATTCGTTTCTTCTCACCATTTACGCCGTGAGTCAGCCTGCTGTTACGACTGTTACTCTATCTTGATCATGCCCGTGGCCGTAGATCTATAAAGGATCTCCGCCTTTCTGTGCAAGTAAAAATACAAGTGCGGATGAGGCCATGATACGTATGGTTCGAAAAGGATGCTCCAGCTTGAAGAAACCCCATTCAATGCCTGAAGATATTTGGTTCTTTTCGGAAAGGTTTTGGAAGTACCCCGCAAAATCGGTCACAATGCGTCAAGTCATAGGTTGCTTGGAAAGGGTTAGGCATACCCATTAACAGACGCACTGAACTCTTTCATGTACCATCTTAATGTTCCTATTGCTCACATTCACCGCTGGTATGTTCTTCATGTATCTGTCCGTGCGACATTGGCCAATGAACTCGTTAGATTCTACGAATTGCCAACGTGATCAAGCTTCTTTACAACTTTGGCATTATCTATGGCAATATCATCAACATGGGTACTATAGTTTTATTCTCACGATACAATGAGGCCGGCGACCTTACAGGAACACACCCATTAACGGCGCTGTAGCGCCATCCGCATACGATATCGATGCTATACGAGCCAGGCAAGCCTCCTAGGACTTCGCCATAGGTTCTTCCACATCCTATAGTATCAGGACACCTGCACATCATTCTTTGACCTCGTACCCACCAATTTCTCTGTAATTTTGTTCATACTTGCGTTACCTTACTCTTGTTATCCATCCATCTCGTCCGATGCTGGTACTCGCAGCACGTTTGACCGGTTCATACCACGTTGTCGATGCCTAGACAATCTTGTACAACCGCGGGGCTTTTATAATGTTATTAGATTAGAGTACCCGTTTTCAGTAGTGGCTGACCCGAAGATCAAGGTGGTTTGTGTAGATTGCTCGTCTTGGTCTATGTTCATAGAAGGCCGTAATATGGACCAACTGACTGCACTGTTACTGTCACGAAGATAATATTAATGTTAAGTGAGGTGCATGCATCAACAGCGTCAATACTCACTTGTAATCGTCTAACTGCTGATCCACTGGCCATACACAATCCAACTCCCCCGTTACGATAGATCTTCGCCAGTAACTTTCTCCACCGATTCTTGAGCGTTTCACAATGAGGGGAAGCAGTCTATAGATCGATGATCGTGCACGGTGTTGGTGGACGGCCAACAGTAGAGGTTTTGCCATAAGAAAGTTGCCAATGGCCTTTCAAGCTGATACCCGATCGTCTGGGAAGGGGGCTTCATCTTTCCAGGCTGATTTATGCAGATCATTTCCCCTAGACCTTCTAGGCATAGAAGAATGGCCATTGACTTGGATTACCTGCAAACCTTCAATACTATGGCTATGAAATGAGATGTATGATACGTACTTGCGCGCTGAGATCAGAACGTCTGATGACTGGTGTCTTGTGGGTTCCATTCTAAAGGCTTAGCATCCAATAGTAGACAAGCCTATTGAACGAGTAGCGTCCAAATGGCAGATGTTTAGCTGATCATAGTGGTGGTAGTAGTGGAGGAAAGGTGCCGCGGAGTATATGCTGTTGCGGGCATGGCGATCGGGGATCCTGGGTTCTTCAGGAACGGCAAGCAATTTTGACCGATAACCACCATGTTCATGGTGAGAGGTCTCAGCTCAACATCTTTCGTCTATGGGATCTTTCGCTCTCTTCAAAACCAGTCCCATAACGAAGCACTCAAGCTTTAACAACCAGTTATTCGTCAGGGTTTGCCTTTTTGCCGACAACGCTTTTCTGCTGAAGGAAGACCTGTTCTAGGATTTCCATGAGCAGTTAGAATGGAACGTCTTGCAAAATACGTACCACAACGGACTAGTTATAACCAATAGCCAATATCTACCAGCAGCTCGTACCATTGGGCTGCTTTCTCTGGACGAACGTTATCCTGTGGATAGGTAGGATCACAGTGTCGATGATTATGACGCCGGTCTGGCGATCAAGCCATTGGTCACGGGCTGTAGACCGTGAAGACTTCACTACTGCGCCGGAAAACATTATAGATTCCAGGTTTCTGCGTTTCTACTCGAAACAGTCCGCTGGTCTAGATCGGCTGAAGGATGATACTTGCCGCTTCACTTCTAGGAAAGTCGGAGGAAATATATGGTCTTCGATGAGGCAATCCAGCTGCTTTCCGATCTGGCATTGAGCTACATCCTCCTACAATCTTTGTGGGGGAGGAGGGAGCAACAGCACCACCGGCAGGTGGGATGGCCGGTAGTGATAAGGCAAATTGCGGCACGATCCCGCTGGACCATTCAAGTGTCCTACTCTGGATTCCACATATGTATAAACGTCCCCGTCCCGAAGCGCGATCTTCCATCCGCTGAGCACATGGCCACGGGTCCTGACATTGACATATACTGAATATCCACCGACACCAGTAATGACATTTCGACATTCTTCGGCGTCCTGAGCATAGTCAGTGGCTGAGAAGCTGGTGTATACGTTCTTGTAAGGGTCTGGGGGGTTGAATGTCGAGGATTGCCATATATCTTTGGTTTCTGCCGTTCAACCGTCTACGCTCTTCCCCCTCCAATAATCGCCAGGTTTAAATAGTCGTCCAGTAGGGGGCTTGTTATTCAGAAAAACGCCTGCATATCCTCGCTGCTTCAGCTCTGCCAGGTATCTTGATAATGTCCAGCTCAGGCTGCTTTCCTGGCGGACGCGTCTCTTCGATCAGACTCCTTCTCTGTCCATGAATGGACCTGGGCGCTGCTGTGTATCAGCAACTCTAATACACTCACAGCCTTCCCGTTGGCTTTAACCAGAAGTAGAAGGCCTGCAGTGGTGCTTGTGAAAGGCCCGTGGACACGTCTGTGGGTACGTCTTCAAAGACTTTAGGGCTATGCCTTGGAAGTGGAGGATAGAATGCGGAGATACCTTACACTCCTGAGAACTCAACTACATCACGCTATTGGAGGATCTATTTAAAAATTCCCTCAAAGACTATCCTAACAGGTTGGCATAGTATCTCCGGCGCATTGTAGCTGAACTGGTTGACGAGGTCGGGTGATCAAACTGGTTCTAATGTTTCTACTTCATGACCTTTCGCCCTTCCCTCCCAAAACTTCGTCGCAGCTTGATCGCGGGTGCCACGGAAATGAACCTCGCCCACAAAAAGGAACAGAGTGTGTTCTTGTTGTTGTCTTTGGTTGTGGCCTCCTCTGCAACGTTCGACGCCCTTGTCATGCTATAAAGCAGGCACTACCGCTCTTAGAGCACCAGTTCTTTTTCTAGTTTCCTATCAATGTATTCGCCATTTGCCGTGGGTTCTCTCTACAAAGTTCAGAACGATTCTCATGCGCTTCTACATATAGCGCATCAACCTCGAAGTCGGCGGGAACGTGCAACTTTACTCACAGAAAAACCAGGAGTCGTTTAGTTCCGATGACCAGCCAGAAGTGTTGACTTGTGATTCCTTAATAGTCAGTACTATTTCTATCATCCGTTGACGCTGCTTGACATCACATGCTTTGCCAAAGAACCTCCACGAACACTATCATACCGTCGTCTCAAAAACAGCGAATTTCGATGAAAAGAAGGTATAGAAACTGCATTACTTTGCGCCACTAACAATATCTGACTACATTACAGCCGATCCAGCTACGAGAGCTCTTCAAATCCCTGGAAGCTGTTCCAATCCACCCAAACATCGCTTGGACGTGCATTGTTCCTGCGAAGGATGCGTTGAAAGTGGCATCGGA
>ML213600.1:666135-723581 GCA_004379715.1 Crucibulum laeve
ACCTCAACATACGCATGACTCATTGTCTTGCCTTTCGGGTCGAGGAGTACATGCACGCGTACGACCGGGAGTTGCAACCAGGCCCGGATGAGCTGAGGAACGATGTCCTGCAGAAGTTAAAGACGTTAGAATATGTTAGGAAAGAGTATACTCGTGAATACGAACCCAGGACGTAATCGTGGTCGTCGTTTGCGCTGTGGGTTGGGAACCTAAAGGTGGTATGAACGTAAGCCCAACAATATTCAAGATAAAATTATCGACGTGCATTTCCAGCAAGTCGATTAGAATAGCGGCGGGTCAGAGTGGTGGTCTATTCTCGTTGTGTGATAGTCTTGGTAGACAGTTCCGTGGCCTGGAGTGGATAGAGCCTGAATTCGCTCCTATCATTTGCATACTCGGTGAACAGACCTCTCGTGCTCGGCGACCTCAGTATGTGGTAAGTCTCGAAGTACGCTCGATTCGACCTAGGAACAGTCAGAACTTTTGCGAGAGAAGACTTGGGATAGCAAAAGCTCACATTGCATCTCAGCTCCTCTACTAGACATCACTGTCATTCTGATGGTGAAAAGTCGCGACATTTGAGGGCA
Organism: Crucibulum laeve; assembly: GCA_004379715.1. Lineage (NCBI taxonomy): Eukaryota > Fungi > Basidiomycota > Agaricomycetes > Agaricales > Nidulariaceae > Crucibulum > Crucibulum laeve. The sequence continues at coordinate 666,723 of ML213600.1, forward strand.
GGGTTGTAAATACATGTATAGAGAGCAAGAACAATAAGACAGATCTGAAGCTTGCAAGTTTGTTGAGAAAAATAAGCAGCCAATCTGTGTTTAAGTCAAAAGAGGTGAACAACAGGACACGTTCAGAGACGTGAGAAATAAGTTGTCTAACCAATCAAGACTGTGAGAAGAAGCCAGCCTAAGTCGTTCAAGATAGAGCGAGCTGATGTAAGGCTGGTGGTGGAACCATTGTGTGAAAGACGTCTAAGCCGTTGGGAGCTTTTGAGTTATGGACAATATGATGCATTGTCAAAAGGGTTCGTAAAGAAGAACATTGGATTAGGAACACTTATGACAAACTTGAAGGTAAAAACTGTTTGTGAGATTGAGTATATCAAGTTGCGTTTTACACATAAGAAGTATCTCTAGCATGCGCATGCCTCACATGAAAATGCAGTGTCGAAGAGAGGGCTGGGCGTCGTTAGAAAGAGGCGCCCATACGTGGGTAGGTGAACGGCTCTGCGACACCACTGCTTGAAACGTCGTCCATAGCTCTTCGTACTTTATATCCCACTGGGCACACTCATAAATGAACCGTATGTCGTCGAACGAGAACAACGACCGCCGTCAGGGCAACGGACACGCAGAGCACGAGCAGCCAAACGGTGAGATTTGCTTCGAGTATTAGATGAGTAGCCATTGACGAGCCCGCATTCACTCTTGCATCCATCGATCACGTATTTGTTAAACCAATCCGATTCGAACGAATGCAAACCATGGAGCAGATATCCACGAACTTGCAGCGCTCGACTTGACTTCTGACGATGGAAGATTTGGGCTGGTTAACTTGTGAGTGACGAGATTGAAGTAGAAGTGGACGACGAGCTCATGTGTTCCTTCCCGTCCTCGACGTCAAGCACCGCACATGCTGGCTACGGCCTTCACGTCGACTGGATTCAAGGTGTTGCATACCACTATCCGTCCACGCCATATCACGCCCTCGCGTCCACCAGCCTTCCGTCCGACCGACCTCTGCCAGCTTTGAGCCCAGTGCTGGCCAGGGCAGCAGTATACCGCCCGTTCCCCGATGCACTATCTCGGGAGAACAATGTCCCCATGATCATCGAGCGGACCAGAATGGCAGTATTCATCTTCGCCATCCGTCTCTCGGGACACAGGGGGGACGTGAGGATGGTGGCGCTGTCAAACGAGGGGGCGGCAGTGTCGGTGAACGACGTACTCGAGGCGGTACGGGCTGCGGTTGCGGGAAGGCAGCCTGCGTTTGCCCCGGCGGCGGCGATGGCACAGATGGGGACGATCAGGCTCGACGAGAGGGCAAGATGGAATTGGTCGGGGTTCGAGGAGGGGAACGAGGGTGTGTGGGAGTTGAGTTTGGTTTGAGCATTTGCGGGGCTAACGAATATGTCAGTAAGTGGCTATTCTAAACGAAGGAGATATGAACTTACCTTGTTGGTGACCGACCAGTATACCAGATGCCACTGATTGGCTAACTATCAACTCTTTGCCTATAGATTGTCATTTTCTCTGCTGCTTTGCCATTGTCGTTTGCTCTGCCTTTATTATCGCCTCCTTTGTCAAATCTGCTTCCTTCCCCATCGTTCTGTGTACCTGTTCATGTTTTCCTTTGTGACCCATGTTACGTTTTCCAGTCATTCATCCATCCGTTGATCTGTACATTATATAATATCGCATATGGTTGGGTCCTCCAGTAGATTGAGTAGGCGCGGAGCAAGCCACACAACGCAAGGGATGGAAGGCGGAATGAGATAACAGCGGCGATAGTCAACAGCAAAAATATCGCGAACAGGAGAAGAGTCATTGTGTGTCGATTCGGTCATCATGATGACGAGGATGGGCTGCAAAGCCTGTGCATAAACATTGGGTAGATGTCCCCTGGTGAGTAGAGTAGCGACAGTGCCGTCAAACTAAGACTTCGTATATTGACGATGTCGATGAGGTGATGGAGGGGAGAAAGGTACGATTAGAGGATGCTCGTGGTGACGATGGAGTCGTCTGGCGGTGAAGAGGGCGAATGCAGCTTGCCTGGGTAGGTGATCCTGGTGCACAATGTGTCAGTGCTGAGCAAGTGAGAGGTGGGTAAACAGCTTGATGATTACCTGTGCGCTGGGGTCGATACTCGATAATAGGTCAGGTTGCGTGGGTAACTTGGAGAACTGAGCAGCATATAGAGTGCAAGGTCTATACACTACATAGGGCGAGGGAGTCAGGCGTCGAGTTTATACCCAAAGTGCCAAAGAGAAGATGTCCGACATACTTATCGGTTTATAGGGGGACTCTTTAGGGAGAATAGAAAGGGATCAGTAGTGTTTCAGTGCAGTTGTACAGCGTTCTGTGGGGTGGGGGTAAATACAGAATGTCAACCAAATAGCAGGAAACAAAATCGGGTCCCGGATTCCTACTCCTGCCCGCCGCATTTTTACGGAGTGGTAAACGTTACACCAGGCATATTGTGAATGGGAAGGGGAGAGAGAAATGCAGCAGAAGTATCTCAAATATTAATGGAACTAAGCAGAGACAAGGAGATAAAATCCCAAAGTGAAGAATTGAATAATACCCAATAAGGGCTATGTAAACGGCTTATGCTGAAGGCAACTACGCCAAACGGCCAAACACAACACCCAATGATATAAAGGACAGCTGCTGTACTACAGGCCGGACACCACAATCCGCAGTGGCTGTCGAGTACTATGTACCCAGGATACGGATTAAAGTTCACCAGAACTAGGTGAAAGAAGCATAGCAGAAATACAAGCACAGACAAACACGAATTTGAGCCGTCCAGAAACAGATTATAGCGCAGACCTGGTGCTTTGCTCAAGAATTTACAACTTCATTTCCTTACAAAATAATTCGCAAGCAGCAAGATCGTTTTCTCTCAAAAGTCAAAAGTTAGAGTAGCCAAAGTCATTATAAATGCGGTATTAAGATCTACAAGAGATCTAGGAAGGAAAGGGGTTATAAGGGCACGTGCTAAGGTTATTAAGTGGTCTGGCCCGGCTGGAGCCACCCAGTGACGGACTCAAGGGGACGGATGGTCTAGCGGCAATATCATCACAAGTCTTCGCCCAACTGCTCTCTGACTGAGGGAAGGAAGCTATGGGTTCAAGCCCCATCGCAACAAGTTGCTAACTACAGTTTATTCCCGCTCAGCCGTAGGAGGTTTCAGTGGGTATTGCCTAAAAGGCTGTGTCCTGCACTGTTCTCCAAAAACGGGTTATTTAATCCGCCCGAGTTCGTGCGTAAAATACCTGGTGATTACCTAACTTATTAGAGGTAAAATTCCTCTACACCCTTACCCAGACAAAATTCTGAGTGGATGTCCAATGCGATGTTACATTCAGTGAGCCATGGCAGGCTGAGCGGATGTCCAAGATATCACCTGTAGTGAGTCATTTGGTACCACAAAAAATAAAATAAAATAAAATAAAATAAGAAAGAGAGGGACTCAACTCTTTCATGTACAGTGTTTCCACTGCTCGCATTCACTGCCAGTATGCTCTTCATGTATCTGTCCCCGCGACGATGGCTAATGAAGTGGTTACGTTCTGCAAATTGGAACTCGCAGCACGTTTGTCCAGTTCATACCACGTTGTCGAGGCCTAGACAATCCTGTACCGCCGCGGAGCTTTGGTAATGTCACTAGATTGGAGTACCTGTTACTTATTAGTACCGAAGATCAAGGTAGTTTGTGTTGTAGATTGCTCATCTTAGTCTGTGTTCATGGAAGGCCGTAATACTGACCAGCTGACTGCACCGTTACGAAGGTAATATATTAAAATTTAAGTGAGATACATACGTCAACTGCGTTAACGTTATCTTGTGGGTCGTCTGACTGCGGGGTTCACTGGCCATACGCAATCCAACTCCCCAATACGATACATCCTCGTCAGCAGCTTTCCCCATCGATTCTTGATCATTTCACAGAGAGGAGGGAGCAGTCTATAGACCAATGATTGTGCGCTCTGTTGGTGGACGACTAACAGCAGAGATCTCGCCGAAAGAAAGTTGTCAATAGCTGATACCGGCTTATCCGAGCAGGTGCTTCAAATCTCCCAGCTGATTATGCAGATCATGTACCCTAGACCTTGCAGGTATATAAGAATGGTTACTGGTCGACTTGGATTACCTGCAAACTAAGCTTCAGCACTACGACTATGAAATGTGACGTACAATACATACCCATGCATTGAGATTAAAATATCTGATAGCCAATATCTTGTAAGTTCTGGTATTAAGGCTTAGCATTCAACGGTAGATAAGCTTATTGACCGAGTAGCATTCAAACAGTAGATGTTCGGCCGGTCATAGTGGTAGTGGAGAAAGGTGCCACGAGTACGTCTTGTTGTGGGATGGGATCGGCGATCCTGGGTTTTTCGGGAACGGCAAGCAATGTTGACCAACAACTACCATGCTCACGGTGAGAGGTCTTCTTAAGGTCTTTCACTTACTGGAATCTTTCTCTCTCTGCAAGACAAGTCCCACACTGGAGAAATAAAGCTTTAACCACAAGTTATTCGTCAAGTATTGCCTTTTCTTCGATAACGTTCTTCGGCTGAAGGAAGACACCTGTTCTAGGATTTCCAAGAGCAATTAGAACGGGACATCTTGCAAAACACGTACCATAGCGGATTGGCCATAACTAATAACCAATAACTTCCAGCAGTTGGTACCATTGGCCTGCTTTCTCCGGACGAACGGTAACCCGTGGATAGCGGTGTCGATGATTATGACGTCGATCCAGCGATCAACCGATTGGCTATGGGCTGTAGACCGTGAAGACTTCACCAGCGTGTCGGAAAACATTATAGATTTCAAAGTTCTGCGTTCCTACTGAAAGCAATCCGCTGGTCTAGATTGGCTGAATTTTGATACCTGCCGCTTTACATCCAGGAAACTCGGAGAAAATATATGGCATTTGATGAGACAATCCAGCTGCTTTCCAACCTTGCATTTAGCTATCTCCTGCTATATCTTTGTAGGGGAGGGGCAAGGGACAACAGCGTAATCAGCATATGGGATGGCCGGTAGTGATCAAGCAAATTGCGACAGGACGATTCCATTGAACCATTCAAGTGTGCCACTCTGGATTCCATATATGTATAGATGCCCTCGTCCCGAAGCGCGACCTTCCATCCGTCGAGCGCACGGTCACAGGTCCTGACATTGACATGTACTGAATATTCGCCGACATCAGCAATGACATTTCGACGTTCTTCGGCATCCTGGGCGAAGCCAGTGGACGAGAAGCTGGAGTATATGCTGTTGAAAAGGTGTGGGCGATTGAATGTCGAAGAACGACATATCGCTTTTAGCTTCTGTGTCATTCGACCATTCGCTCTCTCCCCGTTCCAATAATCGCCAGTTTTAACAACCGTCCCGCGGAGTGTTGTTTTTCGACCAATTGCGTGGAAATCCTTGGATATCCTCGCAGCTTCAGCTCTGTCACGGTATTTCAATAGTGCCCGGGTCTGGCGGTTTCTGGGTGTACGCGCTTCTTCTATCCGACTCGCTTTCTGGCCATGATTGTACCCTGAAGCTACTGCGAGTCAGTAACTATTATACACTCACAGCCTTCGCGCCGGTTTTACCCAGAAATAATGGGTCTGTAGTGGTGCTCGTTGAAGGCCCATGGACAAGCCTGCGGGTACGTATTCAAAGACTCCAGGGCTATGCTTGGAAGTGGAAGTAGAAGCAGAAATGCGTTACAATCCTGAGAATTCGGACTGCATACGCTTTTGGGAGATTCTGTTTGACGTTTCCTAAAGAAGAGTATTCCAACAGGTTAGCATAGCATCCCAGCGTGTTGTGGTTGATCTGGATGACGAGGCTGGCGATCGAATTGGTTCTAATATTTCTTCATTTTTCGTTTTTCCCTCCAAAAGCTCTTCGTGGTAGATCGCGAGTGCTCCCGAAATGAACTTCCCCTACGAATGGGCGCGGGGGTGTGGTCTTATTGTCTTTGGCTGCGGCCTCTGCAATGCTCGAGGCCTCCCTCCCCCTTCCTCTATTCTGCTATAAAAGTAGGCACTCTGCTCTTAAAGCATCGGTTCCTTTCTACTTTCATATCAATGCTTTCGGCGTTTAATGTGGGTGCTCTCTACAAAGTTCAGACCGATTCTTATGGGCTTCTACATACAGCGCATCAACCTCGAACTCGGCGGGAATGTGCAGCTTCTTCCACCGGAGGAGCAAGAGTCGTATGGTTCTAGCGACCAAACAGAAGTCCTGGCTTCTTATGATTCCCCCATAGTCAGTCTATTTCCGTTACTTGTTGACGCTGCTTGACAACACATGTGTTGTCAAGACCGTCCACAAACGCTATCGCCACGTTGTCTCAACAACAGCAGAGTTTGACGAGAAGAAGGTGTAGAAACTGCCCTAATTTGCGCCCCTAACGGCATCTGACTACATCGCGATTGACCCAGCTGCAAGAGTTCTCCAAACCCTTGGAAACTGTTCCAATCCACCCAAACATCGCTTGGACGTGCATTGTTCCTGCGAAGGATGCGTTGAAAGTGGCATCGGAGTGCGTTAACGGGAAACACTTCCTCATTCTCTCCCGTGATTCATACAATAATAGCGACATCGTATCCTTCATCAAGCAGCATCCAGAAACAGACCGACTGCAACTGGTATGTATTACACCTTCGCACCTCACCAGACTGGTCTAACGCTTTGTTTAGATACTACCTATTGCTCATGCTGTTGAGACACTTCATAAGAATCATATCGTCCATGGAAATCTGTATCCAGTGGGTTCTCTTGTGCCATATATGACCCAGCTCACTAACACATTTTGTTTAGGGCAATATTCTCATTACAGACACTCAGGATGCGATACTCACCGACGTTGGTGTCGCTACTATTGTCGCTCAGCTTCCCGGGACAGTGCCTGTTGGTCCCTCAACGATTTACAAGTCGATTAGTGAGCTTGAGGGTGACACCACCAGCCCAACACTCGAAATGGAGACCTATTCTTTAGCAGCAATTATCTATGTCGTGAGTCATCTGCATTTGCGTATGTATGCCTCTCGAATACATGACTTATTGTAAGTTGCGCATTAGATATATGGCGGAGTGCTTCCGTTCCAGAGCATGGCCCCTCAACGGCAGATAGGCAAGATACTCAAAGCTGGGGGCATACATTGTCATTTCTCTAAACCGGATTCCATGCCTGATACGCTGTGGTTTATCTTACAAAAGTGCTGGATCATGGACAGCTCAGAACCAGCGACTGTCCATGAGCTTGTGCAATGCTTGAAAGGTTTATGTTTGGTCGATAACGAATCCAGTCACCCGACGCTTTCTTCGATCGTTTAGTACAACTCCACTTCTATCTCAGATCTATGTTACTGTGCTCGTTTGCCACGCGGTCAACTCTGTGTCCTCATATTTGTATATTTTATGTACTTGGTAATATTCAGCTATCTTACAAAACGATAGTTGTTTTAATTGATAGATTTTCACTTTCGTCGAGACAAAGTGGTGGCCAGGGCCCAGCAAGAACTATTAACGCGTAAAGTAGTATATAACCAGCGTAGAATGGAAGGACAATGGCGATATGAATGGATGAAGGTAAATTTTCTTCTGATTCTACGAGACAGCAGGTATAGAAAGCATGGCGATAACATGAAGACGTGCAAGGGATAACGTGCGTAAAAGGTAATCGGAGCATTTGATATGACGAGGAAAAAAGACCATGTAAAACGAGAATGAGAAATGCATGTGGAATCGGGAGGGAATGCGTGTCCATGATGTAAAAGAGTTGAAATGAAACGAAGACGCTAGCGCCTTAAAGATTACTGTTTGATTTGTTTAATTCACTTCTTCGTAGGACTGCGATCAACACAATCCCGCACTAGCTAGCCTCTGTGCCAATGCCTGCACTAATTGGGCCTCCACGCCAAACTCGCGAGCAAGATCGCTGAACGGTGTATGTGAAGCCACATACACATCGTGATTCTCAGCGACGAGGGTGCGCGGAAGACTTGGCTGGGATTGAGAGCTTGAGGAAGTGGACATCGTTGAGGATCCACTCGCGATCGGGGCCATCACACGCTCTGGGACTGTCACAGGTACGGAGCATGTTTCTGCAAGATCCGCGAGACGCTTGATCTGTTGGGCTGTGAAGGCTAGATATGAACTGCGGTTAGATATGAAAAGACATGAAAACAGAAGAACAACTAACCTTGGCAGTTTATGGCGCTCTGCAGGAGGTCCTGAACGAGCTCCATGGTGTACTCTTCTTCGTGGTTCGGGTTGGCTGAGTTCGTGGCTTGCTCAACACGAGTTAGAAGGACTTGAACGGCAGCTGGTAAAAAGGTGGGCGCTTAGTATCATGAATTCGAGGATGTAACTGAAAACCAACCATAACTAATATCGAACAACATATCTCGAATGCCAGCAGACCAGAAAACTCGGCTGTCCACATCTGCAGGGAACTTGCACAGCAAGCTAATAAGAGAATGGAATGGAAGAGATGGGACTTTGAGGAAATGCGACTTCAAAGGAACAAAGTCAGCATCGTTGCAACATGTAAGGGTGCACAAAATACATACATCTGGCTCCCTAATCAAGTATAACAACCCAGCGAGCTCACCCTCAGTCATGAGGCAGCTCTCCAGCGTAGCAACAATCTGATCGCCGCTCAATCCCGAGAGTGAAGGACATGAACCCGCGAAGCGGCCACGCCATGATGGGAAGAGCTGTAAAAAACGTTATCAATGATCTACCCCGATTATGGGTCTAAATGTCCGAGTAAAGACTTACATCTTTCATGAGCTCCTCTTGTCCACTGCGCGTAACAGTGACGCCCCTCGCTCGCCTGCCCTTGCCCAAAACGCTCCCGCGCATCTTGGGTTTGCCGGCCTTGTTCATGCCAAGGCCCTCGCCGCGGAGGATGGCTCCTGCCGTGACAGAATCCGCGACCTCAACATACGCATGACTCATCGTCTTGCCTTTCGGGTCGAGGAGTACGTGCACGCGTGCGACGGGGAGTTGCAACCAAGCCCGGATGAGCTGAGGAGTGATGTCCTACAAAAGTTAAAGACGTTAGTATATGTTAGGAAAAGAATATATGCGTGAATACGAACCCAAGGGACGTTGTCAATCCTCAACACAATGTTCTCCGTCATTTTGGTCCGCTTTCCATCCCCATTCTCCTCACTGACCGAATGTGAGTATGAAATGGACTGCTCCAACTTCGGCGTACTCGCACGACCTTCTAAACCAGCCTCGAAGTCAAGCCCGAACTCGAAGGGGCTCTCAAGCTCGCTGATGGGAGAAGGGGGGTTGGACAGAGAAATAGCGTCCTCTCGACTAGCAATAGCCCCCTCGTTCTCGCTGCCCTCCCTCGCACCAGCGTCGTTCTCTTTGCCAGGAGAGCCAGCGCCACCTTTATTGCTGATCAACTTGAAGTCTACAACAGCCCCTTTACACACCGCGCACCGCATGTCCTTCTCGCCCACAATGTTAAGGGCACTCGTCAGACATGCACTGCACAGCGGGTGCTCGCATGGCTGCAGAACAGCAAGCGTAGGCGGGCATTGTGCAAGGCAGACGGAACAGTCGTTCTTGTTCACCGGGCTGGGCGCGGATTTGGCGGGAGAAGGAAGAGAGGAGGTGGGGGCGGAAGATGTGAATGTGTGAATGGGGGTAGTCTTGGTAGGAATAGGAGCAGCGACGGGTGTAGCGGAGTAGACAGTCTGCGGGATAGGGACATATGTCTGTTTCGGGTATCCGGATTGCTGTTGGAGCTGGGGTAGACGGGATCCGTACGGGTAGAATCCCCTGTTGTTGGCATTGAACTCTTGCTGTTGCTGCAGCTGGTGCTGTTGGTGGAAGTGCTGCTCTACACTCTCAGATATGCTGTTGAGGCCGTTCATTCCCATCGCAGGGGCTCCGATACCCATACCCAATGCTGGTCCCATATTGAACCCGCCACCCATGCCAACGAATGGGTCGGCAAGTTGTGGGAATTGCGCATGCGGGATGTGAGGTTGGGGATATGCTGGGTATCCACCATTAGGACTGAGGCTGACTGTGAACGCGTTTTGGTTGGCGTTTGGGGTAGGGAGGTTGACCGAGAAGCTGTCCTGCTGCTGAACGTACTGATCCCACTCATTGTCGTCGTCATCGCTCTTGTAACTGCCGTATTCGTTGTCGTTCTCAAAGTCGTTTTCGTCTATGTCGAATAGATCTAGGGAGGTGTCTGGGTTGAGGCTCTTGTTCGCGCGTGTGTTGTTGATTTTGTCGTTGAAGGTCGAGAGGGCGCTCATGCTGCGGTTGCCGTTCATGTGTGCTCTGATGTTCTGTGAAGCGGGTGTGCGGATCTGTTTGGTTATTAGTATGTGTCATGCCGGATATTCGAATCAGGCGGACTCACCACCCCAAACGCCTCCCTCCTCCTCGGCTGCGCGGGATCCGTAAGACTTCCTTTCATCTTCAGCTGGCTTGAGAGAGCGCGATTTGGGGGTGGAGTCGACATGAGGTTCACGTTCATGGACTGATTCAGGGTTGAGAGAGTACGTCGCTGACGCACAGGGGAGGATGTCGCTTGGGGTTTGATGTTGGTGTTTGTGCGGGTTGCCATGGGGGAGAGGGGTTGAGGGAGCAGAGACGGAGCAGTGAATGACTGAGAGTGCGGTGCGACACGCGAACGCTGGGGAAGAGCATCGCTGGCGGTGCGTCTGTGAGTTGAGAGGAATGCAGCTGGTAGAAGCACTACAGGAATCGTTAGATGACACGCATATAGTCGAGGAAAAACGCACCATCTTCGTTGATGAAGCCAGAATCGTTCGCATCTGACATCAGAACGCTCGCTGGAAGAAAGATCATCGTCATCAGCCGGCAACACGAGGTTGAGACATAATTTTTACATACCTTCATCGTCGCCGTACGTAGACTCATCTGCATCCAACCGACGTGCAGAAGACACCTTGATGCCGTTCTCATTCGCGCGAGAACGCCAATTCTCAGCAATATCAGCTAGACTGTGGTCTTTTCCTTGTACCACGTTGGGCGAACCAGCAAGAAACGCGAGATGTTTCTTGCTAATTCCGCCAACACTGTCCGGCGTCGTCAGCGTCGACGAGCTGTCTGAGGACCTCAAACTAAGAGGTGTATATGGCGTCGACGGCGTCAATGGTGATCGATAAAACGACTGTGTCTGCGCGTGCGTGTGGGGAACCCGGTGTTGCTGGGAACGTGGGACACGCTGGGGCGTTATGGGGAGCTTTGTTGCTGGCGAAGAAGGAACCGAGAAAGATTGGAACGCTGAAGAGGACATTGTCAACGACTGCAACAACGACGGGCAGAGCTTGATGAACTTGATGAAAGTCGAAAACAACAGCGACCGAGTGACGTTTGAACCGTGACTCTTCGTCTTTACGCGAGGGAGTCACGTCACGTGAACGACGCGACGTGAAACGCGTCGAGTCAGGTGTACCGCGTCGAATTAAGAAGCTGCGAGGAACTTGTCAAAGACCTCAGAGAATTTGGATATAACACAAACGAAAATGCGATTTGGTCTTAACTTCAGTAGAAAAGCATACTAAACTAAGAACAATTCCGCCTATACCATCCCCTGGACACCCCTCTCTCCAGAGCAACTACATAGAAAAGTAAATAGCAGGATGAACGGTCTAATCACGCAATGATGAATTGTCGAATGTCGACGAATGGGTTAATAGTTTTTTAGGCGGAGAGCTTATATAGCGGTGATGAATTTGACGCGAGGTACCGTGTTGCATATCCAAGGGTAAGGCGAGGGGAGCGATCCACCAGCGTTAAATCCATATCCGAGTGATAGCCAAGAAGAAATGAAACGCACGTTTTAAACCGGGCTAACTACTAATGTTATATACGAGCTACGCAATGTATTTAATCAAAGACGTATTAGCCATTCTTACCTCAGCCACCACGATCCTCGCAGGCGGGGAAAGAGGCGAAAATGTCTTCGATAGATGTGTATGTGAATAAGTTCGTGCGTGGAGTGCTGGAGGATGCAGATTGTTGGAGTAGCGCGACAAAGTGTCATGCGAGGGAGAATCCTGCAATTACATTTTTTATGAAAGCCATTATGCTCGAAACAATCTGACTGGCTTCACATTGTACAACAGAGTTATATTCACCAGGATGACCGAGGAAGCTAATTGCTCAGAGTCATCCTTCTGGAGTTACACCCTTACTGTTACCTGTAATCGTTTTTACGTCTTCTTGCAAATTTTTAGCATAATGCAGAACTTCAACCTTCTACTTCATTCAAATTAAAGGACTACACAATTGATTACTTCCTGCGAGATGAGGACATGATGATCTATAAATAGGAGTACGGCATCTAAATTTAGGTTCGCTGAGGTTGAGAAAGGTATTCATGTAATTTGTACAATATAATTTAATCAAGCAGCTACGTTCCAAGATGTGAATTGTAGTAAAACAAATGGCCATTTGAATAGGAACTAATTGTCGGAATAAGTAAGTCTCAGTCAGCGTAAGAATGAAGTATATATTCGTTGAGTAGTAAGTACTTATTAGAATATGTAAGTCTATGATAACAATGTTAGTAAAGGATCAATGCAATACGAGAAAAGTAGTACAGACCTCAATCAGCGTAAGAACAGACTAAGGTACTCGATACTAGACTAAAAGACTATAAGTAAATAGCTACTCAATAGATATAACAAACTACAAGCTAAAGAAGATAACGAAAAGATAGTAGCATAGATGGGGGCTGTAAATATGTACCGTAAATTCTAGCCACGAAAATTAAAGTCAATCACGAGTTAAATATGGACGGGTCATAACACGTTATGAGGTTTGTATTCCAACATGAATGATGGTGTTGAAGGACGAATAGTGGTATCAGGCAAGTTACAAAAATTGCACAGGAATAGATGGTAAATGTAGATGAGATGTTGAGATAGTGGTCGTCTCTACATGTTCAGATATGCAACATAACCCTCCTAAATGTAAGAAAAAATTCCATAAGCTCAGTCAAGCAAAGTGGGTGAACAACATACAATGTGTTAGACGGTGTGCATCATGGCATTTAAAATAGTGAAAAAGATTAAGCAATGACGCAGGAGTAGCCACCTGAATTCCTGCCGCCTTATCTTTGTCGGAGGGAATGGAAGACATGATGTCTTCGAGAGAATCAGCGGCGAAAGAATCCATGAAGTGTTTATCGGAAGGCATTATGAGAAGGGCGAAGTTGAGCGCCTATATGAGCTCGCATTTTGATTCTACCTCTTATATAGATAGGACCAGCTACAAATCAATGTAATAGATAAGTTTGACCTACTTTTGGTACTCAATCTTTTGATGGAATATGAATTTCACACGTACGAGCATTCGCGATCCGGACACCGCCAATCATTTCTATTTTGTTTCATTAATATAGATACAGCCTTATTTACATTCTTATGGTTCTTTATCATTCCATAGCATACTTTTTATGTAGTCAATTTAAGTGTTTCAGTAGTAGTGTACATTAGAGCCTATGCACTGTCCGTTTGTATCACAGGCTCACCAAGGCCAAATGGACCATTGTCTAGTATTTTAACACCTTTTGTGTTAGACACTTAGGGAGTGATAAGTAATAGTAGCGGATCTGTCAAATACTATGTGTATACGCCACCGATGGTGGCATATTTTCAAGTCGGTCTCCGAAGGCCATTCCAAACTAAGCATTCAATTGTATGGCTGACTTCTCGTACCTTGCTACTGTCATCTGCAAAAAAAATCTAAATCTTACTTCCTGTTATATCTACGTCTTTATAATTTGACATCCGTTTGATACCGTGTAGCATAATATCACGACAACGTCCGCAACTAATCTATACTTACTTAATTTGGGTTTTCCCATTTTGTTGGTTCTGCAACTTTATTACCAACATTTGTCATGCTTCACTTCTCAGTCAAATCGATTTATGACCTTGAAAGGATGCGCTGATTTATCCTGCGTTAGTATCTCCAGGTAAGTGAATAACCTTTGAGCAAATGATAAAAAGCTGCACACCTTAAGTGTAAGCCTAACCTCACTCTGACTCGCTCAACACAGAGTCATAAGCGTCCATGCATCTTCTGAGCACCTTTTTTAACGTAATGCAGATGTTCATTTTTCTACTTCACTCAAATCACACAAATCACACTACAAAATCGATTTACTTCCTACAAGATAAATCTATAAATAGGATTACGACATCTAAATTTAGTTCACTTAGGTTCAGATAGGTATTCATGTAATTTGCACAACATTATTTCAAAATCAAGCAACTATATTCCCAGAGACAAATTGAATTGAAAACCGAAGAATATGAAAGAAATCCAATAGTATTAAAGAATAAATTGTAATATCAGGCAAGTTACAAACGTTGCGCGAGAATAAGTAGTAAACGTAGATGCGATGCGATAGTGGCCGCCTGCGGCCTAGTACGTGCAAATACGCGACATAACTCTCTGAAATGTAAGAAAGTAATCTATAAGCTCAATCCAGCAAAGTTAGATGGACAACGTACGACGTATTAAACGTGTGCATCAGCAGCATTCGCAATTAAAAGATTAAGTGATAATGCAGAGACCGATTCCTCCATTCCCACTGTTTTCTTTGTCAGAGGGAACAGAAGTCGTAGTGTCTTCGAAGGAATAGGTGTTGAAGGAATCCATGAAGTATTTAGTGGAAGACTTCGAGAGTGGTGAGAAGTTGGGTGTCTGGATGGGCCCACATATTGATTCTGCCTTTTATATAGATAGTACAGGCTACAAATCAATGCAGTTGATCTTGACCTACTTCGGATGTTTTTATTGGGCGCTATTTTGATATTTAATATTTCGATCACGAATATGAATGATACACGTACGAGCATTTTCAATCCAGGCAACGCCTGCCGTTTCCGTTTTGTTTCATCTATAGGTGCATTCCTATTTACATTCTTGTGGCTGTTTCAAATCATTCCATAGCATACATTTTATGTAGTCTATTCGAGTGTTTGAGTAGTATACATCTGAGCTTGAGCACTATCCGTTTGCCTCACGAGCTCACTAGGCCAATGATCCTTTTACGTTAGATACTGGGGGAATATTTAGTAGTGGCGGTGGATCTGTCAAGTACTATGTGAGAATACGCCACCTATAATGATTTATTTTCTGGTCAGCCTCCGGAGGCCATTCCAACCTAAGCACTCAGTTTTATAGCTGACATTCTCGTTCCTGCTTCTGTCATTTGCAAATAAAGCTAAATATAGCCTCTTGTTATATTTGCGTCTTCGGGTTATAAATTCTGAATTGGACATCCTTTTGAGACGGAGTAACATAATTGCATGACGACGTCCACGACTAACTTCTGCTTATTTAGTTTGGATCTTTTCGTTGGTTGGGCCTGGCATTTTGCATACTTTTCACTTCTTGACCGACCGATTTACGATGTTGCCAAGATGCGATCGTTTACCCTGCGCTAATACTACAAAATCACATTTAGTGAATGACAGAACAGCTATACAACTGGAGCTGCACTTGCTCACGGGCTT
The DNA here is from genome assembly GCA_004379715.1 of Crucibulum laeve. Classification (NCBI taxonomy): domain Eukaryota; kingdom Fungi; phylum Basidiomycota; class Agaricomycetes; order Agaricales; family Nidulariaceae; genus Crucibulum; species Crucibulum laeve. The sequence continues at coordinate 682,268 of ML213600.1, forward strand.
ATAAGTTTGATCTGAATCGCAGAAGAGATTAGTAGATCTCAAATGCCAAATGGACAATGAAAAACACCTACTTACAGCAATTAAACGCAAAAAGGCGGACCCGTTGGGATTCTTGTGAACCTGAGTTTCACATTCGTGCTGATCGAATATTATCCCGTTAGTCCGTCGTTTGGGTAACTAAAGATTGGCTGATGACTGCATTGACGAGATACATGGAGGAGTCGGAGGCGTTCCGGCGCGGCGAAGGGCAAAGAGAGGGAGTAATAAAAGAAAGGGGTAGCAGTGCAGTAAAACGCCCAAGCTGGTCACAACTTCTTGATAAGTTATTTCAGTAATTTTCACAAATAATGCTGCCCGAGACTGGAGGAGGCTGTGATAAAAAAAATATGCGAGATAACGAAAGTTTGGTTATCTCCGTTCACGGCATTAAAATGACCATTGGGAACACTCACCGATTTTTTACTATTCCTAGATTTCAAAATGCTCAACGAAATAATTTAAATGGAAGAATAAAGACGCGGTTGATCCGGGAATGGAAGCGTGGGCCTGTGCTCAAATAGCGGTGATAAAAAAGCCAGCGTCGAACGAACTTCGAAGAAGCCGTCATTCATGATTGCGAACACCTTCCAAATCGTAAATCCTGCAGGATGGAATCTCTGTGGACAGCTATTCTTGGGCTCAGATTGCTATCCCGGATCTATCCTGAGGACCAAACATAGTCCTATGTTTCTCAACTCGAGTGGCTTCTTTGATGAATACTCAGAGAACTCAGCTATAGAGCTTCTTTTACCTTTCGGCCCGAATTCAGAGATAGTCTGGTTCTCATCTTTAGCTATTCATAGCATCATATCAAAGTTGATGTCGCTATTCACCGTAACTTTACGATACAACATGGACAACAGCTTGTAATATCGCGCACGTTGCTATCTTAGCCTACTATCTTCATTTCCGACATTCTTCCCACTCGTCAGGATGTATATCGCTTGAACGCTCAACTCGATATCGCCATCACGTATAGCGAATTCACCGCAGTTGGTGCGGTTGTTTGGCCGTTTGGTCGAGATATTCGTCTCCGCTGGAATGAAAAGCTATAAGAGACTGATTTATCGTCTGTAAAACTCAACCCAAACCCAGCTTCGATATCTTCAGCTAGCTTTACACCCTTCTCTTCTTGCACCACTCGTTAGTGCCCCCTTCACTCACCGATGGTCGTCGTCATCTCATCATCGTTACATAGAATTACTATGGCTGGAAAAAAACCCATCAAACCCACCGACGCCGCGAGGATACAGTCGACTCAGGTACGTTCAGTGTTCGAGCTCTTCCGTCTTCTCCGTGTTGAAGTGGCTTGATCCAGGCCAAGGCCGGTGCCGACACCGGCAAAAGCTCATTCCCTGCGCGCGCTCAGGCTGGCGCAGCTAACAACGTGAACAAGGGTACCGTCGAGAAGCCCGTTCCTGGTGTTAAGACCGCAAAGGGGTCGAAAAAATAGAGAACACGCTCGAATAACTGAATACTTCTCGGATTGCTTGTACTTGATCTCGCTGCTGGCACTGCTGTTGTACCTATTGTAACGTAACATAAATTATCTGAATTAAACCTCTTCTTACAACAGATACGAAGATTTGAATTATAATTTTATCTTGAAAATATCAATAGCAGGTCGAATGGTCATAGAGCGACGGTTTAATAAACTAGGCGCATGGTGGTTGACGTTGAAGTAGCAATCAATGCCGCAGTGCCGACTTTGGCGTTTGTTTAACAGTCGTTGGTCGGTCCTTGTTTCCAAACATAAGCAAACATTAAGTACACAAAAAGAAGCCCAAACCTCCCTCAACGACAACTATCATTGCTAGCTTAACGTCTCCTTTTCTGTCTTTTTTGTACTGCTCCTCATTACAACTTTTACAACACCAGGCCTCTAACAAGTCAGGCTCCTCCTGCAAAGGCGCGGTGGTATCTGTCTCCTGAACGGACGATCGATTTGTGGCATAGCTGAAGCTCGCTGCTCGATGAATGAGCTAGAGGTGACATCGCGTGTATTGACCATTGTCTGATATAGGTCTTAGGATGCTATGACTTTTCGAAAAATAGGCCCACTGGCAGTATCTATACTTACTGACCATATCCTTACATCGATAATAGTGAGCATCTTTCTTTTATGATTTTGATGATGAGACATTTCGTCTATATCAACGAACGCCGTTCTTCATAGAAGGATGTAGCGCAATGTGTCTTGTATATAATCCTAGTTATACTGATCCCTTCTTGGTTGATTTGATTTTGACCATACGCTGATACAATTGTCCTTCAGCAGGTCCCGATAACAGGAGGAAATGGAGCGATGGTGCAGCTTTGTAAATATATAATGTATACCGTACGGGTATCCTATAATATTTGTATTTGACACCATTCTAATTGCTTTGACTACGTCTTGGTTGATCACTGTGAGCTCTTTCCAAGCCTCTCGGAAAACTGTACCACTTCCTCCGCCACCTCCTGCACCAAGGATCGTTTCACAAGCGTTTTCCTCCACTCCCTGACCCTCTTCGTCCAAAATACACCCTCAACGTTGTCATCATACCCTGCGTACCAACACCCAGCCAGCCCACCATACACTGCCCCCACAGTGTCTGCATCGTCACCCAAGTTGACGGCCATGATTGCACCGTGCTCGAATGTCGTGGTGGCGAAGAAGCAGTATAGCGCTGCTATGAGGGTATGGAGTACGTATCCGGATGACAGGATTTGCTTCGCAGACGGTAGGCTATAAGGGAAAATATCCTTATCTATCGGTGTCCCAAGCTGCGTTTCCGTGATCACGCTGAGGATGGGATGATGCGTCCGATAGTACTCCTCCAGATCCTCATCCTCTCTGCATGGCGGCGTCCCAGCAGGCACAACAAGCGCATTACGCAGCTTTTCGTTGGTGTACGGGAACTTCGCAATGTAATCCAACAGGTTGAGCTTGCTATATTCACTTTCAATATTCAAGCTGCTCTGATACACCACCAGGGCGATCAGCTGTGTCCACATCTCACAGGCCTCGAGGCACATTGCCGTTGGATGCGTGGTGGCACTGCTCCGTCGTGCATATTTGGCTGCCTCTTGAGTATCACGCCAGTATGTGAGACCGACAGGCAGCACACGCATCAAGCTCCCATTGCCTGCATTGCTATCGGCCCCGAGCTCTTTTTCAATCCGGGCAAGGATACCATCGGCACCGTGTGCTTGGTAAATCCTTAGTGCACGTCCGATCGTGTTTCCGATATCGAAACAATACCCAATCGCAGACAGACGACCGTATCTGTGCCAGTTGGTGTATGCATCCAGCTGGTGTCTCTCATCGAACCCCCCTGGTACGACATTCTGCGACTTGAATCCGCCACTGTCCTCTACAGGAACGTAAGTCGCGATCGAACGTGCTAGACAGAGTGTCATGGATGTGTCGTCTGTCCAAACCCCAGCGGGAAGGTCGAAATTCTCGTTCGGCATCATGGTAGTCACCAAATCGAACGTGAATCGCTTGTGGAACTCTGGCGGACCTCCGAGAGCATCTACCAGTGCTGTGGCAAGGATCGACAGGCGTATCTTTGTCGCCGCATCTGCAGGCGTTGGGTGTTGGTCTCGAAGTGGGGAAAGTGGAGGGGGTACTCTGTTCGATGGATTGACCCCGGCGGAACCTTCTGAAAGAGAGGGCTTCTTTCCGTGTTTTGGCGTAAGCTTGCTCCAGAAGGACATCGCGCACGCTTCCGACCGTTAGGAGGGAAGAAATCTAGCGTTCGTTGGACGAAGTTCCTGCGTTCTTAAAAAAACAAGCATCGCATGGGTATGCACTGCCTTGATGTCCCCTGGACCTGATTCATGACATTTCATTAAATGTTGCAGCGAATAGGAACCAGGAAGGTCCTGGATGGCAGTACAGGATATGGCCGCTGGCTTGCAGACGCAAAGGCCCCAAATTATTAAATTTTCTTTGTAAGTCGTATGAAAGCGAGTGGAACGGCAATCCGCCCCGTCGTGGCCCACCGGCCTGCCTCTTCCAAGTCCTCAACGTAACTACGGCTGGTGCCTGCCACCCCCCTCTTTTTCTCGCTCATTCAGCTTCATGTGTAATATTATTTATTAATCTCAGGAACTTCGATGGTGCTTAACGCTGTAATATAGCAGGAGTAATTAGGCGAATTTTTTACACTAGAAATAAATCTAGGGTCAATTTCCCTTCCATATACCACCCATGTTATTAGATATTTGAGTAAGTTTACGTGCTTGATTCGAAGTCCAGTTTAATAAGTGACATTTATCCCAGAGCTATATACGTGATGAGAAATCACAGATACAGTAGATTACTAGTATCTCCATAATCTTAGGAAAAATAAACTCCGCGGCTTCTTTCGAGGTATATGACAGAAATTATCTCATTCTGCGCTCATATAATTCTCTCCACACTGCATAGTGTGTTGATCCGGTCTTCCTGTTTCTTTCACCATTGAATTTTTAAATTTATAACCGTGCGGTCCGCGGGATTTTGCTTCCGTTTATAGCTAGCACCACTCGCACGGTGGCGGTGCTCACGGATAACATTTACTCCTTTCTTAACTACCTGTACTTTGGTCTCTTCCTCCACGAGGAGCGTTGTTGCTGGCAAAAAAGTCCATCTTTCTTCGGATTAAACCATTCGAATTTTCAAGAAGTGGACAATAGCAACTTGAATGAAGGCTAGAGCCTAAGTAAGTACAATTAATATTGGGAGATCCATCGTTTTCCTCTTATCGAAATGCATTCTTCAGTCAGCCTCCAGTACCGGTAGCTCATGCCAGGTCTCAACAATCGTGCTCTTGGAGCTACATTCAAGACCATGTCGATCTCATCAACCACGTCGTCTTCCTCTTGCTCACTCGGATCGGTACGGCAGGTACAGGATCTGTGGTATGAAGACGGAAACATCATCTTCAAAGCCGGCGATAGCCTCTTCAAAGTATCCAAGGGTGTTGTGGCTGCCAGATCACCCGTATTCCATGACATGCTTGCCTTCCCACAACCAGATGATCAGGAAATGTACGACGGATGCCCGCTGGTGATGCTGTACGATGCCGACGAGGACGTGCGTTATTTTCTCAAAGCGATCTATGATTCGGGGTATGTGGCCGTTGAAGTCCACCATAAAAGTCTTGCTGATCACCTTCTAGCTTCTTCGAGCCCCCACCGTCAACGACCGAGTTCGACATCATCAGCGGCATCCTCCGCCTCAGCACGAAATATGAAGTCGACTATCTCCGACGGCGCGCAATCCGGCACCTCGACGTACTCTACCCACTCACGCTTACCGCCTTCGATCGACGGCAAGAAACGCGCACGACCCCGTGGAAAGACAACACCGCGTTCGAAGCAGCCCGGCTTGCACGAGAAGCAGACGTCCCGTGGATCCTCCCCGCCGTGTTGTACTGTGTCTGCACCTGCCCCGTTGACGATATGGTGGACGGCTACCTATGGAACGATGCGCGGCGGCAACTGAACCCCATCGACCAGGCCGCGTGTGTGAAGGCTCTCGTACCGCTTACACAGGCGGATCGGAAGGACATGCTCAGTTTCTTGACGCTCGGGGCCGTGTCGGGGTGTATTACCCCGACAGACTGTAATGAGGCGCGGCTTGATGCATTGAGGTCCCTTGCGGATGCACAGGATATTCTGAATCCGCTGGATTCGTTTTATCACATGTGGGAGCTCTTCGAAGACAATGTCTGCGAGCAATGTGTGACAAAGAGCAAGGCTATGAATGGGTCTGCGAGAGAGGCGTTCTGGGAATCACTTCCAGGGTTGTTCAAACTCCCTGATTGGAGGACGTTGAAGACACTACAGGAGGACGCGCTCCGGGTAGCTTGATCTTGTTTTGGTATGATCTTCTCTATCTATTTCTATGGGTTTTATTTCGATACTTGGGGGCAATCTGCCGAGTCAGGGGAAGAGGAACTTACGGGCAGGACGTTCCGCTGTCGCTATGCTTTATCCCTCCATATGACACGTCGTCTCCCTATCATTTATGATTGTGGACCTCTCAACGAGTATTTTGGAGTGTGATGCTGCAACACGTTCCATCACCGCTCGGACTAACAGCGACAAGGATGGGCGGTTGTATACTTGATATATGGGTATCTCTTTCTGCATATATGTACATTAGACTGTACGATGCAATACTATGTTTCACGCTTTCATATCTCTCGCAGACCTCAATTCTCTCCGCTAGTCTTCAACATCTTAATCCTTCCTTTCTTCTCCATCTTCCATTCTCTCTTCCCCTTCATGCGCTCATTCTCATGAATCGTATCGCGTGAAACCTCCGCTTCCTCATCCTTAGAGAAGCAGTAGCTGATTATCTCCCCCTTCTCCAACGTCTCCACAGCTTGTTTCCAATCCTTCATATTCTTTCTCCGCGGGGCTTTGAAAGTCGTCCCCACCGGCTGTCCCATCTCCTCACATCCCGGGCACTTGCACGGGATCACTAACACCCACCGCATATCAGGATTATTACCCTACAATACGCAATCTCCTCCGCGAAGGGTCGATTACCAGTATCCATGTCGTTCAACATACAGACATAAGTGCTGGACACGCCCATCCGCCGCTGGTTTCCAAGCATGGAGTGATTCTCACATACATCGAGAATCCCCTCGCGCGAAGAGCGAACTTTTTACTGACATCATTCTCCTTCGTAATTGGCATATTCGTTACCTTGAACCGCGTCCCTATCTGATCAATATTGTTAAGGTAGGCTGCGAGAGATACTGCCAAATCTGTATGCGTTGATGATAGATCATTTTAAATTATAAAACTGTCGACGAGGCTGATACTCAGCTTTTTAAGTGGAAATAACTAAATAAAATAAAGGAACTTCTCGAACGGGAGCCGGAAATACGTTGTGTTTCATGGAAGAGAAAAATGAATGCCGCTTACCCGGATTGAACGAGTGACCTTCGCATGAACTTCTCTTCGAAGTACAAGTGCGACGCTTCTACCACTGAGCCAAAGCGGCGATGTTCATTCTCATATTTATTACAATATCATACTAATATCATAGTACAAGACTATGTCCAGATCCGAATCACCTCAACTCTCCTAGACCAGTGACTGATCTCTCTATGAAGCAAGCCTCGATACAGGGACCAGTTCAACGGATTTTAAATCTGTGAGAGGGTGCACTATGATCGGTTTTTGATAGAATGGCGTTATTTCCATCCAAATTGAGTAACTCTTGAAAATAGCCCCAATTTGAAATAAGTGGGAAAACCGTCGCGTCGCGTCCGTCGTCCGCTCTTTGCTTAACATTCTACGTTGGTCACCACTCTGCTCCTATCGAGGATGTTCTCATAGAGGGGATGGTCATGAGTCTACAACTCTCCTTGCACCCGGAAGCTCTTCAATTAATCGTTGAATATTTCTCAAGTAGCACCTGTGTGCTGGATATCACTCAACTGAGAATGCTCTATTTTTGTACAGACGAGAATATCAGTGAATAGTATTTTCATGTCCGGAAACTGATTGCAATAGTACGTGTATCCACTCAAAATACTATGGCAGGTGAGCATGTAGCAACCTTTTGTTATTTATACTAGATGATACTAATGATGCCACCCCCTCTTCCAGTGGGTCAACCCGATGACATACACGACTTCATTGATTTAGGAGTACATATTCCATCGACTATGGAACCTGCGTTTACGGACTCTTTCCATGTCCAACGGAAGCAACGAGAACTATGGAAAATCTCTCTCATGGCTCCTTCACGTCTTTTGAAAATTTTAACATCAGGATACCTGGAAAAAAGTTATACTTAACTGAACATGATATCTACCAGCTATCACATTGAAAAATGATCTGGACAACTTACTGTCGCAGGTTGGACTTACTAACTGGTGTTTAGTGGACATGAATGTTTTCTGTTTTCATCCTCTTCTGCTTCTCGAGGTCTTGCTATTGGTTCTGGTATTAAATGTGGCCTTCTAACGCTACATTTGAAGTGTACTTTGAGTGTTACATCAGATCAAGGTCAGTTTGCTCATCTTAAATTTTGTTAGGGCTCGCTCTGAACTATCCATTGACATTTAATCGATCCATAGTAAAATCGGGCCCTTTATCACCCCATAGTCACTGCAATTTAACCGTATTCATGGCTGCAGCCTCTCCTATCTGTCTGAACAAATGAAGAGAATTTATCCCTTGACTTGCTTGTTACATGGTCGATAGATACTGAATATCAAGTGGAATAGCAATCGTTATAAGGAGATCTTGGACGCCAATCATATGACTCAGCCCAAGTGATAACGATGATGATATAAATATGTTTCACTTCACGGTTCTAGGAATACAGCACGCTGCCCCCTTCCGCGATCTGCCTATCCCCAAATTCTCAAATGCAGAAACTATTAAATAAGTTCTGGACAATGCAGCCAAGGCCAGTGACTGATCTTCCTTCGATCGAACTCTCTTCTGTTATTTTTGCCACCATCGCTTTCTCCATTCGCGTCTACGTTCAAAAAAACGGCCCTATACCATTTTCCCGACAAATCCTTCGCATTAACAGCGCCATTTACTCTATAGTTTCTTTGTTCTTTGTTCTACAGATTGGAGGATTAATCTTACGATTACTCGGAACTTCGTCCGCGCTAGACATCCAAGAGACAGCGCACAAAATCCTCCTCCAACCCTCTACAGATCCCAAAGACGAAGCACTCCGATATCTCTATCATCTCTCGAAATTCTGGGAATACGTTGATATTTTCAACGTGCTCGCTACAGGTGGCTCGATAGGCATTCAATTCTCCTTCCATCACCTCACGGTACGTTGAAAGCTATTTTAGTCATCGTCTTTAACGCGGTTCTATTCATCAGACTCCGTACTTGACATACGCCCGCGCTCTGACAAGCCCAGCCGGATGGCAGATTTTCGCACTATTCAATGCGTTGCACCATATGCTCATGTACGCGGCAATCGCCGGAGTAGATGATTTCGTCGGAGTAGACATTTTCCCGTACATCCTTCCCTACACGCTATATTTCCAGCTCGTCGTTGGTATCGCGGTGGAAGCATGGATCGTGAAGGTACGAACTATCGGAAAGGAGGCTACATGGGAAACATGGTATCCGATTTGGCCCAATATCCTTTGCGCAGTGCTACTGGCTATTTATGCCGGATTATTCGTGAGGGACGCCATGCTAGAAAAGAAGCAGAAGAGCAAGGAGGAGTAGAGTCCTCAAATGTGTGCAGCATTTCTCAAAGTCCCATGAAGTATAGTAGACACATAAATCAGCGTGTATAACCCATGCCATATATCTCCTTGTGCCGTAATTCATAGCCCCATGAAGAATCGTAACGTAGCTTAACGTCCAATTTTGCATGCGTAGCAGTGTCCAAAGGCCAATAATGCAAGTCATGTCCAAAACATCATCGTATCAAACGACCATAAGCAATAAGTACTATCGGTGCTCACGAGACCGAATAAAGTTAATTTTTTGATTAACTTATTCACTTTTAGCTGTATTTATTAAAGGCAGCTAACTTGAATAATTTTCTCACGCTTGCATCAAATTAACTTTTCACTTGGCCGCTTGTCTGCAGACATTAACTTGTGCAATACATTGTAGATTGTTACTCCGTTGTTATTGAAAAATTCATTTCTACCTTTGAATGAGAGTATTCTATTGATAATATAAGGCCCTTGGGCATCATTTAAGGCCAGTTATGAGTGGCTTTGCAAATGCATATCCACCATCAATCCTTACACCAGTGCATTAAATCCTAAATAAATTTCATACATTAAATGCAGTTAGCTCAAGCTAAATTTAATTGTCAACTTCTGTGCTGTATCCTTTCTCTATTTCCTTTATTCTTGCATATTACACATGATTTCTCAGCCATCCTTGAGGATATATTCCTGAAAAGGTGCGATATATATGCATAATTTCTTTGGTAGTGATTATAATATCCTCCTAGGATTTATTATAAATGCTTACATGTATATTTACTTCATGTGAAACAATAACTCTGCCTACTGGTATTATAAGGGCACCAGAACAGGACATCTACTGATGGGTTGGCCAAAGTATGGTTTAATGAGGAGTTTTAAGAGCCAACATATCTTAATAGAGAGCATATATAACATTATATTGTTTAATCATCCCAAAAATTGATCTTTATGTGGTCTTTAGATGCTTTTCAACCAAAGTTAAGGAAAAGTTAATAGTTAATACAAACAAGACCAAATTAACTTTTGTGTAATAATTTTGCAATTTATGACCTCAATTCGTAGTATATGTAATTAATGCTAACAGCATGTTTAAAAGTTTGATTATACCTTTCAGAATATGCATTGATCTGGCTGTGAAGATAAATATTCAATATGTTATGGGTCTTGTCACTAGCAAGGGGCAATGAGCCACTCCATTGCCATATATGGCTCTTCAACGTCTGCTTTTGGCCTGTGGTCATCACAGTCATCATGCTTGATGATAGGGCATATATTCAGTGCGTGTTAGGTAGGAATGAGTGTTGTACTTTGCATATTTGTTGTCTCTCTGCCAAGTTAAAACTCACTTGACTTAGCTTGACTTTCACTTTCACTTGTGAATTTAACTTTTCCTGCCAAAAGTGAAATAAAGTTAATTTTATAAGGGAAAACTGAATTCGAAAACTGAATTTGTTACTCATCGGTGCTCACCATACTCGTAAGTAGGTGTCAGAGGTGTCATAGGCTGGGGCTGCGCTATTAGCATTGTCTTACTAGCAGGTCGTATAGAAACGGGGGATTAGGGCTGCCAACCGTACCGTATCGTATACGGTTACGGGTGCCAGCTGTACCGTAAACCATACCGTATTGATGTAAACTTGAGCCCAGACGGTACAGTATACAGTACGGTACTGGTAAATTACGGCTTTAGTTAGCTATGGGTTACTATTTTTAGCCTTTCTTCTGTATAGTGTTATTGAAGAGATCTATGTAAAGGTTGAGATAAAAAACCAAGGAGAAAGCATTATCTTCAAATAATGTGTCATTACTACATTATACTATTGTTGAGACAAGTAGATATCTCACCAACCAGAGTCCTTAAGAAGCAGTACATGATAGGCTGAAAGTAGCAAGAACGATGTGCCAATTGACTGAATGCACATTGTGGTTTTCTGTTATTAATATTTACACTGCATGTACTACTAACCTGAGTAAATAACTCACCTCCAATCTGCACCAGATGTTGCCAGTATGATATATAAACACTTGTAATTACACTAAGCTGCTTATATATGCCCACTTGTAACGACAACACATTTTTAATATATGAAACACTTCTAATTACAAGTATGTAGCACGGCCAATGGAAGCATCCAGGTGGTAACCGCCGCATGGCCGATCGTGCCTACTGCCTGAATTAGACAATTTTCCCGCGCATAAAGTTTTAAATTGAGCGAACGGCGTCACAGGCAGTATATGGGCCCGGTATCCGAGATCGACCACGCAGATTGAAGACTTAAATAGGTAGCAACTTTTGATTGGAATTAACTTTCTTAATGTGTGAGATCTTATCTTATCGTAAGTGCAAATAGGTAAATTCCAACTTACCTCCATTCACCGAGCGCTACAGTGCCAGACTCAGCATTAAACGTAGGGAGTTAAATAAGTTTTAAACAGCAGACATAATACTTACTTTTTAAAAGCTCACGCACAGATAATGAATATTTCTTTGTCATGGTGCTCAACAGCTCGCAAAGACACCTGTCACTGATGAGCCAATTGAGCCGTCAAATATTGTTTGAGCATTATTTAACGAAAAACATATGCAGAAAATTATTTTCACTGCCCTCACAGATGCTTGATTATATTCTCAATGTCTCTGTGAAAATATTACTATGGATACCTCACAATTCAGACTACCAGAGGCGAAGCTGCGTCACAGAATGGCTCTGCGCCCTCGGAGGTGTCACGTGAGTATAACTGTGACAACCTTATGTATACAACTAAACCTCTTAATATGGTGATTTGATCGAATGCGGCATCGGCCTGGAAGGCAGCTGTCAAGCCGCCAAGCAAATGTTCAAATCACAATCGCAATTTAAAAGAGATGTAGTTGGACAGTCACATTCAAAAATTGGTGTATATACTCATTTATTATTTTATGATTTTACTGTAATTATCTCCTTATTCTTATGAATTAAAGTATGATGAAATACTAAAAGTCAGACAAAATATGTATTGTGCTTTAAAAGAGATCTTAACGCACCCACTTCTGTATGAAGGCCAACACATCAGTGCCACTATGAATTATTGGTAACGATTCAGTATATTGAATTTAACTAGGATGGATGTATTATAATGTTAATTCATCTCATCTGCATAATCAACCATGTCATTCACAAAGCCTAGTACAGTGAGGATGTGTCTCAAGGTCTTCTTCCTTCAATAAGACCAGAGGATCACTCTAATAAATAAATCAGCTACACAGAACTTTATATCGAATCTATTGCTATACTTTTCAAAAGTTTTTAGGATGATTGGGCTTGAATTGCGAGTGTCAGTCAATTTCCGACATGGGTGTGACAAAAGAGAGGTAGGAATTTGATTGTCATTTGCTGAATAACAAAGTGTAATGCCAATAACTCAAAATTACAGACATTTATAGTTGTCAACATTAATTATTCTGACTATTTTATTTACATTACTGAGCATAATATAAAGAAATGCAAGTGTGATTTGATTTTTAGTGATTTCCACTTATATGTCAGAGCCATCACGTGGTATCAGTGAATTAACAAATTTGGCCATATCATAACGTTGGTAAAGATCATCGAGTTCGGATCTTAAATTCAATTGATGACATCTGATGCGCTGTATTAATGCCATACTCCCCGCCATCTACCTAAAAAAGCAAGTAATGCGCTGATAGATTTCATCAGCAGCGTCATTGATATCGACTACAAGCAACCCCACTAACGTCTACATTCTCACGATCGCGTGAGAGATAATATATCAAAAATTGTCTTCTGGTTAGAGAAGCCCACATATATAACCGTTTTACTGTCGTTAGCATACATTAATATATCAAAACGACGTTATTGCCTGGCAGGGCCATGAAGAAGGGTGGAAAATTATTTGAGACGATATTGAAACTCACCTGCTGACCTGTATTTATAGAAAAAAATGAGGCGAGTTCAAATACAAAAAGTCACTATTAAACTAAGTGACGAATCTGGTCTTTTTCGATGTCATAAGGTTGATGATCCTGTCGTTGTGGATTCTGTCCATCTTGCATTGGCTGGCTTGAGGACTGGTGAAAATGAGTTAATGTGCGGCACAAATAATTAGGAACGAGGGCATCTAGAAAATTTATTAGCACTCATTATAGTGAAATCGAGAATGCTCACATCCTGAAAAGTTGATCTACAAGCCTGAAACACTTCAACGTCGTCAGTGCTGGTGATGGTGGTAAAGAGGAGCAGCAAGGGGTCTAGGTTGGTCAGGGGAGGCATTGTCTTCATGCAAGTGTTTACCTGGTTCGAATCCGTTCGAACCAAAGTTCAGAACCGAACTTTCGCATCACTATGTCCATAGTCGATAGATACTTAGTATCGAGTGGGATACAAATCGTTGTATGGAGATCTTGGGCGTCAATCATATGACTCAGCCCAAGTGATAATGATATAAATACGCTTCACTTCATGGTTCTGGGAATACAGCACGCTGTCCCCTCCTTGACCCGCACATCCTCACATTCTCAAATGCAGAAACTATTAAATCGGTTATGGACTATGCAGCCACGGCCAATGACTGATCTTCCTTCCATTGAACTCTCCTCTGTTATTTTTGCCACCATCGCTTTTTCCATTCACGTGTACGTTCAAAAAAACGGCCCTATACCATTTTCTCGGCAGATCCTTCGTCTTAATAGCGCCATTTATTCTATAGTCTCCTTGTTCTTTTTTCTACAGATTGGAGGATTAATCTTGCGATTACTCGGAGCTTCGTCCGCGCTAGACATCCAAGAGACAGTGCACAAAATCCTCCTCCAACCCTCCACAGATCCCAAAGACAAAACCCTCCGATATCTCTACCATCTCTCGAAATTCTGGGAATACGTTGATATTTTCAACGTGCTCGCTACAGGTGGCTCGATAGGCATTCAATTCTCCTTCCATCACCTTACGGTATGTTGACAGCTATTTTTAGATCATCGTCTTTAACGCGGTTCTATTGACCAGACACCTTACTTAACATACGCCCGTGCTCTGACAAGCCCAGCCGGATGGCAGATTTTTGCACTGTTCAATGCGTTGCACCATATGCTTATGTATGCGGCCTTTGCTGGAGTAGACGATCTCCTTGGAACAGCCATTTTCCCGTACATCCTTCCCTACACGCTATATTTCCAGCTCGTCGTTGGTATCGCGGTGGAAGCGTGGATCGTGAAGGTACGAACTATCGGAAAGGAGGCTACATGGGAAACGTGGTATCCGATTTGGCCCAATATCCTTTGCGCAGTGCTACTGGCTATTTATGCCGGATTATTCATGAGGGAAGCCAGGCTAGAAAAGAAGCAGAAGAGCAAGGAGGAGTAGAGTCCTCAAATGTGTGCAGCATTTCTCGAACTCCCATGAAGTATAGTAGATACATGAATCAGTGTTTATCACCCATGCCATATATCTCCTAGTGCCGTAACTCATAACTCCATGAAGAATCGTAACGTAGCCTAGTGTCTAATTTCGCATGCGTAGCAATGTCCAAAGGCCAAAAATGCAAGCCATGTCCAAAACATCATCGTATCAAACGACCATAAGCAATAAGTACTATCGGTGCTCACCATACTCGTAAGTAGGTGTCAGAGGTGTCATAGGCTGGGGCTGCGCTATTGGCATTGTCCTACCAGCGGGTCGTATAGAAACGGGGGATGTAATACTTTGTATTGTACTCGCATATCGCGGCTCGTGATGTTGTTCTGGCGAGACATAGCCACCGGGATATCGAGGGGATTGGTATGTAGGGGCTGCAGCAAGGGTAGCTGGTACATAGGCTACGGTGGGAGCAGGAACGGGGGCGGTGGTGGCGAGAGGCGTGTATGGGTTGCTAACGGGTAGATAGTTCGGGTTTGGAGGAGAGACGTAAGTCTGTTCCATGGGTGGGTATCCTCCTGCCTCATCTTGGGGGATGATAATTCCATTCTGCGGCCGTTGTGGGTACATTACCCCACCAGCGGGGTCGTAGAACCCGTTTGCATCCCCTGTGCTTGAAGAGCCATCACTCCCGAGTAACAACGACCCACGCGGCCTCCTCCTCACTGACTCTTCTTGCTGTTGCTGGCGGAGTCGACGCTGATGTTGCTGCCACGAAATCGCAGGGTGATGGCTGGCCCTCGGTCCCGAATGGCTGTTTGACCGACCGGGGTAGTAGTCCGCTGTCACCCGCTCGTGGGCGACCCACGGCAACTCGTTGATGTCTTTGAAAAATTGCTTGATGCGCGCGATGTAAGTGTTGAGGGAGATGTCGGACGGAGGTGGGGGCTCCATCTTCACGTAGTCAGGGCCGTACTGGGGCTCGACTGATTCTGGAGAGGCGAGCACGACAGAGTCGGGAGACGGTAGTTCGTGCCCGACGGCGGTGGGTTCTGCTTCGGGGAATGTATGTGCTTCGACGGTGCCATGCAGCGTTTCGGAAGGGGTAGATGGCGAGGCTGAATAACCGTATGCAGTTTGTTGCTGTTGTTGCTGTCGTGGTGAGCTACTATATGCATATTGCTGGGGTGGGAGTGTAGATGGGCCGGCGGTGGGAGGGGACGTCGCGTAACCCGAATCAGAGTCACTCGGTGGTACTCCAAACAGCGTTCCGCGTTCAGTGTCTCCTCTTTCCCTGTCTCGTCGATTTGGGCGCGTCATAGCTCTCCTCATCCCACCCATAAACCCTCTAAAGAAGGTCCTGCCCTCCCGCATGTTGGGCGGCGGACTTTGCGCCGCACTCTCTGCACCTGCTGCAGAGAGCACATTGGCATCTGGATCCATGTTAAATGTATCCCTATCCACACTTTCGAGATTCTCTGGTATTGGAGGGGATCCGACGAGGTGGTCAGGTGCAAATTGTCGTGTGTTTTGTCGTGGGGTAGGAAGTGGGTAACTCTGTTGGTTTGGCATGGGTGAAGTTCGAGTACGGTAGTTTGAGGGCGGATAGAATGGCGGGTTGTTCGACTCCGGGCTTGGATAGTAATTGCTTTGCCTTCTGGATGTCTTGGATCGACCGCCGGGAGAAGTGTAAGTAGATGCTGAATCCCTCTGGTGTCTGTCTGCCATTTTCAATTTCTGTTACACCTGTTTTCGACAAGGACTGCCTCAAGTAGTAGTGGATATACGTTTGATAAAAAGAATAGAATGAGGAAGATAACAGATAGAAGGAAGCCGGAGGGTGTCCGCCGTTGGGAACGAGGATATGAAGCGTGGCGGCTAGCAGGCTCGTCATCATGGTTCGAATCGCTTAGTCCTTATCTTATCTTATCAACTGCCATTGTTTGTTTTTGCATTTAATTTAAAATTAAACCCACCCGTCGGGCTGTATTAGAGTCTAGTTAACGAGATCTCTAACCAAATCTCTCTCTCTGAAGTCTTCTGCAAAAACTAGTCTCTCCCCAACACGGATTTGAAGCTGCTCGAGAAATACACCACTGGAAACGCTATTTTTAATGTTACGGGCTGGGTCAGGAACTAAGGACCTTAGTTCAACCACGAGCACGAGTTGGGAGCACAGAAACAAGGATGCGCGTTAATACGACAAGGTACTACACTGTAGACTACGAGTATATATGGAGAAATAAAATAAAATCTGCAAATGCGACAGAACGTCTGATACCTTGACCAGGTTGATCGTCACATTCAACTTCATCAGGTTTGCACTGCTAGTCTCCGTGGACATTCTGTAGAGGACAATGATTCATGTTAAAATACGGTGTGGAATAACGTGTTTACTGACCTGATCCAAATTTATGTTCTAGACTTCAAAATACGCCAACTGACCTAAACGCAATGGTTGGCACTGCTCCAACTGTTGTCACTACCGCTGTGATGGTTTGCCCTGCTCGACTCCCTATGTTCACCGTCATTGTGCCTTGAACTGGGAGCGCTTGAGAAGCAACGACTTTCAAGGCATCTCCTGATGTTACTTTTTGTAGCTCAACAGCAATTGCGATGAGGGCTCCCACAATCCCGATGAAGAGCAGGGTTTGAACAGTGTATAAAAATGTTCTAAACCCATGATGGGGGCCGTGCGATTGTGTGGTCGCTGAAGTCGACGTTGTGGTCTTTTCAGACATCGTGTTGGAGGTTTGAAGTTTGTTGAATAAATTCCCTTGTGAGACTAGACGGATATACATATTTCAGAAATGATAATCATGATCTTCAAAATCTGTCAAGATGGAAGTTGTCAACACAGCATGGATACAGACACTCTCAGCTAAATCGTTTTATCAACGATCATTTCCTTCTGAGTTCAATATCATTTATGCGCGTGATTGGGGGATACATAATCGAACCGCAGTAGAAGTGCTGTATATGATGGCCTTGGTGATCATCATCAAATCATCATCGCCCCGATATGCAAATGCAATTTTCTTACCTTAAAATTATCCTTCAATACCTCTTATTTATTGAAGTAAGCATTCAGTATCAAGGATGGGCGGCTTGATATTCATTAGGTGTGAGATTAGCGGTCTGGCGAATTGTGTTGTGTCCGATTGCTCGTGGCCAGTGGGAACGAGATATTTCAGAACTTGATGGGAGTAGAAGGTGCCAAGGTTTCTCTTCTTTTCCAGCACAACAAGCGCGATTTAGAGCTGCAAGGTCTGAAGGGCTATTTGACTCCCTTGGCTGATAATTATCAGCCAACTCAACTTGAATAGTCACTATATATGGCTTTTAAAACCGACATACCTGCAACAGCACCACACTCCTTAATCCGCTCGCGCCTCTGGCTTTTTTCCACCTGAAGAAGCATACATTAGGACTATTTCTGTATATATACTGGTAGGCACGTTGAGGGTATGAGTATAATAAGTTCAGGAACCAGTCCATCCATCTTATCTGCATGCATGTAGATCTCCATCTGGGATGCGCTTCATAGCATCTCCGAAGAACGCATGTTGGTAATAAAAAAAAAGCAAATAGAATAATATCCACTACATATATTCTTTCCAGATGAAATACACAATTTCTCTCCTTCCTCTGTTGACTAGGTATTCAAAGGCTAATAATTATCTCTATCGAACTAGGATCTGCTCCCTTGGATTTTTTGTATCATTAACAATTTACGAAAGTATGTAAGCTACAGCCTATCACGGTCGTTTCTGACCGACATGTTTTAGCTGCTGCGGTTGAAGGTTACGCAACAACACGAAAGATAATATTAGCACTCTTGCTGACATCAGTGTCAGCTACTTCTCTGCTGTTTTCTTTCGAATTCGCACGATGTTCAGTGAGAACCGCCGCGTAGAGGGATTATGTTTCACGCTATGGCTTACGGTTTTAGTGTTCTCCCCGTTTCTTACTACAGCGTCCAATGGGGTGAATATTGGTCCCACCCAATATTGCACAGACGGCGTTATAAAACCCATTTTTATATCCTCTGCTTGAGTAGTATTGTTCTATGTCACCTTTATATTCATAACAATTTCTTCGAAACTGTCGTCAATTTCATACTTCGATGGCAGTATTAAAAGAAGAATACCCGCCTTCATTTCTAGAAGATGTGTACCAAAATTCTCACAGGGTGTCTTTTACGATGGTCAAAGGTATTACATGTAAGTTGAGATCATCTAGTTACTAGAGCTCTTTATTTATCAACAATCATTTTAGCTCTAGCTTTACTGGTATGGTTCTGGTCACGGCCTTATTACAGAACTATGCTCATCGTTCCTGCATTTATTATTGTCATTATTAAGGCCTGCCGTGTCTTCAGAAATACGAAGCCTGGATGATACGAAGAGCATAGTTCTTCGTGTTTGTTAGGCATTATTCAGGCCAAGGATCAAGATACTGCAGAAAACGACGTAGAGATCGATATCCCACTCTCGGCGTTTCGAGGAAGTTCTGCAACCGTGAATGGATTACTGTATGGTACAATGAGATTCACAGGTAGCGATGGAATTGATATTCCAAAAAAGGATACACATAGGCCACTGGATGTGTAACGTGTAAAATATGTGAGCATTCACGATTTCGGTCAATTGATTATGTTCCGCTTTTGCCCATAGCATCATATTGTAGAGTGGTCTTCTCCAACATGCAGTCCTTTTATGAGAAACATTTCGAGAATGTATAGGACAGTAGGGGAGTAATACTGAGTTTGATGTCAGGGATGATGAGCGTTCAAGTCAGACGGGGGCGGTCCGAGTACATGCTATTTATGTCACATGTATGACGCCAAATAAGGACGCGCGTAGAAGCTCTTTATCACCATCGTCCAAGCGCGCGGTTGGACACCGTTTAGGTTGTCACACTTGTGCAGAGATAATGCAAGATCCCTCGAAAACTCCTCTTCATATCATCGCTTTCCCATCCATTCGCTCCCGATAATGCTCTAGACATTACCATCGCTCGGTTGTACCCTAACCGTGCCTAATATCTGCTACGAAGCTAATAAAAACGTTCCGCAGTGTACCGTTCGTGTAAACGCGTGCTGTGGGAGGATGCGTTTATACTATCTTTCGGTGTATGGCAAGCATATGTTACATAGTAATAAGAAATTTTAGCTAGAATTTTCCCTGGATTGAAAAACAGAAGCTCTTTAAAATTGTATTAAAGTTTAAATGCGGCGCTTAACGCCTGTGGCTGTACTGATACTAAACGCTAAGTATAGCTCTTCGCATAGCTGCCATTCCTCTCACCGCTGCTTGTCCAGCATGTCTTTTTCTGAGGAGTCTCTTTCCCTTGATTCTGAGTTGAATGAATCAAGCCAATTACTAGGTAAGAAAGTTGAAACATAGGACAGTTTCTACTTTCAGTTCACTCTAGGAGGATCTAACATCTTATCAGCTTCGAGCGTTGCCACTATTCAAAATGCAGATTATAATGAGAGAGATCCACCGAGGTTGAGCTCCGCAGAGGACAAGACTCATATACAGTTAGGAACGTCTTTGAGTCTTCAGTGGAGCACTGTCCAAAATATTAACCATAAAATATGTTGTAGGAACCAGAATACCGTGGCTGACTGGTAACATCGCAGAAGATGCACGTTACGATCATACGAGTCAAAATTCGTATAGAAACATGCATCCAGGGACCCGTGAACCGATTCTGGAAGATATTCTGTCATCGATTTCCCTTTCCCCATTGAGCTCTTATAAGCTCTTGTGGTTGTACGGGCCACCACAAATAGGAAAGTCTACTCTCGCTGTTGAACTTTCGAAAAGATTGGACAGCTCTGGAAAGCTCGCTGCTAGTTTTTTCTTCTCTCCATCATCGCCTACTCGGAATCACGGAAATCTTTTTATCACGACGCTAGCGTACCAACTAGCCTCGTCGTTTCCCCCAACGAAATCTCTTATGGAAGAAGTGCTATCCAGGAATCCATTACTTATGGTATCATACAGCTTGGAAATGCAGGCTAAACTGCTTATTTACGAGCCGTTGGTTAAGTTACAACGAACTCTCCTGTTCCCAAGCTCGGTCGTTATTGATGCTTTGGACGTATGCAGCCCGTTAGCCCGTATAATCTGGCGTTTTCTTCAAATAGGCATCTCAGAATACTTAGATTCTTTTCCGCTACGCTTCATTATTTTTACAAGACCGGAATCTTGGATCAAAAACGACTTCCTTCGGCACTTTCAGCCAATCAGCTTGACCAGAGATCTATCAGTGTATAAATGCCTGAACGACGACATTCATGACTATCTAAGTAGTTATGACTCTGCGAATGAAGTTTGGATCAAAAAGGACTTTTTCCCGAAGTTCTATAGGATCAAACGTTTCATCGATTTCTTGCGAGAAGAGTCAATCACTGGCAATATCGACACGTTGCCCCCAAACGAGATTTTTGCAACAAATTTCTCCGTTTATAAAGAATTCCTACAGGACTTCGACGAAGCATATCAGATGATACCAGTAGATTTCCCGGAGGATAAGATCATTGATGATAATCTTCCCGCGTTTCTTCGTGTGAGAATCCAGCCTGTTTTCGATGACCAGCGATTTAAGGATTCAATTCGTCAATTGGAAAAATCGTGGCTACCGAAGAAGGCTATGGACTCTATCGTCTATAAGGCCTGTGGCCAGTTTGCATATGCATCCTCAATCCTGAAGTATATCCTCAATCCTGGCTTTCTTCAACAACATAGACCGAAAGTTGACATATTCAGTGTATTCCCACCTCCAGGAGCCAGAAAAGATTTATTCGCCGATCTCGATGGCTGTTACATGTCTATTCTGGACTCTACTTTAGTAAACCCCCGCACATTGTGCGATATTCTTGGATATATGCTGGCTATTTTAGATGCCCAATCCTGTAACAGAGTACAGCTACCCACTCTTCGGGTCATAGAACAGCTTCTCAACATGCGCAGGAGTGCTATTTATGAAATACTTGCAGGGCTTCACTCCGTTATCGATCTTCCTGATGCTGAGTCGCCGTACACATGGGAGTCTCATGAACCGAGATTCATATGCAAGTCGTTCGTCGAGTTTCTCACAGACATCTCTCGCTCAGAGCAATACCATATTGATCTATTGAAATATCACATCGAAGTGATGTCGAAATGTATGGAGGTGGTAATGGAACCCCCCGTGGAAGATTCACATAGAAAGCAGTGGTGCATGCTAGGTATGGCTCAGCTCAGACCTCTGTACATCTTGCATTAACAGCATTTAGTTGGCTGGTTATACGCAGCGACCTCCTGGTTAAAACATTGGGGGTGTATATTGAAATATTGGAATAATACCAAAGAAGATCCAAAGAAGATCATACCGAGCATTTTCTCAATGGAAATGTGGGTTGATATCGTCTTAAGCGAGAAGGAGCATCTCTTAGACGACTTTGGGAATTGCGATCTGTTTCTCAAGAGGTTTGATCAGAGTATGAAGCTTCCGTTATTGGGTGCAATTACGACCTCTGACGAGGGACTGCTCTACGAGGTGAGATATGATATTTATATCTGTGGTACTTACTTAATACTGCTGCTGGATTTAGGGTTGGAATATTGGCCCACTAAGAGATGCTTCGTATATTTTGAATCAAAAAATAAACTTACGAATCAAAACTTCTGCCTCACCAGAAGGCACTCGTCTGATACTAGGCCTATTCTTAACCACTGGCGCAGCATTCGGTATCCGGCGAGAATTTTTTAACGCTTTAATTCGGTCTTCTCAAGATGCAGAGTCTTCTGTCGCGTTTGATTCTATCGTCACAATGATGAGCGCACGACATGCAATCGATACTTCCAGCCACATTTTAACAATGACGCCATTCAGCTGCGATTCGTCATTTCGCGCAAGATACAACCTAAGTGTTCAGGGTTATGAGTTTTGGATCATTCATTTCATGAAACATATCCAAGAACTTTCATCCGATCCGGATTTACGGTACGCAAAAGGCTTTACCCTGAACTAAATATTCAAATCATTGCTAACTTGTCTATTTCGTGGTCTAGAGAAGACTGTTTCGCGTTCATAGCAAATATGTTTGAAGATGCACCGGGATCCCCTTATATAGCCGAAGCTATCGTAAATGCATCGAATGCACTTCGGGCAATTTTAAGTCTAAATAAACATTTAACGGGTTTTGTTGCGGCAATGATAAGATGGTTTCTGGTAAGTTGTGTGTAGCATAGAGCCTGTTTAATTGAGTGGCTGATCCTTATTTCAGCGTACCAACATCGCAGATGACATAATGCAAAAATGGGTGCTATTCTATCAGAATTCAGTGGCACCCACTAAAGTTGATGAATTACGCCCCCGTCTCAATAATCGAGTCATAGCTTCTTGAAAAATATATTTCTTAGTCTAATTTTTTTTAGATATTATAACAAGGATATTCTATCTACGTATATACAAATAAAGCTCGAGTCTGATTTAAATGGACACTCCCTAGCGACAAGTTACCACAGGACATGCAGTCCTCTCCAGTATTGATTCATACGTTTTGAAAGCTTGATTTCATATTAAGTTGATCATTAAAGAAATGCAGTATAAACTTGGGCTTCAGATCAGAGTAGAGGGGGGGTGACAAGTGCTAGTAATTCTAATACTTATGTAGGTTCGTGGTCGAGTTCAAGTTCGAGCAAGGCGCGTTCTGGGATATTTGCTATTTATATCACATGCGTGAGAGGCACGTGTGGAGGTACGCAGGGATGATTTTCACATGCAATTGACCCGAAATTATCGCCAGCTTTGAACGACGACACTGCCAAAACGTCTACACTTCCACCTGTGCTCATCGTCGGCGTCGTCTTGCTCGACATCTTGTTCGACGTCCAAGTAGTTCTGCTCGTCGTTCAGACCCCTTTTCTCGCCATCCCTCTCGTCCTGCAGGTACAGGGTCCCATACCCTAGATCCGGAGCTAGCTTCAACCCACTGACGACATGGCTATCTTCTCGAAACCCCTTCCTGCAGGCTCTCGGAAACCTCTCATCGTCATCATCGTCGCCCTCCTAATTCTCCGCTCAAGACTACTCAAACTCCCAAGAGCTGCTCTCGACACCGTCGCTGCTCGGGCCAACCTCAGTGGCGCGAACGGAAAGAAACTCTCTCCGGAAGAGCTTAACAAAGTGCTGCAGGAGGTGTATACGACCGAGGAGGATGGCTCGCGGACGCTACTTGTACCCTATCGGGACCGTGTCGAGAAAGTACGTTGTGTTTAAATGTGTCCGGGGCTATACTTTCGTATTCTATTTCTTATCTTCGTATCGTGCATTGTCGCGTTATTTCATTTCAATTTTCTAATCAATTTTATATTCACACTAACTAACCCTCGTAGATCCCGATCCACCCAACACCATCTACAATTCTCAAATCTAACGCCGCTCACTTCCCTCCCCTCCCTCCGCAAGCCAAATCCAAACCCAACATCGACGCCGCCTTCCTCAAGCAGCTGCGTGCTATCCTCCTGCGCGTAGCCATGCCCAACCTTACATCTTCAGGTGCCTCCTTATTCTCTAAGGAAACAAGCATCGTTCTCGGGCACTCGTTCTTCCTCGTCCTGCGCACGGTGCTAAGTATCATGGTTGCGAGGCTCGACGGCCGCATCGTACGTGATCTGGTGAGAGCGGATGGGAAGGGATTCTTGAAGGGACTGGGGTTGTGGTTCTTGCTCGCTGTACCAAGTACGTATACGAATTCGATGGTGCGTGTACGTGTTTTGGTAGCGGGAGTGTTGTTAATTAGCTGGTGTAGATCCGACACCTGCAATCGACACTTTCACTGTCTCTGCGCACAAAGCTGACACGTTATATTCACGATCTGTATCTTGCTGCGTCACCTGACTTGCGGTATTACCGCTCTGGGCTGGAGGGCGTCGACCAGTACATTACCGCCGATGTCGAAGCATGGGCGGAGAGTATGGCTGGGTTGTAGTAAGTTTCATCTTCTCTTTTACAATCCCCGCTCACGTCTTACTCGGTACCGCAGTGGAAACCTCCTCAAACCATCGCTCGACCTACTCCTATTTACATCCCAGCTCTCCCGTTCTCTTGGTGTACGCGGCACACTGCTCCTTTTCGGAAACTACTATGCGACAGTGGCTATTCTCCGCGCTGTCACGCCTGCCTTCGGTCGTCTCGCGGCGGTGGAAGCGAGACTTGAAGGGGAGTACCGCGCGGGTATGGGTAGAGTCGGTAGGGAGAGCGAGGAGGTTGCGTGAGTGTTTCGAATTACGATCAATAGTGGGGATATGGACTGATTCAAGGATACTATAGGTTCTACGATGGAGGTGTGCGCGAGAGGGATATCCTCACTCGTGCGTACATGCGTTTGATCAAGCATGTTAATTCGATCTATAAGGTTAGTCTTCCTCGTTCGCTTGACTTAATTCACTCACTAACTGCGTGTATAGATCCGAATCGCATACGAATGGACTGAAGACTACGTGATCAAATATTTATGGTCTGCAGCTGGCTATGCCCTCATCGCTGTGCCTATTCTATACACTCGCACCAAGCGGTCATTGGGCATCCAGACTACCTCTGAGGCTGGTAAAGTGCTTGAGGCAAGCAGGAAAGACGATGCCGTTGCTGGACGGACTGAAGGTGCATTCTCGTTCCCTCCCTTTTCAATAAGTCCGATGTGCTAACAGCACTTATTGTCCTTAACAGCATACATCTCGAATCGCCGTCTCCTGCTCTCCCTCGCAGATGCCGGCGGCCGGTTGATGTACGCGTACAAAGACCTCCTCGAACTTGCCGGGCTTACGACCCGTTTGTATACTCTCCTTTCAACACTCCATAACCTTCCACCCCTGCCCTCAGGCGAACCCAATCTCGACGGGAGCATCGAGCTCATCCATGTAGATGTTGGTATTCCGGCATCCGTAAACCTTCACTATCATGCATCTGTGGAAGGTGCAGAGGAGGAAGGTGATATGGAACTCGATGAGACTGTCACCCCCGCACTAGTGAAGGATCTATCATTGGTGATCAAGGAGCGAGAGCACCTGATGATCACTGGGCCTAACGGTGTGGGCAAGACCGCCGTTGCTCGTGTTCTCGCAGGTCTATGGGCACCCCAAGGCGCACTCGCTGAAGTGCGCCGTCCCGTTCCCTCATCCTCGTCATCCTCAGATGACTTCTACTCTCCATCCAACTCCACTCCCAACCCCGCACGGAAACAGCTCATCGTTGTACCACAGCGCGCGTATATGGTCACAGGCTCTCTTCTTGAACAGGTTATCTACCCACACTCCTATGCACAGTTCGTTGCGAGCGGAAGGAAGGTGGAGGAGCTACATGAAATTTTGGAGCTGGTGTTCCTTGCGTACCTCCCTGAGCGAGAAGGCGGCTGGGCGACGAGGAAGGAGTGGAGAGATGTGCTTAGTGGTGGAGAGAAGCAGCGAATGGGCTTGGCGAGGGTGTTTTATCATAGGCCAAGGTTTGCTGTTTTAGACGGTGAGTGCTTCTGTGCCATTTCTGAGGCAAAATGGAGCTGATGGGGTGATGTAGAATGTACGAGTGCTGTGTCGAGTGATGTTGAGGGACGCATGTACGAGTCTCTCAAGTCGTGGGATGTCACGCTTATTACCATCTCTCTACGGTCTGCATTTCTCTTACAATGTTATTTTTACATGCATGCTAAGCTCTTCACTCCTTCCCGCAGACCATCACTCGCCAAATACCACACCCAACTGCTCGCCCTCTCCGGCGACGGCTCCTCGCGATGGACGCTCTCACGCGTCGGCACTGCTGAGGAGCGCATGGGTATTGATCGGGAGATCATCACGCTTGAGAAAAAGCTTGCGGATGTGGAGAAGTGGGAGAAGAGGGTGAAGGAACTTGAGGGGCTGCTGAGTATTACGGAGAAGGTCAACGAGGAGAAGATTGAGGAGAAGGTGATCGTTGAGGATGCAGTTGAGGTCAACGAGGAGATGTTAGTGAGAGAGGAGGAAGAAAAGTCTGGAGATGGTGTTGTTATTAAACATGAGGAGACAGAGGACGACGAGGAAGAGGAGGATACAAAGCCTGAATCTGCTACTTATGCATAAGCTATGAAAGGAGAGGACAGTCTCGAGGAGGTTGATTAAACTCATCTTTTACTAATTAAAATTTCAGAAAGAAAGATATACTGTAGGACATGTAGTTTCCTCACTGGTACACATTTACATAATCTAATATTGACATATAGTGCAAGTCATTTATAAATAGTTGGATGCAGATAGACAAAGTGCATGCAATGAATACTTTCAAGCAAAGAGGACCAGGTACTGCCTTGCACAGGCCATGGCCCATATCTGTCATCCCAATACTTGTGAAGTTTCTCTTCTAGTAGCTTTACATTATGATAGTGTTATGAATTCATAATCACAACATCCATCACAATACCAAGCATATTGCAAGCCACCCATTGTTGACAGTCATGTCATTGTGCCAGAGTTTCATGGCTATCCAACAACTCAGGAGTAGTTGGAATGATAAAAAAGTGTAATGAGCACTACTGCCAGCCTTTGGGATGGCCTTAAATCCAGGTAACTAAGATATGTAGAATGTACTACAAGTATAGTTCCTAATTCTCAAAACTGACTTCTTTGCAGCCTGAATTTTAAAAACCATAGGAATTGATGAGAGCTCTCAGGTGAGCTCAGATTTATCTTGAAATTCCAACTTTTTCCAAAAAATGATACCCCAAAGTAGATTTTGGATCCTTAAGGGACTTAGTGTTCCTTAATTACCTGTTGGAAGAATTTTATCAACAGATAAATGGTCTCCTATGATCATAAAGTTTAAGGCACCAAACTAGAGTGTATGTAACCTGTGTGATCAGTTAATAAAATATGTAGTATCTCAAAATCTCAAGAAGTGATATTTTGCTTTTGTCTTTCCTATCTTCCCATACCTGGAGCACTAGCAATATGCAAATTCAACCTTAACACATGGAATTTGCCAAGTCTTTAGTCTATTATGGGTTTGGTAGCAGTATAATCCATTAGTAAAATCATCAATCCTAGAAGTCCCTTCTCAGCCTCCAATTCTTCTCATTCTTGACATGACCCTTTGTTGAACTGTGAGGAAACCCATCAGTGAGCCAGGTTATGACAGGTCATAGGCTAAAACAAGGAATTTTTTGGCTGATCAAAGATGCCATTACCATGAGAGTTACATACTAAATTTATCAAACCTAAATAACAAACAAAATATCTCCTAAGCATGTAAAAATATTCACTTAAGGGACTACACTGTCAAAAAAAAAAAAGGATTTAGAGTTGGATTCTTGCTCAGGCCCCATGCCCTCAGGGAAGAGCACTCTTTCTTGCTCTCACTAGTGTTGGCAAAGTGTCACATTGTCAGGGCAACACTAGAGTGACAAGACCACAGACAACAAGACCAAGCAAGAGGAAGGATGAGAGGAGAGATGATAGAGGACTGAGGGACAATGACTAGGATAGTGGAAATCCTGAGAGATTGAAGCTGGGGAGAGAGCTACACTACACAGGCCTTATATACTACTAACTACTTCCAGAATATTCTACTATGTTCCTTCTAGAACATTCTGCAATGTTCTATATCATGGAAATGTTTAGGAAAATGGTGAACCCTGACACACATCCCAGAACTTTGTGCCTACCTCCCATCCTTCCACCCATCCAATTTCCTTCTGACTCCCATTCCACTTTACTTTCTGTCATGATCATTGTTCTTCCTTATTTGTATATATGTTTCATCACTATGGTTTCTTTGCAAATGATTTTTAGTTTACACAGCTTTTCCACATCACCCCTTCCAACATTCTGCTTCACTCATTTCATACAGCCAACTGATTAGTTTCTATGATACTATCATCACAGCCTCTTTACATCACACCACCATTCCATCCTCTGCCCATCCCTAGTTATCTTCTGTAGTATAAATACCTTCCACTTGTATTCTCCAATCCTCAGTTCAAATATTAAAGTTAAACTTCTCTGCTCATTATCTATCTTGCACTCATTATAAGACTTACATCTAGTAACAACTCTGACCCTCCAACTTACTCCCAACTTTCTTGTCCCAACTTCTCACAAATACTAGGACACCAAATAGATTGTGAAGGGCATTCCATCTCCCTCTGTATACCTTCTGCTATCTTCTGATTATTTCACAACTTGACAGAAAGTTTGGTTCCATTTGGTTCATGCAGGATTTTTCATGAACCAAGAACTGGACCACAGGTTTGGTTCTACTAAAAATCTTGAACCTCAAATGGGACCATGAGTTTAGGCTAGAATTGGTTCAGTTCAGGTTCATGAGTGGTTCAAACCAAGAACCAAACCAAAAGTCAATGTAAAGGAGAATTAAAATAAAAGAGTTTATTTGTGTAAGAAGCTAGTGCATCTAACTATAGCCACATAGTAAACTAATACTCTTCATAATGATTGAATCATTGACTATCCAGCCCTGCAATCAGAGCATCAACATTACACTTTGAAGGTGTAAGGATGGAGAGTATCACAGAGAGAGGAGTTGACTTGGATGATGTGTTGCAATGTTGAAGTTTTAGGTTCTTTTAAACACATTCAAGAACAAAAAATGACCGGATGCCTATTGAATGACCATGTAGCTTTTGTGTCATCCAAACATGAAACAGCTTGGTGTAAGAGCCTACCACACAGTGAAAAGTTGACAAGACAGCACTAGCTGCCACTAGATTAAGTTCTAGGCCAAGAAAAATACATTCAAGAAAAAAAAATCAAAGGAATGGTGAGATTTCTGACTGGATTCCATTGAATAACCATATGTATTTTGCATCATACATACATGAAACTGTTTGGAAAAGAGTCTAAGACATGAAAGAGTGACAAGAAGCATCACATTCTGCAGGCAAGGGTGCATGGCAGGGGCAGTGTCTAAAACTCTAATTTACATGACAGATCTGGTGACTTGCTCAGATGTAGTAATGTCCAAATGGTTCAAATGCATTCAGTTAAGTTCAGCAGAATACTGCTACCTCTGAACTGTGAACTAGACTTATCAGTTCAGTTCATGCAAATGGTCAAACCTTGAACAGAACTAGTGGTTCAGTTCAGGTCAGTTCAAGTTCAAACCATGGTTCAGGACCAAAATTTGCCAACACTAGCTCTCACACTAATTGAATCATTGCTGTGATAAAACAAAAGCTTGAAGCACCTCCCTTGGTATTTGTAAAGGCCATCAAGAAGACATTGACATTGACAGCTGCTGCTGAAAAAGAAGTGCCTTGTGTCTCCAGGACTCCCTTGGTTGTTATTCAAGATCCTAATGAGGGATATAGCTCATCAAAAGGAGATTCAATTAACAGTGATAGTGATGTGGTGATGATTGAGATGTCAGAAAGGGAAGGTGGTGCCACAGATATAGAGAAAACAGCTGGTGTCATTGAGAATCAGAATGAAAAGAACTTGGGTGAGTATGAGGTCTTTACACTCCCTGACCTGTTCTGACCAGACTCCAATTGGGCTCCAAGCAGGTCCAAGGACCTCCAAGGACCTGCTCAAAGGTCTGACCAGAGTCAGAGGAGATTCTAAGCCAGAAATTCGAATGTCTGAGCTGGTCTGAACTGAGTCTGAGAAAAAGATTGGACTAAGAAGTCCTGTGATCCAACCTACTTGGACTCTAAGGACTTTTTCTTGAGTTTGAACTAATTATAATTAATTTAATTATTAATAAAATATGTAAAAACTACTTGAATTATAAAATTCTTTTTATAAAATCAAGCACCTGATCAATTATTTTCAAAATTTGGAAGATGGTATATTCATAAGTGATGTACATAATAAAATTTTTATTCCATTGAAAATTAATTAGAAACTGTTTAATGGCTACAAAAACTGGTATTTTGAAGTAATTGCCTTCTTACTGGCTCACTTGATCATATAATCTCATATTTTTGGGGAAATCCAAAATCAGCAAATGACTATTATTGAACTATTTAAATGAGTGATAAATGGAAGACAGACATAAAAAATTGATGCTAAATGATGAGGATGAGGAACACCTGAGGCTTAAGTAGAGCCAGAAATTCAAACTCCACCACTTTTCAAAGCTTTGATGCAGTGTAGCCAGTAAATAGGGGCAGTCAGAGTAGATGATTTAACATTGATTCTTGAGTTTTGATGATCCAGGTGATTCTGGGCATCAAATCACATCCAGAATTGGACCTTGAATTGTTGTCAGAATCAACTTTGAATCATCTACTCTGACTACCCCTAATGTGAGTGGAGTATTCAGTTTTTGAATTCTGCAGTGGCACTTGACACCTTGTATTAAACCAAAAATGTGACTGACTTGTGTACTTTGCATCAAACAGACTATGTAACTGACTTGTATGACTTTTCTTTTGCACTTTTTGAAATTGAACCACTGAGAGGGACTCAGAGAAATAAAACAAAATAATTACTAGTAGAAAAGTGAGATTATATGGCTTTCCTGCATGCAAAATTTTGTGAAGATTGACTTGGATTTGGTGGAGTTATGAGTGAGACATCAAATCTTTTGCAACTCTATGTAAATGATAGTATAAGTAATTTTGCAGTGTACTAGTATACTAGCCTCATAGAACTTCTTTTATGTGTTGAACCTTTTTGTGTGCATGTAGCTTAAGGAGCATGGAACTCATAGAAAAATGCAACTCAGTTTGTTGTGGCTAGTTACTACTATATCAATCATAGCATAACTGATTTTATATGCCATACATACTATAATCCAGCTCCTTTAAATGGTTTATCTCCAAATTTAGTTATAGCTGATAAAGGCAACTATGAAGAAATAAATGGGCATTAAATATGCAGGTATTATATTATACTTATGATTTTTGCACCTGAGTCTGAGCTGAATTTGAGCTGGGTCTAAGCTGAGATAAAAAGATTTCAAAAAAAAATTGAATTGAATTTTGAGATGAGGTCAAAGTCCAAGCAAGTTTGACCTGAGTCTGAGTGGTCTTTTGGACTGCTCAGAGTCCAATCAGAGCAGGTGGGAGAGTGTAAAGTATTGGGAGTCTGGGGGGAATCCATGAAATCCATGGAAATTCCTGGCCCTTCCTGGTAACTCCTTAAACTAATAAATCATTAGACTTTGTAATATTGACTCCTGGTTCATTCTTGGTTCATTCTTGGTTCATTCTGGATGTTTTCAACAGAATACCAAGAAATTCCATGGAATATTCCATATATTCCACCTTATACTGACTTCTCTTATATTGCTACATCATTAATTTGAAAAAAAAAAAAAAAGCTTTTCTGGGGTTTCAACCCCAACCCCCCCTGCCAAAAAGAAAAAGTCCTGAGAAAAACCTGAAAAAATGGAGAAACTGGAAACCCAAGCTTGCTGAATTCACAAAAATCTACAAAACCTAAGAAACCTAGAAACAAGTATACTTAGATTTTATTTTTTTTGGCCTGAGGAAAATTGGTAAACCAACTTTAAGTGTGGGCTTGGCTAGAACAAGGCAACTATAGAGAACCTATAGCAGTCTTTCAAATCACTCACTTATATCCTGTTGCAATTCAGCTCTTGCACCAACCCACTAATAACCTCAGCTAGAGCATTAAATGAAATTCAAAAGCTAATGAACTTCAGCTTCACCATACCATAGAACTGGCTTTAGCTTGGGTGTACACTTAGATATGATAAATAGAAAAAGATCATTTATTATTATCCACTTATAAAGTTCAATAATATCAAAATGTACATCATTGAAAAGTCCCAATACTTTGCACTCCCCCACCCAGTCCAATTGGACTGCTTGGACTTCTTGGACTGCTCAGATTCTGTTTGGATGTTTGACCTGAGTCCAAGCTGAATCCAAGTAGAACTTTAATTCATTAATAATTTTTTGAAGTCTTATTATCCCTGGTTGGATTAGCTCAGATTTAGCTCAGATTTAGCTTGGACTCTAAGAGAGAAATTACACTCAAAATTAATGTACTTGAACCATCAACCTCCCAGATCACATGTCACATGACCATAATTACCAAGTGAGGTGCTCAACCAACTGTACCATAGAGGCTTTATAATATACTAACATTTATTATATTTATACAACTATTGCTACCATGATATATATACATAATACTTTCTGTGAACTATATACTCTGTATATTAGTATTATGCATTTTCATGCCACTACCTTTTCTCTATACAATTCTAGAAAAGCATTTTAAATCTTTAAGTATTAATGCTATATTTAACAATTTAATATTTCTAGCCAAGAAATGAAAGTTATGAAATGTTAATCCATCCTAATTTATTGAATAGAAATGAAGATAGCATACTATACAGCACTAGTATAAAACATATAGTTTATTCACATATAATTATTATTAGCTTTATAAATATCAAACTGTAAACAGTTGAGAAACCCTGAAGAATTTCCTTCTGATAGTGCCAATATGTGTGAGAAGAAAGAGAACCTATGTAATAAATTTATTTATGGTAAAAATGTATGGTACTATAAAGAGTGTTAGTAACAGTGGTTCTCATTTGTGCCTATTTGACTTGTTTGGTTTTATTTTACCAGAACTTGAAGCACAATGTAATTCTTGTCAGCATCTATTAAGAGTGTAGGTGACTAAAATAATATCCCAAATAATAGAGAAAATTAATATCTCAGATTGTAAAGACTATTAATAGAAACATGACAATGCTGCTTGTAATAAATTTGAATAAGAATTGCACCTGAAAATCACAAAATACTGACCAAATTACAAGTCTTTTGTATTTGTTTATTAATGTCATGACCTGGAACCTTTTCCATGCACATTACATGCACATTCCGCATTTTTCCGTTTCTAACAATAACTATTACCTTTCTTGTAGATAGTTACCTAGTTATAGTTTCTATGACATTTATATTTAGTTCTGACAATAACTCGTTACCACATGACCATTTCTTCCACTTTATAATGCAGGTTATTCCACCTCTCTTATTATGCCTTACTTTGACATCATGTCTTTATATCTCATATCTTGTTTCCAATCCCTGTTTATATGGACAATTAGTTTAGTTAGTATAAATACTTCAGTTTGTACTATTACAAACTTCAGTTCAAAAATCAAGTCTTACACATATCACAAATCTTATACTCGACTTAACATGCACTTCTTACACCTTTCCCCACCCTCATAGTCTTAGGCCTTGTGCCTTTGCTACAACTCTGACTCTACATTTTCTGATCACTTGATAAATCCAGGACACACAAATAGATTGTGAAGGGTGCAGCACATAAGCTGAAGCCAAGTCCGTCCGATCTTTTCCTGCACCCCTCCGACATTTTCCCACACACCTATAGTCCATCCCACTCTGTAACAATTAATAACATTATGACCCTAATATTCTCTGATAATACAAAAATAGAAAAACCAAAATTTACTTCTATTTCTACATCTATGGTTTGCCTTTAATCTCACAAATTAAAATTCGGAAAAATACAATTATTATGTGACTGGTGAATAGAATAAATGGAACAGTATAGATATGTCTGGCAATATTTGATTAACCAAGCATTGAAAAACAGAGTGTGAGAAAATTTCCATAAACTAAGATGGTAATCTGTTATGTCCATACCTCTGCAACTTGAACTCTGCACATTATCATCAACTCCACACCCTTCACATACTACTCTGCACTCCCTGACTCCATTCACCGCATGTCCCTTGTGGATTTCTATTTAGATCTTAATTATCTATTATCTATTTCCTTTTATCTTTTGATTTATATCTATTGCCTTTAGTTACAGCTACGCAGTTCATGTCAAGTCTCATACACGTTTCATATTTCGTACCTAGTACTCCACATTACTTGTCTCTACTCCGCAGTTACTTGTCTCCGGACTTCTAGTATTTAAACCTAATTACTTCACTATGTAACCTCAGTTCGAATATCAACTTAGTCTGCCAAATTACTCTGCCTTGAGTTACCACCAACTCCACACTCCTCTGTAGAACTCCTGCAGGGAGTTCCTCTTCATCATTCAGAACTCCACCTTGGGTTCTGTCTTAGTTCACTCTTGTCCTTCAGAAATCCAGGGACCACTAGTGGAAAGGGGCACAGCACATAAGCTGAAGCCAAAGTCCCTAATTTGCCTCAAGGCAATCCATCTCCACACTCTGTCCTTATTATCCAACATCTCTGCCCCTAAGTCAGCCTTTCTCCGGCACAGCACTTAACATAATCCCAGAAAAACATTGTAATACATATTGCCTTTAAAATTTCTAATACAATATAATATAAAACTACATTAGACCAATAAGAGTCCAAGTGAATCTGAGTGAATCTGACCACTCAGATTTACTCAGATTTACTCAGATTTACTCAGATTTACTCAGATTCTGAGTCATTTGCTCAGACTCAGCTCAGACTCAGCTTAGACTTTTACTGCCATTTAAGGGGCATTGCCTATGAAAATATGGGTACTCAGAGTCCAAGCAGTCTGATCAGATTCATTTGTGAACCTGAGCAAAATCCAAGCAATCCAATTGGATTAGGTGGGGGAGTGCAAAGACCTCAAAAGTCCTGAAAAACACCTTTCCAACAGTACTAAAATTGTAGGTAAAGTGTCCAGAGACAATATTTATATTAATAAGCAAAATCCAAGTGGTCAGTTTGGATTCAGTCTAATTAGACACTGATAATCCAAGTGTCTGATCTACAGTCAAATCACAGTACAATCAGATTTTGCTTGGAATTTACACTCAATGTTTTTTAGGTTTATTCAGAGTCTGATCAGCCCAAGGGGGAGTGTAAAGTACTCTGGACATAACACTGGAATATAATATTTCAATACCTTAAGACAATCAAACAGTCATAAAATACTTCAAAACCTCATACTTGGAACTTTGAGCAGATGCTCTCCTCCTAAGATTTTTATGGAGTGGGACAGACTAGAGGCATGTGGGAAAATGTTGGAGGGGTGTGGGAAAAGATCAGACAGACTTGGCTTCAGCTTATGTGCTGTGCCCTTCACAATATATTTGTGTGTCCTGGATTTATTAAATGGTTAGATGATGCAGAGTCAGAGTTGTAGTAAAGGCACAAGGCCTAAAACTACAAGGGCAGGTAAAGGTGTAAGAAGTGCATGATAAGTTGAGTATAAGATTTGTGATACGTGTAAGACTTGATTTTCAAACTGAAGTTTGTAGTAGCACAAACTGAAGTATTTATACTAACTAAACTAATTGTCCATATAAACAGGGATTGGAAACAAGATGTGAGATATAAAACACAATGTCAAAGTAAGACATAATAAAGGATGTGGAATAATGTGCATAAGAATGTGGAAGAAAAGATCATGTGATAACAAGTTATTGTGTTATGTCCATGCCTTGGCAACCACAGCTCTGCACATTATCCATCAATTCTGCACATCCCGTACACAACTCTGCACTCTTGCTCCCATTCTCCACTCATCCCTCACAGAATTCTATTTAGATCTTGATTATCTTTTATCTATATTATTTATCTCTTGGTTTTATATCTATTTCCTTTTAGTTTTATTTTGTGACTCTGTTCTATCCTCATACATGTTTCATACTTCATACCTTGTACTCTGTGTTACTTGTTTCTACTCCATAATATTTGTCTCCAAATTTCCTAGTATTTAAACTTAGTTTATTTCACTTGTAACTTCAGTTTGAATATCAACTTAGTCTTCACTGCAAACTTGCCTTGAGTCTGCACCATCTCCACACTCCTCTGTAGAACTCCTGCAAGGAGTTCTCTCCTTTGTTCAGAACTCCAACTTGAGTTCTGTCTCTATCTCACTCTTGTTCTCTGAAATCCAGGGACAGCTAGTGGAAAGGGGTGCAGCACATAAGCTGAAGCTGAAGTTCCTAGTCTGCCTCAAGGCAATCTGACTCCACACTCACCACATGACAACCCCATGCCTAAGTCAGGCCTTTTCCGGCACAGCACTTAACATATTGCTAGAACTAAATATAAATGTCATAGAAATGATAACTAGGAAACTATCTGAAAGAAAGGAAATAGTTATTGTTAGAAATGGAAATATGTGGAAGGTGCATGAAAAGTGTGTGGAAAGGTTTCAGGTCATGACAAAGATAAGATAAGATCATGACATCAAACTATCCAACCTGCATGGCTAACTAATGAAATATGTAGCATCTCAAGAAATGACACCCTGCTTTTGCCTTTCTGCCTTCCCATACTTGGAGTACTAGGAATATTCTATCTTAACCCTGACACAGTAATTCCACCAAGTCTGGAGTTTATAATGAATTTGGTAGTAGCAATCCAATAATCACTAATCATAGAGGTTCTCTCTCAGACTCCATTTTCTCTCATTCCCCAATCCACTTTATTGGATGTTTTCTTCAAAAAGTGGGTTCAAAGATTGATATAAGTAGAAGTTATATGGAGGATTGCACAATATTCTGTTTACAGTGTAAATAACAGTTCTGTTGCATGAAGGCACCTCATACCAATGATTCTTATGAATGGGATTGGGGAATCTTCCATGTATCCAAGTCTATGTCTTCTACACAGAATTGGATGCTTTAGAATTTGAAATAAACACATCAAACATATGTGGCATACAAATATATATCATACCCTCTATGTTCATAATGCTGGGTGATAGTTTTTCATTTTTGGAAATTTTCAGAGCCCTTTGTTGTACTGTGGTTTCCCTTTTCCATTGCTGAAATGTAGGTTCAATGACTGAAGTTTGTATAGAGAAAATGAAATTAAGCACTCACAACCTAAAGTGGAATGTAAACAGTACATTAAAAAGAGCATAATAAAGCATTTACCTGAAAAACAACAATATATCAAGGACACAAACAATAAATATAAATTTACCTTCTACAAATGATGAGATAATGTTAATATCAAATAAAGATTGAAACATGGGACACTCACAGTCTACAATGAAATAATTGTAACACTCATAAGATGATAAGAACCAGAGAGTACATACCCACTGAGTGTAGTAACACAGCTTAAAAATGAGTACAAAGTGAATAGCCAAGCACATACCTCCTAATACAATGGGAGATACAAGTTAGAATGTGTGATGTATGATGTTATATGGTGCTCATACCTCCTAAATTGCAATTGGAAAATAAATATATCAGATGTGTGCTTATGTGTGCTTCTTGAAAAGAATGAGTTACACTTACTTTCTATACATATGGTTGAATATAAATTTAACTGCCACATTAAAATGAAAATAATACTTACAACCTAGAATTAAAATCAAAGACTAATTACTATCTTGCTTTTAAATTAAGAGAATTGTTACTTACCCACTGTCACAGGAGAAAAAATGGTTACTTCTTAAATGTATTGAGGTTGACAAAACCCACTCACTGCCTGTCATGAGATCAGAATGTCAGTGATTAATGCATAGAGGTTGACAAAACCCACTCACTGCCTGCCATTGCATGCAAATGTCAGTGATTAATGTATTGAGTTTCTCATAACCCATTCACTCTCTGTCATTGCATGCAATGTTGGTGATGAAGAGACTGAGGTTAAAAAACCCACTCACTTCCTGTCATTGGATTAGAATATCAATGATCATTGTATTGACATTAAAAAAACCAATGTACTCTCTGCCATTGGATCAGAATGTCAGGAATTGATGTATTGAGGTTCACAAAGCCCACTCACTCTCTGTTATTGGAGCAGAATGTCAGGGACTAACACATTAAAGTTGAAGAAACCCACTCACAAACTGTCATT
This sequence comes from Crucibulum laeve, assembly GCA_004379715.1. Lineage (NCBI taxonomy): Eukaryota > Fungi > Basidiomycota > Agaricomycetes > Agaricales > Nidulariaceae > Crucibulum > Crucibulum laeve. The sequence goes on from ML213600.1 coordinate 720,631, forward strand.
GGATGAGAATTTCAGTGATTAATTTATTGAAGTTGACAAACCACTCACATCCTGTCATTGGATCAGAATGTTAGTGACTAATGTATCCAGGTTCACAAAACCCACTCACTCTCTGCCATTGGATCAGAATGTCAAGGATTAATGTATTGAGATTGACAAAACCCACTCACTCTCTGTCATTGGATCAGAATGTCAGAAATTAATATATTGAGGTTGGCAAAACCAACTCACAACCTGTCATTGGATGAGAAAGTTAAGGGATTAATATATTGAGGTTGACAAACCCCACTCACAACCTGTCATTGGATCAGAATATCAGGATTAATGTATTCAGGTTTACCAACCCCATTTACCATCTGTCATGCAAATGTTAGTGATTAATGTATTGAGGCTGACAAAACCCACTCACAAACTGTTATCAGATGAGAATGTCAGTGATTAATGTATTAAGGTTGAACAACTCACTCACAACCTATCATTGGATCAGACTGTCAGTGGTTAATGTATTCAGGCTGACAAAACCCGCTCACTGCCTGTTATTGGATCAGAATGCCAGTGATTAACTTATGGAGGTTGACAAAATCCACTCACTCCCTGTCATTGGTGTCAGAGATTAATGTATTGAAGTTGGCAAAACCCACTTACATCCTGTCATTGGATCAGCATATCAGTGGTTAATGTATTGAGGTTGACAAAGCCACTCACTTCCTGTCATTGGATCAGAATATCAGTGGTGATGTATTGAGGTTGACAAAACCCACTTACCAACTGTCATTGGATCAGCACAGTAATTAATGTATTGGGGTTGACAAACCAACTCACTATCTGTCATTGAATCAGTATGTCGGTTATTAATGTATTGAGGTTGACAAAACACATTCACCAACTGTTATTGGATGGAAATGTCAGTGATTGCTGTATTGAGGTTGATAGAACCCACTCACTTCCTATCATTGAATCAGAATGTCAGTGATTATTATATTGAGATTGACAAAACACATTCACTCTCTGTCATTGGATCAGAATGTCAGTGATTAATGTATCAAGATTGAAAAAACCCACTCACTTCCTGTCATCGGATGAGAATGTCAGTAGTTAATGTATTGAGATTGAAAAAGCTCATTCACCATCTATCATTGGATGAGAATGTCAGTGACTAATGTATTGAGGTTGACAAATCCCACTCACTGCCTATCAGTGGATCAGAATGCCAGTGGTTAATATATTGAGGTTGACAAATCTGACTCACTTCCTGTCATTAGATCAGAATATCAGTGGCTAATATATTTGACAAAACTCACTCACTTTCTGTCATTGGATGAGAATGTCAACAATTAATGTATTGAGGTTCACAAAACCCACTCACACACTGTCATTGGATGAGAATGTCAGTAATTAATGTACTGAGATTGACAAAACCCACTCACTTCCTATTATTAGATGAGAATGTTGGTAATTAATGTATTGATGTTGACAAATCCCACTCACTGCCTGCCATTTGATCAGAATGTCAGTGATGAATATATTGAGGTTGACAAATCCCACTCACTTCCTATCATTGGATGTGAATGTCAGTGATGAACATATTGAGGTTAACAAATCCTACTCACAAACTGTTATTCAATCAGAATGTCAGTGATTAATGTGTTGAAGTTGACAAACCCCGCTCACTGCCTATCATTGCATCAGAATATCAGTGATTAATGTATTGAAGTTGACAAAACCCACTCACTTTCTGTCATTGAATGAGAATTTAAATAATTAATGTTTCAATCAAATCTACTCACATACTGTCATTGGGTCAGAATGTAAGCTATTAATGTACTGAAATAGAAAATATCACTTACAGCCTGTAATGTTTAAGCAATGTTGATCAGCCTCAATTGAATGTATCATCAACAAAGCATTACCTATTATAAAAGTTATCAAATATTGACATTTCATACAGTATGTAGAGTACCTTTAATAGCATATGGAAATCTTCAAAAATATCATTTATCTCCATTGACATCCCTTTGAGCATCTGTTTTAAAGTATATAATTCCAGTTTATGCATTAATCATTTATCCTTACCAGAATTTTCTCTAATGCTTCAACATATATAGATATATCTCCTTTCACACACCAATATATCACTGCTTGTGGTGTAAAGCCAACCAAGGCTAAAATTAACATGGTATTATTGAGTAAGCCCTGATTGTCATTGAGTAAATCCTGATTATTTGCATCCTCAAGGCTTTTATACAAATGATGTAGCCAGTATTTGCATGCATACATGGCAATTTCTTGATTATTTGAGGCATCATCTTTCCTTGAATATTCTACAATCAATGTTAAGCATTTAATTGCAAGCATTGCATGACTCTGCTGCATATTTATGCAGAGCTCTTTAGACCACTGTTCAGAACACAAATAGTCCCCAAGAGATGTATGAAATAGTCTAACAGGTTCCTCATTATCCTTCTCAGGAATCAAAAGTATAGCTTAAAGCCCTAAAAGCACCTGAACTATATGATGTGCTTTAATCTCTAGTAGTACACTCAAAGCAGTAACAGACAATGGTTCTCCTGCTAAGCCTATGACTGCTAAAACTCTGTCAAGAATATGCAGCTTTTTATTTTGTAAAGTCTTGTTTTCTTTCAAAGCTGTAGTGATTACTTGATGGTAGACAGGATCAAGTCCATCTGTCATTTCTAAAGCCTCTTCCAGATTATCATCAGGATGACCCTTTTCTGTTTCAATAAATTTGACCAATGTGGAGGCAATGATGAATGATCCTGCTGCATTTTCAGAAAGCCTTTCAAGGTGCTTGTCAGGCACGTCAACACAATCTACTAAGAAAGTGCCGAGGTCGATACGCAAACTATCAACTTAAGAGAAAGAGAGGGAAGAGGAGTGAGGAGTAGAGATCTTTGTATTGGCGGTAAGAAACGACCAGCTAAAGACTACAG